>CM060332.1:9940047-9945047 GCA_030674155.1 Stramonita haemastoma
TTTTTTTTCTTTTCTTTTATATCAAGGATAATGGAATAAGCACTCGTATGCTTTTTTTTACATCCAGTTCCCTTGTGTATGCAGTTTTGTAAATCTTCTCATCTGTTTCCACCAGCACACAATTGCCTACTCTTACGAAAAGCAGAACAGGATTTAACGTGTGCGCAAGATGTTCTGCTCTTTGGACCTTCGCGTACCTTCAGTGTACCACAGAATACGTCAGAGCCTCTGGATTTGCCGTCTGAGAGTTCAAAGAAGAAGAAGAAAAGCAGCTGCCAGGTGCATTGATCAGCGCATTGGGTTACCAGCCGTTGCAGGATCGAATCCCATAAAAAATCACAGGGCTTTTCACACTCCATCTAGCCATACCCTCTCCCCTCTTCCTTCAGAAATGGAATAAAGAAAAAAATAAGTATCAATATTTGATACAATTGCCACCGCTGTAGTCTAGTGGTTAGGGCGTTGGACTCGTAATCTAAAGGTTGCGGGTTCGATCCCAGCTTTTGGCTATGGTATTGTGCCCTTGGAAAAGGCACTTTACGGCTATTTCTTACCCCACCCAGGTGTAAAAGGGGTACCAACCTTGTGTTGGGGGTTAACCCTGCGATAGAGTGGCGTCCTATCCAGGGGGGAGTCTATGACTCTCAGTCGCTTAACGCCACAGAAACCGGGATAAACACCGGCCTGATGAGCCTTAGGCTCAGGACAGACTTTAACTTTTTTAAAAATTTGATATAATTAAAAAATGAAACATCCATAACCCCTGACAACTACACCCGTGGTGTGACCTGTGTATGTTCGCTCAAAACATTCATTTATTTATTTGTTTATTTATTTATACCACTTCTTGTCACAGCAGATTTCTCTGCATGAAATTTGAGCTGCTCTCCCAGGGGAGAGAGCGTCACCACAAGTGCAGCGCCACCCATTGTTATTTTATTTTTCCTGTCTGCAATTGTATTTGTTTCCTTATCAGAGTGGCTTTTTTCTACATTATTTTGCCAGGGACAACCAATCCTCTTGTTGCCGTGGGTTCTTTTACGCGTGCTAAATAATGATGTGTAACACACGGGACCTCGGTTTATCGTCTCATCCGAAAGACGAGCACCCAGACCACCACTTATGATCTAATGGATCGGACAGTTTTCAGCCCAAACGGGATACTACTGAACATCAGGAATGTGACCAGGCATAAGTGTAGGGCCTCCTCACTAGCACTCCTAGGGCAGCCAAACATTGAAAAGCACACACACACACACACACACACACACACACAACACGTGTAAACTCTAAATGTGTGCACGCATGTGCGTGCATACGTGCTCATGTAGGCGAGCGATCCAGCATGTGTGTGTGTGTGTGTGTGTGTGTGTGTGTGTGTGTGTGTGTGTGACTTTTGAGTGCATTTTTTTTCTTTTTTGCTTGTTTTTATATAATAGGTATACTTTATTTTTTAAAGACTGTTGAAATCCCGTTAGTTAAATAATATAGGTGAAATGTTTGTTTTTGTTTTTTCCCCTAGATAGATGGCTCCATGAAAAAAAGCAAATCATTGCTTTTTCAATGTATCATCTGGAAATAAAAATTTGACTTTGACTTTAAGTTTAACACACAGAGGGAGGACGTGATAGCCTGGTGGTCAGAGTGATGCCGCTTGTGATGTACTGACCTGGGTTTGAATCTCGTTCAAGAGGATTTTTCCTCTCGAGTTAATATCAGTGCCCACTCCACTCTCCACAAAAGTCCATCGATGAGACTATAAACCGAGGTCTCGTGTGGAAACGCACGCAGAACATCTTGCCTGCACGTTAAAACCTCCTCCGCTTTTCGGAAGAATAGGCCATTATGTGCTGGTGGGAATGGATGCCAACATTGAAAAAACTGCATACACATGGGGACTGGATGTAAAAAAGCACACGAGTGCTTATTTCACTATCCTCGAAATAAAAGAACACACACACACACACACACACACACACACGCACGCACGCACGCACGCACGCGCGCGCGCGCGCGCGCGCGCGCACAACATCTTTTCCCCTTGCATCAATTCTACAGCCTCCAACGAAAACATAAAAATACACTTTGAGTTTCGTTTTCAATACTCTTTATTTCAATCTGTGTGTCAGACAATTCCTGGCTGTAGCTCAACGAGACAGCATCTTTAATTCGCAACAACAACAAAAAGCACCAAAATGTTTCATGGCATTAATACAAGCATTTAGATAATCTTCAATTTTGTTTCTCTGAGTGCCATAAAACAACAGAATCATTCTTCCCTCTAAACCTTGATTACCTCTAATTCTGCTCCACCCACCATCTTCCCCCCTCCCCCTAAACACTGGAAGGGAAAAGTTGTTTCTAACCCACAACCGTATGGCTTACGTCTCAATGGTTTAGCAAAAACAAAAACATGTCACTTTTTATATATTTTAAAAATTATATATAGCTGAGATAAGCAGGGTGACTAATGAGATTGGTGTCCTTATCCACAGGACTTAGGGGCTTTGCATAGATCTTAATGTCTGTTCTGTGGAGCAGGAGGAAACAAGCTTCACAGTCATGGAGCTCACTGGGTAGGAAAGGAAGCCTCACCCACGGGCACTATCACACAAGAGCGTGCATGGTGCGGAAGGGCTGGATTCTGTTGTTCCTGCTGCTGCTGCTGCTGCTGCTGCTGCTGCTGCTGCTGCTGCTGCTGCTGCTACTGCTACTGCTGTTGCTGCCTCTGCTTCTCTTGGACTTTCGCCCTTTAGGAGCAACAGCCTTGTCACTCCTGTCCCTCGTTTCGCCCCCCTCCCGGCTATGTTCTTCTTGTCTTCTGACAGCTTTCCCTCCTCCCGTGCGGCGGCCAGACGTCTTGGCAGTGCGTGCTGCCACTTTGCCACGGCGTTGAGCAGAGTTGTCATCCCGACTCCTGACAGGTTGGTGGTTGATGTTGTCATCATCTTTTGCAGATTTGTCGTTGTCGTCATAGGAAGCGGGCTTGTTAACGCGTTGACCAGGTTTGTCATCACGCTGCGTGTATTTGTCACTCCTGGATTTGTCCTCTGTAGACATGTCATCCCTGGTTTTGTCTTCAGTAGATTTGTCTTCAGTAGATTTGTCATCGCGTTGAATCTGGCCATCACGAGGCCTGTCGCGGCGCCCAGCGGACTTGTGACTCCTAGCAGAGCTGTCAACGTTCCCTTCAGATTGTCCAGCCCACCCACTGGGTTTGTCACCGCGTGCATCCGACCTGCCGTCATAGGGGACAGGTTTAGGCCTGCGCTGGGGAGAACCATCGTTGAACTGGCCAGCTCTGGCCTCTCTCTGGTCAGACTGGCTTCGTGGCATGGAGTTGTCCCAGTGCGGAATGGGTGCAGCATTGTACAGGTCAGGTTCGGCACCTTTGGGGTCAGGTTCGCTTCCCGGTGCAAACTTGTTACCGCGTCGATCAGATTTGACGCCGCGTGGCTCTGGTTGGTCAGCCTGTCGAGATGGTTTGTCGTCACGTGGGTCGGATATGACAAATCGTCGGTCAGATCTGTCACGGGCTGGATCTGTTTTGTCACCCCTCCTCCTAGATTTGTCTCCCCGGCGCGCGACAGATCTGTCTTTAGCAGGAGCAGATACCTTCTTGGCTTTGCGGCTGTGCAGAGAAGGGATGCGGTTATCGTCATCATCGTCGTCGTTGTTCTTCTCACCATCTTTGTGAGCAGCGTTGTCTTTCTCCTCTCCGTCCTCCGACAGAACTGGGGCCTGCTCCACAAAGCGACGACAGTGCCGCGCCACCAACAGCTGTGCAGAGAACAGGGATGCGGTTAGTTACAGAGTGTCAGCTTGCTGCAAGAAGTCATGGGTTCGATCCCTGTTTGACCCCAGACTTTTCCCCGCATCAGCTAAATCTGGAGTGGTAGATGGTCCGGGTGCTAGTCTTTTGGATGAGGTGATAAAAACGAGGTCCTGTGTACAGCACACATATAGGGGACGTATAGGGTCAGGGAAGGTAAAGCAGCGAGGGAGAGGAGATGGGCGCCGCCCTCAAAATGCTGGCCCCTAGAGAAGCTGAGGTCTCTAATGCCTCGCTCCCCTACGACCGCCTAGGTTATGGGACACCTTTACCTGTTTTACAATTATAGAGAAACCCCACGGAACAAGAGAGGTGTCCCTAGCCAAATTCTATTGGAAAAAGCAACTGATATAAGGAAACAAATGCAGAGAAATCTGCCGTATCTTCATCGTCGTTTTCATCTTCTGTGTTCCCTGGCGCAGGGCCATGTTGGGTAGATTGCGTAGTGCCTGCTCTTACTCCTCCTGTGCTTGTCACTCGGCAGGAGGTCTGCCCACTGGCCTCAGCCGACACTATCTGACTTCAGGGCAGCTCATCAGAAAATTTATAAGAAACCATTTTCAGATTTACATGAAATAAAGGCAGGAGAATGGGAGAGAGAGAGAGAGGTGAGGAGAAAGACAGAAACAAAGGGAGTGATAGAAAAGGAGAAAATTAAGGCAATTATATACTGAAAGGGCCCCCAGCGTTTCCCGGGGGGGGGGGGGGGGGGGGGGGGGGGGAGACACTGCAATACAACACAATGTAATGCATTAAATTAAAAACACATTGAAAATTAGCTCCATTAAAACGAAATTTTAAGAAACTTTGGGATTTTTTTTTCTAATTACAAAATTGTAAGACCACTTTTCTTTATGCTTGAAATTTTACGCCTTGCTTGTTCTGTAATGAATTGTTATTCTTACTCTTATCTTCTTTTCTTGACTACTGGTATGTCTGAATTGAACGCACGATGTACTGTACAAGTTTTTGTCTTATCTTAAATTATTCGTGTATTCTGAAGTCTGGATTTTTTTTCTCTCATTTTCTTTCGAGTTCTTTGCAGCATAGACTAACTTTGTGTTTTGTTTGATTTATAAGTTAAGTTTTCTTGATTTTTTTTGTGTACGGGCAGGATTTTTAAAAAGTGTGTAAGTTTGAGAGAGTGTGTATGAGAGAGTCTGTGAGT
>CM060332.1:9957547-9962150 GCA_030674155.1 Stramonita haemastoma
GCAAAAATGAAACAATTATGAATAAATCAATGAATTAATAGACAAAGAAATGTAAGATAGCAAAAGAAGAAGAAAAAAAATCCATCAGTCATATTGTCATCCAATTACTGATAATCAGGAAATCATTGAAAAATGACCTAACGAATCAAATGAATAAGCAAAACCAGTCAGACACAAACTACTACTCCCTCCCATAAACAATTCATCCTCAAAAGTCAAGACATAGCACCCTTCCACCCACACCCACACCCACAAGCATAAACACACACACTCACTCACACACACACACACACACATACACACACACTTCATCCTGGATACATATTCATACACATGTACAGTTTCTCTGCTACAATGGGATATGCCTGAAAAATAATCATGAAAATACGCATTACACCATTTCAGAAAAGAAAGAAAAAAAAAAAACCCATCATAAAAAACTAACCAAACAAACAATAAAAAAAGAAGGAAACCTTTAACAATTTCATTATTTATCAAAAGATAACACACACACACACACACACACACACACACACACACACACACACACACACACACACACACACAACACACCAATTCAAAGGGAGCTCACCAATGTCAAAAAGCACACCAGTTCAAAGGGAGCTCACTAATGTTGGGAAAAAAAAATATATAAAAAATAAAAAAAGCAATTGTACTGCCCACCCAATGTACCATCCCGAAACAAAAGTCCGACTTGACCCATCTTGACACACCACCCAGGCACCACCCATCCCACACACCCCGCGCGGGCACACACACACACACACACACAAACACACACACACTCTTCATCGTGGATACATACCATACCCGTACAGTATCTCTGCTACAATGGGATATGCGTAAAGAATAAACATAAAAATACGCATTACACCATTTCAGAGAAAGAGAAAAAAAAAAAAATATATATATATAAATAAATCATTCAACAAAAACCAACCAAAGAATAAAAAATAAAAAAAGAAAACCTTTTACAATTTCTACAATCAAAGAGAGAGAGAGAGAGAGAGAGAGAGAGAGAGAGAGAGAGAGAGAGAGAGAGAGAGAGAGAGAGAGAGAGAGAGAGAGAGAGAGAGAGCAACTAACTAAAATAACATCAAGGCCAAAAATACTGTTGGTCAATTAGAATGATACCAAGGTTGTAATCTACATAAAAAATGACAATTATTGAATAAATCATGAACTGCAAAAGATTATCGTTACAACAAGATTGCTATTCACTTGATTTCAAACTAGCTTTCTTTTCAACAATCATGCAGACATCAGTAGGGAGCATGGCAGGGCATATGTTCAATCCTTCAAAGACATGGCTTTAGATGTGACGTCACCGGCAGTAGCCACACTTTTTTTCAGGGAAACAGGCTTACAATTTTTCTTGGAAGTCTGCTAACATACATAAAATCTATATTTCTACCTTCAAGACAGCCCTATCCCACAGACCATCGAACTGATACCTCCTTAGAACTTTTTTTGGATAATTTTTACCTACTCCTTACAGAGGTTAAACCACCTACTAGTCACAGTACCTAAATCGGAAATCTCCCCTGTGATGTAAATTCAATCACAATAACAACAACAACAACAGCAACTTGTGTAGTACTCATTTTTTTTTAGTACACAGGTAAGAAGTATGGATATTGGCGGTAATGTCACACCTTACCCCGCTCCAGGAATTAAAATAATTATACGCCAAAGAGAAAGGAACATGTCCAGTCCCCGTGTTATGGTGTCGCCTTTTCACCTAAAGATCTTCCTAAATCCATGCTAAAAAAAATTATACTGACCAACATTCATATTCTCCAATACAAACTAACCATAATGATAATGTCAAGCTCACCTTGCGCCAACCGTTGCAGTTCAAATGCATCTGTGTGTAGCCTGGGAGGAAAGCCCAAGAGAAGTGCAGAAATGTATGGTAAAATGCCAGTGCCAAAACTTGACATCAAGAAAAAGAATTGCTGTAAATTTTGTTCATGGTGTTACATAGCTTAAAATATTTAAAGCGAAAGATACCTCGATGAGTGGGTTAAGTTTTTAGCATGGGTTTTATTACTAGGAAGGGTGGGGATGGAGTGGGTGAGGGTATTGCCTAGCAGTTAAAACGTTTTGTGCTCGTAATCAAAGAGGTCTTATGCCTGTTGTTCCAACATAGGTTTCTTTGGAAAGTTTTTTTTTTTGGTTTTTTTTTTTTTTTGCTGCTTCATCCTCTATAAACTGCTAGACAGATACATTTTTTTTTATTGCATGATGATCAGTGACGATGAGGATGTTGTAACAATATGTTATGGAAGTGCATGTGCTTTGGGACTACGTGACAGGGTTGTACTCTACGCTTCCTATCCTAATATATCCCAGTCTCAACCAGGCCCGAGAGATACAGAAATTTGCAGTAATTTGAGCAACACTCTCAGAACCGCATACATAGAGTGGATGAAACCTGACTGTGTGTCCCAGTCTTCCCAACAAGCCCTTAGCAAACTCACTCTGGGTAGGAGCCGGCTGGAGTCGGAAAAAAAATCCCTATGACTCTTACGGGATTCGAACTCGCGACTTTCCAGTCCGTACCCACGGCGCTAACCACTTCGCCAAGGCGGCTGGTTCTTTGGAAAGCATTTTTCTATGTCGTCCACTGATTCTGATGGCTTTGCTGGTCTGCTTTCTGGAATCTTCTGGTATCTTCTTTACGCATTCTCCTGTATTATTATTACCAGGTCTCTCTTGGTTTCTCTTTTTAGCCCTGCCAACCATTCCATTGCTTTTTTATTCTAATGTCTGCTGTTAGGCTTGTGCATAGGTCATTGAAGTAGTTCTTTTAGTCTGAGGCTGTTCGGTGCTGCTGTGTTCCCCTCCTCCTGGACTCTATAATTATTCCCATAGCAACACGAATATATTAGGCTCAAGCATTTTACCGCGGACTCCCTAAAGATCCTCTTTCGGGATGTTCCGCCGGACACCATTTTTAACTTCCTGAGAGAATCCGGCTTTTTTCGTCTGATATGAGCGAAAGTGGTATGGTTGGTCTCTAAGGACAAGGTTGTTTTAAGGAACCCGGTTTTGGTTTTATCTCGTTTAAGTGTGATCGATGTGGGTTTCCCCACGACGCGGGGCCGTCCTGGGCTGACCCTTATGGTCGACCGGGACGTCGATACAGGCAAGGACGTTGAGTTGGTTTTATACCTCGTTTTAAACTGTACATAGTTGCACACTTTTAATACGAGTTTTAAAATGTGACGAGGTGATAGCCCTGATATGGCCTATGTGGTCGGCGGGGCTAAAAGCACCATTATCGGATTGGATTGGAGCAACACGAACAGTGTGAAAAGTGTGGCTTACAAGTGTGTGGTCCCACCAGTCTTCCCTACAAGCCCTTGGCAAACTCACTCTGGGTAGGAGCCGGAAGTCAGAAAAATGCCTATGACGCTTAAGGGATTCGATTGTAAGATAACGCAGCAGTGACAAACCAAGCCATGCCGTATATTGGGATTTTACCCAAACCAAACTTTACTGAACGCTTCATCATGGATAAGACCAAGAATATTTGTATTCTTTTAAAGAGACAGTACCAATGCACTGTAGATGAAAGCGATCAGAAATGTTAAGACGTAGAGAAGGGAATTTCTTTATATATATTTTTAATTCTACAAAAAATACGTGGTACAGGAAGGCCTTCTGGCTGTTGTAATTGCCCTTCAGGATAATTGCCCATCAGGGATGATTAAAGTGTTTTTGACTGACTTGTAAAGAGGAGAAGCTGGCGTGGTTTGGTCAGGTCACACATCATAAGACTCTTGCCAAGGCTGTCCTGCAGGGGACACTTGAAGGGGGAAGATACAGAGGCAGACAGATGAAGAACTGGATGATGCAGAGCATCACAGACTGGACAGACCTTAACATGGGGCTGTGGCTGGGAAGGCCTGAAGAAGACAGACAGACCAGCCTGGAGTGAATACTTAGACTAGTGCGACCAGCACATCCCCCCTTCCCCTGTCAACCATCTTGGTCAAGGGAATGTTGCTACTGCTACTGCTGCTGTTGCTGCTAGTGATGGAAATACTGAAGTGCCATCAAATAACAACATTTGAATATAACTATGTTGAAAAAATAAACACACCAACCCCCAAAAACAAAGAAAGCGAAACCTTTAAAAAATAAAAACCCACACAAATTTCTATCACTTTTGACTTCAAGATATTGCATTACTAATGACGTGATCTGAAATCCTCATCTACTCCACTACCATCCTCCGCACCCTCCCTCCCTCCCCCTCCCTCTTCCCCCCCTCCCCCCTCCCCCCAAATTCCCCCCTCCTTCAAAACACACATCTTCCCAGGACTCTTGCTTGGGAAAACATTTGGTTTTGTCGGAACACACATCAACCACAAAATTGGCCTATCCTACCCCCCCCCCCCCCCTCTTTTAAAACCACACACAACACACACACACACACACACACACACACACACACACACAACCACACACACACAAACACACACAAACCACCACACACACGCACGCACGCACGCACGCACGCACACACACACAACTCTAACTCTCTCGGTCCTGGCGTTTAAGATTCTCTTTT
>CM060332.1:9962250-9964750 GCA_030674155.1 Stramonita haemastoma
GTCAATCCTTTTTTTTCTTTTTTTTTAAACCAGTCATTATTATCGATTTTTTTTGCCATTTTATTTTTATTATTTAATCTTTTTTATATTTTTTATTATTTTTATTTTATTTTATTTTTAAATTATTATTATTTTTAAAATTATCATTATTACGAAGTCACTGACACTGGAATGGCTTTGTATGTATATACAGGTTTCATGAACCCCCTTTTTTGTTACACCAATTTTAATAAAGCTGCTCTCTCTCTCTCTCAAAAACTCTGGCTGTTGTGGTGGATCGATGAGTGTGAAGCTGAAGATGCATGATAAAGGCTTATTTTTTCAAAAATCATATTCTGTATCATTACAAGGTAAAGGTGTCCCATAACCTATGTGGCCGTAGGGGAGCGAGGTGTCAGAGACCTCAGCTTCTCTAGGGGGCCAGCATAATTGAGGGCTGCGCCCATCTCCTCTCCCTTGCTGCTTTACCTTCCCTGACCCTAAAGAGGGCAGGTACCCATTCACAGCTGGGTGAACTGGGGGACTGTGCTGAAGCTTAGGCGCGTAAACGGTCACCCGTCCAGTTGGTAACCACGCTTGATGCTGCTTAACCTTAGATTGGGGAAAGCAAGCGCTCTGACCACTGAGCTATCCCGACCCCTATAACAGCACGCTAGAAAAGAGTTCAGAGTTGCAGTATCATCAGCTGTATCATTATCTAGTTCAAACATGATGAATTATTCAACACGCATACATTATAAGCAAACAACAATACAGCATGGAAAGGCGTCAAGTTGCAGCCTATTTTGAACCCCACCCCTGGAGTAGTTAGCATAAATTATGATGCTTATACAGACAACTCTCTCTCTCTCTCTCTCTCTCTCTCTCTCTCGTCTCTCTCTCTCTCTCTCTCTCTCTCTCTCTCTCTCTCTCTCTCTCTCTCTCTCTCTCATCTCTCTCTCTCTCTCTCTCACACACACACACACACACACACACACACCACACACAGGCACACAAAGTCCTTCGGATGAGACTATAAACCTAGGCCCCATGTGCGAACACACGAAGAACATCTTGCACACACACGTTAAATCCTGTTCCGCTTTTCGTAAGAGTAGGCCATTGTGTGCCGGTGGAAACAGATGACAAAATTAACAAAACTGCATACACATGTTCTGCGTGCGTTCGCACATGGGACCTCGGTTTATAGTCTCACTGGTTTATAGTCTCATCGGTTTATAGTCTTAATGGTTTATAGTCTCATCGGTTTTATAGTCTCATCCGAAAGACTTTTGGCTGCCGAATTAAAGTAGAGGAAAGGTCGGACTACTTAAGGAAAGGCTTCAATATTTCTGTGTATGGTAAAAAAAAATTAATTAATTAAATAACCATTTAAATAATCATTTAATTAACCCTCTAGGGCCTGAATGCACTACCAGGATAATAAAAAAAATTATTTCCGATGAAAAAATACTGTTGAATACAGTGAATTAGCACATTCCTGTCGTCAGTTTGCGTTCTTTTCTTCTTTTTTTTCTTTTTGTTTTGCTGCCTCATCTTCTGTGATGTCTCCGTCCTGCTGTTCTCACGCCGCTCATTTCAATCTCCCCGCCACAGCCATACCCAGATTTGTTATGTCTCATCCGCAGGGTCGGAAGTCCACAGGGGTCCATCAGTATCAGGTCGCTGTGGGGCCACCAGCCAGATGGCCCTGCACTTCTGCTGGGTCCCTTTGGTGGTGTTCAGCGGTGCCTGTTTTGATCTAACATACGCAGGACACCACCTACTAAGCCCCCTACTAACGAAAATGTTAGCTCAGTCGCGGAGCCAGACCGAGTGAGTCACCCACCCGAGGTGGCAACCACCACAACGTCCTTCCAACGACCATCCCCCTCCAACCAAAAAGACTTTGACACAAACTCACCATAGGCACAGAAGTGAATGGGGAAACAGAAGTTTTTAAGATTCAAAGGCTGATCTCATCCTATTTGATAAATTGTCTGAGAAACAGCAGTTCCTTGTAGATTGATTGACCTGACCATATACAAATGACTACTCTACAGTGTCCACTTCTAGTCGTTTTCTTGTCACATGGGGGTGGGGGTATAATGGCATATCTGTCCAGCCGGGAGTCACGGTCAACGTTGAAGCAAGTTTCTCCCCTTTCCTCTGGAGTGACGTCAACAAGGTGCTGATCAAGGAGCTCAGCCAGCAGAATGGTATCCTCTGCACTGTCACCCACTGTCTGGGGCTACAAGCTGGGCTAAAGGAATGCTCGTGCATAGAGATATCAACTTAGTAGCATCAAAATTAATGGCAAAGTTCATTGGAAAAAAACTACATCAACAGTTAAAACTCAATAAATAGACCCCGCCCCCGCCCCCCAAAAACAACAACAACAACAACAAACAAACAAACAAAAAAACACCTCAATAACAAAAACAACCCCACCCCCCCAAAACACCCCCTCCCCCCAAGAAAACCCCCTAGACACCCCCGCTTCTAAGTGGTCAATGTATAA
>CM060332.1:9967250-10004750 GCA_030674155.1 Stramonita haemastoma
TATGTTTTTATATCAAGGATAATGGAATAAGCATGCATGTGCTTTTTCACACCCAGAACCCGTGTGTATGCAGCTTTGTAAATTTTCTCATGCGTTCCCGACGGCACACAATGGCCCACTCTTTCGAAAAGAAAGACGGGATGGGACGGGATAGCCTAATGGTTAGAACATTGCGCTCGCAATTTGACGACCCGGGTTCGATTCCCGGTCGAGGA
Source organism: Stramonita haemastoma (assembly GCA_030674155.1). Classification (NCBI taxonomy): domain Eukaryota; kingdom Metazoa; phylum Mollusca; class Gastropoda; order Neogastropoda; family Muricidae; genus Stramonita; species Stramonita haemastoma. Next base: position 9,967,466 of record CM060332.1, read on the forward strand.
GATTTTTCTCCTGGAGTTAACATCAGTGCTGACTCCACTCTCCCCAAAAGTCCTTCGGATGAGACTGTAAACCGAGGCCCCGTGTGCGAACGCACGCAGAACATCTTGCGCACACGTTAAATCCTGTTCCGCTTTTCGTAAGAGTATGCCATTGTGTACCGGTGAGAACAGATTACAATATTTACACAACTGCATACACACGGGGACTGGATTTTAAAAAAAAACATGAGTACTTATTCTATTATCCTCGATATAAAAAGAATTTTTTTTTAAAAAGCGGAACAGGATTTAACGTGCGCAAGACATTCTGCGTACATTCGCACAGGGTCTTCGGTTAATAGTCTCGTGTGTGTGTGTGTGTGTGTGTGTGTGTGTGTGTGTGTGTGTGTGTGTGTGTGTGTGTGTGTGTGTGTGTGTGTGTGGTGGTGAGTGTGTGTGGGGGGGGGGAGGGTGTGCGTGTGTGTGTGTGTGTGTGTGTGTGATATTATTTGCAGTTATCTTGGAATATTGAAAACAATATGAATTGTTTCTTTTTTTCCTCTTATGTCTCTCATGATTATGACTCGTATCAATATATATGCCAGTATTGTAATTGCCCTTCATGAATGACTTAAAGTATTTTTGACTTGACTTGACTTCACAACGATGATATGAGTGATCAAAAGTCTTTGTCTAAACCAAACTGTACATACAATCCCCATTATAATCATTTCAGCAGGTGACACTCATTTCACTTTCAAATTTATTCACATATTTCGCTTTCATTTTCAATCTGGAGATAACAGCAGACTACCCGCCACGTCAATCCAGAGATTGAGATAAAGGTTACCACCCCCCCACCACCACCACCACCCCCACCCCCATTTTCACAGCACTCGCTTTTCCCCAAAAAAGTTAAGGAGCTTCGAGCGTGGTTACTTGTTGGATGGGTGACCGTTTGCGCGCCTTGGCTTCAGTACAGTCCCTCCAGTTCACCCAGCTGTAAATGGGTACCTGCCCTATTTAGGCTCAGGGAAGGTAAAGCAGCGAGGGAGAGGAGATGGGCGCCGCCCTCAACATGCTGGCCCTTAGAGAAGCTGAGGTCTCTGATGCCTCGCTCCCCTACGACCACACAGGTTATGGGACAACCTTTACCTTCACGAACGAACCAACGCCATATTCGTCGATAACCGTCCACAACTGATACAAAATGTGAATTTAAGTGGGGTCTAAACAAATGCAGGTCACTTATTAAAAGGGACATATTCAGTTTGGTTTCTCGGGCATAATCTGTTAGGAGAGGTATGCATACATTATCACTAATTAATGAGCATTGGCAGAAGACATGAATGATAACAAAATGGAATTTGGAAAGAGCTCTGAATCTTTTGATTGTGAGCACATCAAACAAACTTTCGATAAGCGATTGTTGTTATCGTGATTATGGACTTATGCTATCCAGCTGGGATTTTTTTTATACCACTTTCGCAGATTTCTCTGCGTGAAATTCGGGCTGCTCTCCCTGGCAATCAGCTACACCCTTGCTTACCAGTCAGAGACAGAGACAACAGCATAGAATAGACAAGAGACAGACAAGCACCTGGTCCAGCTTCTCAGCCAATCACCTACACCGTTGCTTGCTCCTGCCTGTGACCAGCCAATCAGCAATGCTGTATTGGTATCAGTGTGTAAGGAAGTCACATGACTCTGCATCTGGAGACTAGGCCCTATAAATGTCTAGAAACCTTCCTCATCCGGTCATTTTTCTTTCAAGAAGGCCTACTGTGTGGACGTGAGTGTGCTGTCTCTCCAGTTGATCTGTTTGTTTACCGGGACAACTTCCACGCAGTTTAGAGTACCAAGTATTGTTCAGAAATTCTCCAAGCAGTTGGACTATCCATTATTACCAGGACAATTTCAAGGCAGTGAGAATTGCAGAATTACCAGGTCGATTTTGAAGCAGTTTGAATTCAAGTTAGCCTACCAAGATATCCTGGACACAGTGATTTCAAGTTAGCAGGACATCTGATCTTGACGCAGTGGTTCCTGTTACCAGAACGTTCTCAACTCGGGATTCAAGATCTTCTAGGCAGATCTTCACACAGTCTATCAGGTAAATCGTATTTTAAACCTTTCTTCATTTGCTGGCTGGTTAGTTGGTTAGTTGGCTGGCTGGTTGGCTGGTTGGTTGGTTGGTGGTGATTGTTTTTATTTTTTTATTTTCTTTACATGGTTGGTTGGTTGTGGTTGGTGATTGCTGTTATTTTATTAACATGGTTGGCTGGTTGGTTGGTTGGTTGGTTGGTTGGTGGTGGTGATTGTTGTTATTTTATTTACATGGTTGGCTGGTTGGTGGTGATTGTTTCTTTTATATTCCAAAGAAGATTTCTGATATTGGGTTGAGGTTGTTGGTTTTTAATCTTTTTTTATTTTTAATGTGGTTTAATCCAGTAAATTTCTTGTAAAGTGATTTGGGGTTAAATATCATTCTTTGACCTTTTTTTCCTTAAGTATAGGCTAATTTCTTACCAGATAGAGCTCGTTTTTTGTTGGGGGTGTTTTTTTTTCATAGTACATCACTCTGTTTCATTGCAGATGTGATGATGATGGTGATGATGACTGAAGGTGATGATAATTGTGAACAATAGTTATAGGCCTAAACAAAAACAGATTTTAGGTACAAGCAGGTTTGCAATCAGTTATTTATTTAGTTATTCATTTATTCATTTATTTAGTTATTTATTTATTCATTTATCTACTTATTCATATATTCATTCTTTTGTTTCGAGGATAGTGGAATAAGCAATTGATGGGTTTTTTTACATCCTGTCGCCCTGTGTATGCAGATTTGTCAGTTTTTGTGATCCCATATAGGAATTTAATGTAAATAGCTTGATGGTTAGAGCTTGCATTTACTCACGATCTTAGCATGCATTTACTCACCATCTGAGCTTGCATTTACTCACGATCTGAGCTTGCATTTACTCACCATCTGAGCTTGCATTTACTCACGATCTGAGCTTGCATTTACTCACGATCTGAGCTTGCATTTACTCACGATCTGAGCTTGCATTTACTACTCATGATCTGACGACCATCAGGGTTTATTTTGCTTTAGGTCACCTTCAGTACCTTAAAGCCTGGAAAGATGGGAGCCTACACAAACATGTGTAAAGGCCAGATTGACTGGCAAAGTAGACTAGTTTGAAAAGGTGAGAGTCAACAAAACACCCCGCTCCCCTGCCACTTTTCCAAGTGACATTGGAGGTTGAAAAAACAGCTGGGGGTTTTCCCACACCAACGGACCAAAACCAGACAATGACAATCAGCCAGGCCAAACACAATGAGCAGGGGCCTAGGTTTTAGGCCTACTACAATCTTCACCCTTAGGGCTCAGAACTTGAGAGAAGTGGCATCCACTGCAGATGGCTGGCTCAACGGTTTTGGGGAAATAATACAAGAAACTGATAAGCCAGTATAATCAAAGACACTGACAAGGCAGGTGTGACACGTCATAAATGGTTTTTGCTAGGCCTACAACACTCACTCACTCACCCTGGAGAGGGCTGAGAACAAAAAGAGAGAGAGAGAGAGAGAGAGAGAGAGAGAGAGAGAGAGAGAGAGAGAGAGAGAGGCCTGTACTAAACATACAGCCGGCTTGTTGGTTTCGTGATAAAACAATAGAACTTGATGGGACGGAGGGAGGGGATGGGGTAGTTGTAGTAGAACAAGCCCCATGTTTATCTTGTCAGCTGACCACTTTCATTGTTGACAAACTTTTGGCAGCCTGGCGGGAGGCGCCAAAAGAAAGGGGGGGGGGGGGGGGGGAGATGGGGAAAAGTAGGGAGGGGGGAGGGATTGAAGTAGGGACAATCAGCCTGTACGTTGGCCCTAAATCGGAAATCTCCGCTGGGACATTAATTTAATCACAACAACAAGCGTGGTGTATGTTATGAGTGGATTAACATACAATTATATTCTCTTCCGTGGCAGTGATAGTGACAGTTTTAGTACCACACATAGTAGAAAGGGGGTAGTAGAAGTAGTAGTAGAAGTAGTAGTAGTAGTAGTAGAAGTAGTAGTAGTAGTAGTAGTAGAAGTAGTAGTAGTGGTAGTGGTAGTAGTAGTAGTAGTAGTAGAAGTAGTAGTAGTAGTAGAAGTAGTAGTAGTAGTAGTAGTAGTAGAAGTAGTAGTAGTGGTAGTGGTAGTAGTAGTAGTAGTAGTAGTGGTAGTGGTAGTAGTAGTGGTAGTAGTAGTAGTAGTAGTAGTAGTAGTAGTGGTAGTAGTATTAGTGGTAGTAGTAGTAATAATAGTAGTAGTAGTAGGGAAAGGGTTGTGGTACATTACATTGTGCAGCTTCGATGGGTTTTTCTGAAAAGTTTGGGGAGGGGGGAAGGGGGATGGGGAGTGAAGTGGTGTGGGGGTGGTGGGGTAACAGTTCTCCTTTGAATTTGTCTGCCTTAAAGATGGACTAACGTACTTGAGTTCGTTAATTAAATGATGTATAGAAACAAAAAAAAAGACCAAATCTTTGAAGATAGACCAAATCCCACGTGTCAAAACCCTATACTTCAACCGTTGTTTTCTCGCTACGTTGTGCGATGATAATTTCGATAACCACCACGAGGTAACTAAACTCTACCTGTCCTTTTTCTTGGTATTCTTGCTGGACGATAAGTTGCGGAAAAAAAACACCCTCTAATTAAACTCGTCACTTTCTCAGTCTTTATGTGGGCGATGAGTTCGATAATTACCCCACCGGCGAGTTAAATAAACTCTTTCTTCTTCTTCCTCCTGTTCTATCCCATAGTCTATTTAGACCGTAGGGGCGCCAGGAAGACCTGGCAACCAGCTCTCTCCATTTCTCTCTGTCCTCGACCTTTCTCAGGGTGTCACTCAGCCTGAGGCCCGTCCACTCTCGGATGTTGTCCTCCCATGTCTTTCTCTGCCTGCCTCTCCTTCTCCCGCCTTGCACAGTTCCTTGCAGAATCGTCTTGAATAAATAAACTCCCTCTCTAGTAATTCAAACCGTCATTTTCTTAGTAGGCCTACTCAAGAAGGCGAGAAGCTCCCACGAAGAGAGCCTACTAATCAAACTCTCAGATTCTTCGTATTTTTAAGTGTGTGACAAATTTCCCAGATAACGTCATTTATTTACTAAGTTAAAACCGTCAGTGTGGGGGGCGGAGTAGCCTAGTGGATAGAGAATGGAGCTTGTGATCTAGCGGTAGAAGTTCAAGCCTTCATCAAAGCGCCTGATTTACCCCCCCCCCCCCCCCCCCCCCCCCCCCCAAGTACTTGGATTAGACTTTTTTCTTTTCTTTTTTTTTACTGAGGCCTCGTGTGCAAAGCATGCATAAGGTCTTGGGGGCCCCGTTAAAGCCTGTTCTGCCTTTCGGAAGAGTATTTATGCCATTAAGTGCCGATAGGGACCGATCACTCACACACACGCACGCACGCACACACACACACACACACACACACACACACACACACACACACACACACACACACTTTCAGGGCTCTGGGTTTTTCCTTCCCTGCAATCGAGAGCTGTTTCATGAGGTTGTAAGCCGATTCTCCAACAAACCCCCTGGCTCTGACTTCTGCAGCAAGGACTTTGACCTGATAGCCTTCTTTCCACAGGCTGTTAGCCAGATCTACATACTTTTCAGTCTTGTAGGCGTGAGATGCCTCCATCCTGTTCTCATATGGAACAGTCAGCTCTATCATGATCAGCTGCTTGGTTGAATGGGAGTTGACTACTATGTCAGGACTCATACCACTCTTGATGATGATCTCAGGGTGACTGTTCCATTCTGGGAGGTCTGCAGTGCACTCCCAGTCGTCTGCTCCATCCAGCAGACTCTGCTTGCAGGTTCCGAATGGCACTGTTGTTTGTGGCCATGACTTTTTTCCTCCTGCCGTAAGAAGGTTGCGGGAGCTTTTTGTGTCCTGATTTTGCCACTTGTGGCGCAGGTACTGAACCAGACTGCTTCTACAATCTCTTTGAGCACTTAGTTGTGCCTCCATGTGTACCTTCCTTGGGCTAAGGCTACCTTACATGAGCTGAGGACTTGTTCCACTGTTTGTTTTTCACGGCAGAGGGGAATGCAGGATCGTCTGCTTTTACCCACTTCACCAGGTTTGCATTTGATGGTAGAGGGTCATACGCGGATCTGATTAAATCTGCCCGTTGGATTTACAGCTTTCACTAACAGGTGTAACGGAGGTCTTGTTGAATCGTTGAGAAATTTCTTCATAGACAGGGCATCTTAGTAAAGAGTGTTCTTCATTCTCGACTTGGTTTTTACAAACACAACAATTCTTAGACTCAAACTGCTAAACTATATGTATTATTGTTCAGTGGTAAGACATTGAACCGCACTTGTGAGACTGCGACACGAAAACAGTATGCATCCAGTTCCCCAATATATTTTTCACCTTAAAGATTCTATAACTATCATATCTATCACGATCCTTTATGGTGCCTGTCCATTCTTGGGCAAAACAATCTACAAGTCTCTGTTTAAAGCCACATAAAAACATTTTTACGTCTCCTACTCCTTGGTTTAACCAAACAATATTGTATCCAATTATAACATATTTCCCTAACTTTTGAAACCAAGCATTGCTTACCACAACTATCTAATTCTAACAACATTCCATAGGCCTTGTGTGGTAATCCATCAGTATGAATACTGAGATTAACAGAGAGACAGAGAGAGAGAGACAGAGAGACAGACAGAGAGAGGGAGGGAGACAGAGGTGTGTGTGTGTGTGTGATGTGTGTGTGTGTGTGTGTGTGTGTGTGTGTGTGTGTGTGTGTGTGTGTGTGTGTGTGTGTGTGTGTGTATGAGATGGAGAGATAGAGAGGGACAGGTTTAGTGAGAATGTGTCTGTGTCTTTGTATTTTGTGTGTTTATTTCTTTTTGTTTCTGTTATTTTGTTTTATCGCTTTTATTTATCGCTTTTATTTTATCGCTTTTATTTATTTTATTTTAGCTTTTATTTCATTTATTTAGAGGATTATGGGATAAGCACTCATGTGCTTTTTTTTATATCCAGTAGCCCTGTGTATGCAGTTGTGTAAATTTTGTCAGCCGTTCCCACCGGCACACAATGGCCTTCTCTTTCGAAAAGCGGAACGGTTAAATGTATGCGCAAGATGCTCTGCGTGCGTTCGCACACACGACCCTGGTTTATAGTCTCATCCAAAGGACTTTTGGGGAGAGTGGAGTCAGCACCGATAATAAATCCAGAGAAAAAATCCTCTCCAACGAGATTTGACCGGGGTTAGCAGATCACGAGCACATCACTAAGTGTAGACCAGGAAACCCAGTAGAATCATAAAGTCATCAATAATGTGTTTCGTTTTTTGTATACATACCTTTGTGAGTTGCAAGACTACATCCATTTTTGTGTGTTTAAGATTTTGTTTCAGATTGGGCAAGGTCAAAATGCCTCCCAAGCGCAAGAGGTGCGGAGTTGTCGTCACCAGCTTTGATGACCTTTTCGGAACACCTCATCTACTTCCCCGTAACCCTGGCAACGTGGTGAGCTCTAGTTCTAAGTCCATGGCGAAGGACTCCAGCTCTGCCAAAAGGGAGAAAGACTCGAGCAGTACAGTCCCCAAGACCTCCAAGGACATCGCTAGAAAGGAGATCCTCCCCACCAACCCAGCCTCCAAGACTCCGAAGGACTCTACCAGAAGGGGAAATGTCCTCGCCACCAATACATCCCCCAAGACCCCAAAGGACTCCGCCACAAAGGAGAATGACCCCAGTCCAGCTTGCCTCGACTCTCTGCAAAGCGTTGCACTGACCTATCTGACCTCGCTTTTAGACACCTTGGCAAGCGATGTGATTCTGGTGGTGATGTTAGCGTTGTGGGCGATGAGTACGAACCTTATAGGAAAAAGAGGAGACTTAATGAATGTGTTATTGTTCAAGCGTGTTTTCCCTTTGAGGATGTTTTTGGTGGTCTGGACTTCAAAGATCTGGATTTGTTAAAATCTTGATATATAGCATTGAGTGATTTGGGTGCTGATAGTAATGTCTGTTGGTAAAAATACGGTGGTAATTCATTTTTGACAATTTTTTTTTGGGATAAAATATTTTTCTCAGTATCTTTTTGACAATCTATTCAACAAAATTCTTAAGTCATAGCTGTGATGTTCTCTCTTTCTTGGAGATCGTACAACAGGCGTAAAACGGTGGAAGAAAGCCAAGCTTTTTAACTTCATGTTTGAACCGCCAGAGTTTTGTGTGTGAGATGTGTAGAAAAAGGGCTACTCGGTTAGGTCCCTTGTCTGTGAACCGCAGTTGGTTCCCTTGCGTTAATGTGACTACCAGTTGATAATGATAATAGTGCCAGATGTGAGAAATATCAACACATGTCTGTGATGTCACACGCTCTCTTCCTTTAGATTAAAAACAAGACTAAAAGGTGATTGTGTTGTGCATCAACGGATAGCTTCAGTCAAACGGCTACTTTTTATTAAACTGCCTTCAATGTTTTCTTATCATTCAACATGTTATAGCATTTTTTAGGCCTATGTCATAAAATGTGTGCGCGTGTTACTATTTTAGGCTGTGTTTAATAATCTGATAGAACAGTATTAGCTTTAACGATGTTTGTCTTATCATACTACATAACAAAATAGTTTAATTACAAAAATGTTTTATGTCATGAAAATGCGAGCGCATGTGTGCAATGTTTTCAACGTGTGTGTGTGTGTGTGTGTGTGTGTGTGTGTGTGTGTGTGTGTGTGTGTGTGTGTGTGTGCACGCGCGCGGGATTTGTGTGTGAGTGTGTGGATGCTTGGACATACTGGTGCGCATAGGAGTTAATGAGAATTTATTTGGGTGAGTTTATGACGGGCTGAGGTATTGCTGATTTTTTCGTGCTTTTTATATTGTGATGGGTGCCAGCTGATGTTTGAGTACTATGTTGTGGTATTTTTCGTGATATGCTAACTTGCCTGCTATGATATGCTAACTTGAGTTGACAGTGCTGTGAGCAATAGGACAAAGCCACAGGAGTGATAAAACAAGCAGGTTTGGTCCATATCTTGCTAAGATTTGGAATACTTGCCAGTTCAGAAGTTTGTTACATGTAGTGTCACTGCTACTGGAGGCATTCTGACCCCATGTAATGTTATCTCTTTCATGGGTTCGTGTCACTCCTAGTATGATAATAAAGTAACGATACTGGAGACAATGTGCGAAATATCAACACATATCATGATAATGTCAACATGATTTTTGAAAAAAAATATGTACATCTTTCAGTTGGTTTACATAAAAGTCCATCTATCCTTTTTCCTTTAAAAAGTTTTGAAATTCCACGATAACCCTTTCATTGTTCGTTCATCAGTCAATAGTCATAATGAATACAGAGATCTTTTCAATATCTATCTATCTGTCTGTCTGTCTATCTATCTATCTATCTATCTATCTATCTATCTATCTATCTATCTATCTATCTTTCTATCTATCTATCTATCTATCTATCTATCTATCTAAATATCGACCCATCCATCCATGCATCTATCTATCTATCTATCTATCTATCTATCTATCTATCTATCTATTTATCTATTTCTCTCTCTCTCTCTCTCTCTCTCTCTCTCTCTCTCTCTCTCTCTCTCTCTTAGTCTAGCGACTGTCGGAGCACCCCTGAAGACTTGATAACCAGTTCCCTCCATTCCTCTCTGTTCTGCCTTTCTCAAAATTTGGGTGAGTTCTAGGCCTGTCCATTCACTGATATTGTCCTCCCATCTCTTCCTTGGTCTGCCTCTTTTTCTTCCTCCCTGGACAGTGCCTTGCAGTATTGTTTTTGCAAGTCCGTTCGATCTTGGATCTTGTGACATGCCCGTACCATTTAAGTTTACGGTTCTTCACGATTGATAGATTTTTTTCAATGTGGCAGATAAAAATGTGTTCATGTTAAATCCGGTTTTTTCATTTTTTCTTGTTTTTATGTTTGTATATACATATATTGAAGAAATATGAGATATATCAAATGCTCCAATATTGTCATTACGTGTGTGTGTGTGTCTGTGTCTGTATGTGTGTGTGCGTGTGCCTGTGTGTGTGTGTTTATTTATTTATTCTTTTACATCAAGGATAATGGAATAAGCACTCGCGTGCTTTTTTACATCCAGTTCCCGTGTGTATGCAGTTTTGTCAATTTTGTCATCTGTTCCCACCGGCACGCGATGGCCTACTCTTTCAAAAAGCGGAACAGGAATAAACGTGTGCGCAAGATGTTCTGCGTGCGTTCGCACACGAGGCCTCAATTTATAGTCTCATCCGAAGGACTTTTGGGGAGAGTGGAGTCTTCACTGTGTGTGCGTGTGTGTGTTGTGTGTGTGTAATGTGTTTGCGTGCATGAGTGTGTACATGTATGCGTACGGGCGCGCGCACGTGTATGTGTATGTGTGTGTATGTTTGCTTGTGTGTGTGCGTTTGCATTTTATATTTTATTTTATACCACTTTGTCACAGCAGATTTCTCTGCTTGAAATTCGGGCTGCTCTCCCCGGGGAGAACGCGTCGCCACAAGTGCAGCGCCTACCCATTTTTTAAAGTATACAGCCCCGAGCCGCCCTGGGGACTCCAACTCCCCGATTTTTCCTCAGGAATGGTGTCTAAACACGACACCTGTGTGCATACTGTTGTTTTTTTTTAAATATTTTGTCATCCACTCCTACCGGCACACAATGGCCTGCTCTTCCTTAAGGCGGGACGGGGTTTTAACGCGTGCGCAAGATGTTCTGCGTGCGTTCTCACACGGGGCCTCGGTTTGTAGTCTCATCTGAATGTGGCAGATAAAAATGTGTTCATCATGTTAAATTCGGTGTTTTTATTGTTTCTTGTTTTCATGTTTGTATATACAAATATTGAAGAAATATGAGATATTATATCAAATGCTCCAAAATTGACATAACGTGTATGTGTGAGTCTGTATGTATGTGTGTGCGTGCGCGCGCGCGCGCGCGTGAGTGTGTGTGTTGTGTGTGTGCCTGCATATGTGTGTACATGTATGCGTGCGGCGCGGGCGCGCTCGCGTGTATGTGTATTTGTGTGTTTGCATGTGTGAGTGTTTGCATATGTGTTTGTATGTTTGTATGTGTGTGTATGTGTTTGCATGTGTATGTGTGTGCGTGTGTGTGTGTGTGTATTTGCATGTGTGTGTACACATTCATGATAAGGTGTGGCGCTAGTCTTGTGGCTCAGTGTGCGTCCTCAGTAGGGAGAGCAATGCGCATTTCACGCAGAGAAATCTGCTGGGACTTAAAAAGTGGTATTCACTACACTGCACTGCACCGCACCACACTGCAACACAATACAATGCAACACAGTACAATACACTACAATGCTGTATCATACAACGTGATACAGTACAATACAGAACAGTTCAGTATGAAACACTACATTACACTGCACTGCACTGCACTACACTGCACTACACTACACTACACTACACTGCACTGCATTGCACTACACTACAGTGCACTGCACTGCACTACACTACACTAAACTGCACTGCACTGCACTGCACTGCACTGCAAGTAAGTACGATACAATGCAACACAACACAATACAGTACAACGTAATACAATAGAATACTACGCAACACAGCAGAATAATATAACAATGCAAAACAATACAAGGTTATACAACACGATACAAAACATCACAGTACAACACATTATACAAGACATCACAATATTATACGGCATAATACAATACTATGCATCACACTACAATACAATACAATGCAATACAACACAATGCATACAATACAATACAGCACGGCCCAACCCATCCCAACGCAACGCAACACAACAACCCAACCCAAGTCCTTAGGAAGAGACTATAAACCGAGGCCCCGTGTGCGAACGTACGCAGAACATCTTACGCTCACGTTAAAGCTTGTTCCGCTTTTCGTAAGAGTAGGCCATTGTGTGCCGGTGGGAACAGACGACAAGATTTACAAAACTGCATACACATGGGGACTGGATGGAAAAAAAATAAAGCACACGAGTGCTTATTCCATTATCCTTGAATAAAAAGAACAAAAAAGAAAAGAATAAATAAACCCCAACGAAACCCAACACAACCCAGCGTAACACAACAAAAACACAACCAAGCGCAACACAACACAACACAAAACAACAACACACCACAACACAATACAACACAACACAGCTCAAGGGCACAAACTACGAGCTTCTAACATTAAAAAGACTTTTTGTCACAGAACAAGGCTGGGTGAGAAGCCATCTTTAGGGCACACTGCGGAATTCCTTTTCGAAAATATGTAATAATTATCAAGTGTGTGGTTTTATTTGATATTTTTGTTATTTTATGTTTTATTTCATTTTAAACCACTTTATGTCACAGCAGATCTATCTGCGTAAAATTCGGGCTGCTCTCCCCGGGGAGAGCACGTCGCCACAAGTACAGCGCCTACCCATTTTTTTTTTTTTTAATATACAGCCCCGAGCCGCCCTGGGGACTCCCAACTCCCGATTTTTCTTCAGGGATGGTGTCTGAATACGACACCCGTGTGCATGCTGCTTTTTTAATTTAAAAAAAAAATTGTGATCCGCTCCTTTCGGCACACAATGTCCTGCTCTTCCGAAAGGCGGAACGGGGTTTTATTGTGTGCGCAAGATGTTCTGCGTGCGTTCGCATACGGGGCCTCGGTTTATAGTCTCATCCAAATGACTGACATTTGACATGCTCTCTGAAGTCTGATACCAAGCACTTTCCCCCCCAAACAATCTTACAACTCTCTGTAAGCTACTTCTGCTAATTCAATTTTCAAAATGCATGGGCTTCCTTTTTTAAAAAATCTTTCATTTCGAGGACAATGGAACAAGCACTCATGTGTTTTTTTGGTTTTTACATTACCAACCAATTTTTTTAAGTTACGCACATTCCGGCACCAAATTATTCAAAGTAAATTTAATGGCGACATTGGTCAATACCGTCATACTTTATAGTGACACTGATAAAACTTTATAGTGACATTTATAACACTTGCACATGCCCACTGTCCAAAGCTGATGATTTAGGCGAATTTGCACCACTCTGCATAGGTTTAAAATCCATGTTTTTAGGTAACTTGATTTACAGTGGGTTAAGGAGTGTACCCCTGTATATTGTCAGTGAACAAGTACGTTTGAAATGTAAAAAAAAAAAACGGGGAAAAGACACTAGAAAGGGTTGCGAGAGAGAACATTACAGAGAAAAGGTGCATGTGCATCCAAGATCTTGTTTGCATTCTCTACAGTCATCCATGCTTGGAACTCTAAACAAAGACCTTGGTCAAGTTGTTTTATTCATGGTCATTTTTGTAACACTTTCCATCAACTCAATGGTTTTTTCTGGTAGAATGAACACTTTTATTCAGTTATGGGAACAAACAATGAAATAACCAGCATTTTGGAGTCATAGCAAGTCGTCCTGAATTTTTTCATTCTGTTATATTTCAGCTGCGAGCCGGCTACCCAACCCTAACTCCAGCTTTTTTTTGGCTGAAGGGGAGGTAGGCTTTTCCCAGTGCTCTGACCACCAGTGACAATGACCAACCGACTGACTTGAACTTTTGCACCATCTTTTGAAATAATTCAGACCACATTATTCAATATAATATGCTTTTAAAATACAGAGGTGACAAAAAGCTAAACTACAGCACAGTTACTTTTACGGCCAGAAAACAGACACCCTGAGTAAGTATGTGCAAAATATCAGCTTGTAAGTTGTGTAAATCTTGTATTATTCTCAGAAAAAAAGTCAGTTGGGTTGTCAAGTGCCAGTGGTGTGTGCTCACCACCTAACCTTTTTTCAGGCACATAAATTTTGTACAAGGTTGCCATGACATACGCGAAAAATGGAAGCAATACTGGTTACAGGAAACATTGTTGATCTTCTAAAGGGAACATGCAACATTTTCTCCACTCATTTAAAGCAAAAAAATGTACATGCTACTGGCAAATAGGTTTCCAGTTCACCTTTCATGGGAGTAAAATTGACTGGAAAGCAACTTCCAATGTATATTTCAGAAAAATGCACACAAAATAATGTTTACCCTGAAGTAATAAAATAAGGGGAGGGGCAGCAAACAAGGTATCAACTGCATAATTTAAGCACGTCTACCCGATATAACGCAAAACTACTAACAATTTCACACAAAAAGGATAGGTTAAAAACATGGCTAAGCCACAACCTTCAGGTTGTTATAAGACACGATACAGGCAACAAGCTACACACATACACCACGCTTCATCTGAAGGTGAACACTATGGGCAATGCTTGGAATGATAATATGTAACTAAACCAATCACTCAACCGCCCAGTTAAAGACAAAAAAAATCAAACCTACAAAACAAATATTTAAACATGAAATACCAAAAATCACCATTGCCGGGGAAAAAAACGCTTGCATGTAAATACATCACATAACTCATTCAAGAAAGGGCAATGGTATGCTTCGAAAAAAATGTAGAGTTTTACTGGGTCACATTTTGAGTTGCTATGCTTGCTGATTATGCAGGGGGGAAAATGTGAAAAGCATCCTAATGGTGGAAGAGATACCACACAACAAATTCGTGTCCCTTACAGCTGGGGAACAGCTAAGCCCAATACAGGCAAATGCTTCAGGAGCAAAATCAAGGAGAAATTACAAAAACTATTAATGTCGGGCTATGTTGGAATGTTTTATAAGTAGAGGTGTTCATGCCAACATTGACAATGCCCACATTCTACCAAATACAATGAAAAGAGAAAAAAGCAATAAATGCATTCACTTTGTGCTCAGTACTTCAAATTGAGCACTCAAAAAAAGCAACAATTAAAAAGGAACAACTTTTCATAATAAACTCCAATAAAGGTAAAGTAAATGTTTCCATACAAAATGTCAAAATCTGTGATGGAAAGAAGAGAAGTGGAAAGGACAAGTACCCTAACTACAAGACTGACTGTTCGCCGGCATTTCTTGTTGAAATATATTTTCTTTTATAAAATTTAAAGCACACAAAAAACCCAAACATTCATACAGCTAAGTTGTTTCGTACAATTGCTTGTTTACAGTTTAAATCCAGCCACTAAACCAAAACCCCACACATGCTCAATTTTCTAATTTCACGCAGCCCAGGTTTTATGAAATAACAAAAACTAGCAAGAAGGGCTGAACAACAACTAAAAAGCTGTAGCACACTGCATTATCAGTGATCTGCTAGAATACATTATTTCACAACATTTGGTACACTGGAATTTTGGAATATACACACTCGAAGTGAAGTTTCATACTTGTAGCAAAATACTCATGTACAGAACAGATACTGTAGAAAGGCTGGACAAATCCAAGAAAGCCCACGAGAAATCATGCAGCAAATAACGCTGATTGATGTGTAATATTTAAGTCTTGCCAATACAGCCAGTTGTGGAGGGGGGGGGGGGGGGGGGCTCTAACTTCCTTTCCTAATTTCATACTTTTTTTTCTTTTTTGTGTTCATCTTTTCTTCCATTTGTCATGATTTTAAAAAAAATACATTGGGCCTTGCCTCTAAACTTTTGCTCTCCATTTTATTTCCTTTTCAAATATAACTGAACAAAAAGGCTGTGATAAATACATTTGCGCTGACAAAGTTAATGGACATCCAAGACTGTTGGGAGAGATGCAGATGGAGCAGTCTATCAATGGGCTGGGAGTGCTATGACCTGGGTAATGAGCATGTCCCTGAGCTACAGCAAAGTAAAAGACAAGGAAATCAGGATCCGGACACATCAATAACACACCTGCAAGCATTTGAATGTAGGTATAACATTGAAGGCAAACAGTTATCATGTCACATTTTGTAGAATGAAAGGTACCTATAAAAGTATTTCCATAACCTATGTGGTCGTTGGGGAGGGAAGTAACAGACCTCAGCTTCTTTGGCGGCCAGCATATTGAGGGCGTCTCCCATCCCCTCTCCCTTGCTGCTTCATTTTTCCTGTCCCTAATGAGGCGACTTATTGAAGCCAGGAGGCGCAAACAGTTACTCATCTGCTTGATAGCCATGCTCAATGCTGCTTAACCTTAGCTTGGGTAAAGTTTGAGTGCTCAGATCACTGAGCTATACCGTACCCCGATGATAAAAGGAAAAAAATAAGGTTTAAGGTATATGCCGATTTTTTTTTCTTCGCGAATCAAAATATCACAATTTCTTAATGTGACATTTCGAAACTTCCTACACCCCCTGCCTTTAAAAAAACAATGGCGAGTTTTTAAGTCAGTGTTGGTTACAGAAGCAAAGCCAGCCGTTTTTTTAAACTACGACATGCAGAATGTTAACGTCATGTTATTTGGGTAACTTACTTTTCACTTTCCTCCACCTCTAAAATATAAAAACACACACACAAGGGTGTGCAACTTTTGGGTAGGCTGCCCAATGTAACATACACCGGTGATGATAAATACCTGAGGTAGACCATTCCATAGATACCCCTGTCACACAAATCCTGTCAACACACACACACACACACACACGCACGCACGCACGCACGCACGCACACACACACACACCTGAACAGACTGTCTACCCCTGCTTTTTAATGACATCCCATTATTTTCTGTAATGCATTACCACCCTTTCCTAACACCTTCTCCCAATGATTATTCATTAATGCATTCTAAAACCAGCGCCTCTTACTTCTGTTTTTAGATAAACTCTTCTAGAATGCACACCCTTCAACTGAATCCATCATGCAATCTAACCCCAACACCCTCCTGCTTCTGGTTTTAGGTACACTTTTTCCTAAAAAGCTCCCCACCTCCACCCACCCCTGAAGCTAATCAGAAGTTTGCCTGTCCCCTATCCCCATCCTCAGTCTTTACACCTCTTTCCCCATCACTATATACCAGAACATTATAACCCCTCCCCCCCCCCCCCTCTTAGCATCCTTTTTCTAGAAATTCTCGTATCCCTCCTCCGACCAACCCCGATAAAAATGTGTAGCCATTGTGTCAGCATATGCCATTATCCACCTGCCTTTTGTGTCCACATGTGGGGCCAGGGTTAGTGTTGAAGTTATTGTTAGAGTTAGTGTTAAAAGTTAACAAGGGGTAAGGGTTGTCTGTCAGATGGCCTGTCTCAATGTTAGAATTCATGTGGACACAATAGCAGGTCGACAGCTGGTATAAAGACACAATGTTATGCACACAATAAAACCCGGACCCTGTTTCAGATGAGTAGGCCATCGTGTGCCATTTGGCACGGATAACCACGTGCACACAGTGACTGAATGTAAAAAAGGCATACGAGCGCTTATTCGACTATCCTTAAAATAAAAGTATTAGATAATAAAATCAATGGTATGTAGCTTGCAATAGCAGAAATCTGTAAACTGGAACCACCAATTCCACCAAAAGCAAAGGCTACAAATGGGACATCGGTGTCCACAAATTTCATCTTTAGCTGTCAAAATATTTTAGGCTTCAGGCATTTTTAATCCATCAAAAACTATGACCCCACAAAAAAGCCCAACAAACAAAACAAAAACGTGTAAGAAAGTCTATCGGCCAGCTCTCTCGTCTTCCCACTGCTTTAAATGTGTATCCAACCCCTACTAAACACCCCTTTCCCTTCCTTTATCTCCTTACAGCTTGATGTCTCCTCCCCACAACTAACCCCCCCCCCCCCTCTCTCTCTCTAATCTGACCGATGTACTTTTTACCCCACAGGAATGGTATACCTCTGGCTAATCATTACACAGATTTGCTCACAATACTGGAAAATAAAAATTGTTGGCAATTCTACCCACAATTTTTAAGTGCCCCGATACGTTAGTGGTGGCGAAAGCACAGATTTGACATTGCAATGAATAATCCAAAGGACTAGGATTTTTTAAATATATATATTTAGGACTTTTGAGCAAGTATGTGGACTTCAGCGGAAATGGAAGCCTCTACGACTGCTTATCTTCCAATTCCTTCTTTTTTTAGGTATCTGACACTTCACTTCCCAACGACCACCTAGGTTATGAAACATTAACCCATTTTCTAATAACTGAAAAAAAATCATAAAAACTCTTTAAAAAGCATTATCATAATAATAACATATGAGCCATGAGCATAAAGAGAAATGCTTTTTATTGGCTTTAAACAAAAAGGAAAGTTTACTAATTTGTCTAATTTTGCCATCCTTCTTCCGTGGCACTTTGTACATTTTCTCTCCTTGAAATAACCCTTCCGCATCACACTAGCACACTATTCTAGAATATGGATTTTTACGAACTATCTGCGACACATTTTTTTCGTTTTTTTTTAGTTATCTTATTTGTTTTTACAACCTAGATGCATTTAAAATAGTAAAAATGTACAGGCACTGTTTTTGTGATAAACTTGCACAGAGGATGTTAGCTTATTTATTGACATGATTTTTTGGTACAATGTGACGTTCCATCATTACCCAAAAAAAAATCTACAAGACCGTTTCTATGGAACTTTACAGCACTCATCTATTCAAAATTCATAATACTAATATTCACCGATTTTCTATGGTTATATGTTTTAATGAGTTAATTTGAGAGAATATAATGTATGAAATATTCTTTTGCTGTTTCTAATAACATTTTTTTAAAATCAGAATTAAAATAAAATAGTTGGTCTTTGTACAGTAATGTTACAAAATGGTAAAAACAGATTTAAAAATCTATCGGCACAACTCAAGTCAAATCAGACATGCTAAAATATATATGCACAAGTTTGGAAGTGCTCTGCTATAAAAAGACGTCTGAACTTAAATACCCAAAAAATTGTTCAAAGCTAGTCAAACCTAACAGTTTACACACAAAAAAATTCTAACAAAAACTAAAGGAGCTCGATCACAGAATATCATGTAGGCCTAGTTCTCAATCTCAACACACCATTATTTGTACATGACATGCATGAGACAACCAAACCAAGTAATTCAACATGAATTTTCAATGCCAAATGCCACGGTAAGTTTGCATACAATAAATGGTAGCAAGTTTCCTAAAGCTTCTTTACACGAGTTTCAGCCAACTTACGCTAAATAAAGTGTTGCATCCTATCAATAAACCATTCCACCTTGTCTTAACTTGCACAACAGATAGTTTTTTTCACTGCTTCGAGACTTAGTAGAACTACACAAACCTAACACACCGAATTGCTGTCAAATGAAAAAAACACCAACATTTACGCTCCATGAGTCAACCGAATCTTGTGTCTGAGAAATCCGAGATTCATCAATGTTTTGACAGGGGTTTTTTTTCATTCCAATATTGCTGCATTTATTTTGTATCCCCCGAGCCTCATTAACCGATAGTAAATTTGGAGCCGAAACCAAATACTTTTGAAAATAATGGCATACAATTCTGCTGGAATGTGGCAATACACATACTAAACTACTGATACCACATCGACCCAGGCGATGTTTCCTCTGGAGTTATCAATGCCAACTCCGATCCCGATCCCCCCCCCCCCCCACCCCCCCAAAAAAAAAGTCCGGATGAGATTCTAAACTGAGGTCCCGTGTGCGAACGCATGCAGAACACCTTGCGCACACGCGAAAAACCAGTTCACTTTTCGGAAACGTAGACCATTGTGTGCCGGTGAGAACGGGTGACAAAAAACTGCAGACACACGGGGACTAGATGTAAAAAGCACACGAGTGCTTATACCATTATCCTCGAAATAGAATAGATAAAAAAAAAATTTTTTTAATTAATACCAGCCCTACAAAATTGTTTGAAAAAACTGGGAATAGTATGTTTCCATAAAAAAAATCCTTTATGTAGTGGTAGACATCAGGAAAGGAGCATGTTGATGTAGAGTATGATGCATACAGTTCAATTGTAATATGAAGTGTTGAAGTGACACCCCGACCAGACAATTTAGTTTGAAAAGATCTTGTCAATCTATCTATCCCGTAATCTGGTGACCGTGGGGGCACCCATGAAGACTTGACAACCAGATCGCTCCATTCCTCTCTGTTCTGCCTTTCTCATGATTTTATTCGAGTTCCAGGCCTGTCCATTCGTTGGTGCTGTCCTCTCATCACTTCTTTGGTCTGCCTCTTTTTCTTCCTCCTTGGACAGTGCCTTGCAGTATTGTTTTTGCGAGTCCTTTTGATCTTGTGACCCTTTAATTTTACCCCTCTTTACGATTGTTAGGTTTTCGTAGGACCTAAGTTTTTGCTGGATTCTGTTACGCACCTCTTCGTTGCTGATGTGGTCTGTATAAAATGCCAAGGAGTCTCTGGAAGCATCTCATCTCTACCGCCTGTACTCTTCTCTCCAAATCTGCAGTCAGGGTCCACAGTTCATAGGCATACAGAAATATGGATACGACAAGGGAGCGCATTAGTCTGATCTTGGAGTTGAGCGAAATATTTTTTATCTTTCCAGATGGTGTTCAGTTTTGACAGTGCTGTTGTTGTCTGTGCAATCCTACATACTACCTCTGGCTTGGACCCCTTGTCTAATAGTAATACAACCGCTCCCAAGTACTTGAAGCTTTGAACCGTTTTCAGCTTATGGTCATTGACCCTGACATCAATACAGAAGCTCTTGGCGTTATTGGTCATCATTTTGGTCTTCTCTGCACCGATGTCCATGCCGTATGTTTTAGAGGCCTTATTCAGGTGTTCCTTTAGGCTGGCAAGCTCTTGTTCTGATCCTGCTAGTCCGTCGATGTCATCTGCGAAGCGGAGGTTTGTGATTGTTCTGCAACCAACGCTGACTGATCCTTATATTGCAATGCATCAGCCACGATTTTCTCACTGAAGCTGTTGAATAGAGTGTGGTTCACGATAAATCCTCAGCCTCCAGGCCCCTGAAAGCAGTCAACCAATGAAAATTAAAGTGAGGATAATGAGGCAGGGGTCTCGGAGAAGAGGGAGGAGGGGAGAAAGATATTGGGAAAAGGGGGGGGGGGTGTAGCAGGGGGACATAGAGAGACGGCAGTGATAGGGAAAGAAGTAGACAGACAGACAGACAGACAGACAGATAGACAGATAGAGAGGGAGAGAGAGAGAGAGAGAGAGAGAGAGAGAGAGAGAGAGAGAGAGAGAGAGAGAGAGAGAGAGAGAGAGAGAGAGAGAGAGAGAGAAGAAAGAGAGAGAGAGAGAGAGAGCCAGCCGAAGAACAGAGACAAAAGAGACGGACACAGAGAGAGAGAGGGAAGGGGGAGAGAGAGGGGGACAGAGAGACACAGACACAGACACAGACAGACAGACAATGAGCGCAGATAGGAAGAGATTGACAAAAATTAATTTTCTCAATGAGTTAAGACTGATGTACAAAACAAGATGAATTTCCACTAGATATCGGAAAACTCTCTCTGAAATCAACATTACTGGTTATCCCACAGGGTTCTCTCAAAAACTATTCATTTGAACATAACACTTTGAAGCATAGAAAGTTATAACTAGCCTACTCATAATTTAAAAAAAAACTTTTTCGCTGATGCACAAGTCATTTGATTTCATTGCCTCACCCTCACATTGCATATTAATTGGTTGTAAAACAAAAGGCCCTTAATTTACTTTCAAACAAATCTCTCCTTTTAACACACCAGTCATCAAAGTTTATAATATATACACTCAACATATTTATTTATCTAGCAGCCACTTGTCAATGTATTTCAACAGAACAGGCTACTCATTTTCAGACTGCATCAAGAACAGTTTGGGTTGTTGGTTTTTAAAGTCGAGTTTAAGAACAGCAATTTTCTCACCTGTATTATATCAGAAGCAACGCTGGGCTCAACCCCCCCCCCCCCCCTTCCTCCCCTTCATGCAGACAGTTGAAGTGTCAGTGGTAGCAACAAACTGTTGACAGATTCTTCCACACAGCACTGAGGTCTCTTCCAATGGAAATGCAGGTCCTGGGAAGATCTCCAGTGGCGCCTGTTTTTTTTTCTCTGGATGAACATGGAACAGTGCCGGAGGATAGTCGACTCCGGTGGCTCTCTCCCGGTTCGCAAGGTACCTGGTAAAACAGATGTGTAGTAGTAGTAGTAGTAGTAGTAGTAGTAGTAGTAGTAGTAGTAGTAGTAGTAGTAGTAGTAGTAGTAGTAGTAGCGGTAGTAGCGGTAGTAGCGGTGGTAGCAGTGGTAGTAGTGGTAGTAGTAGGAGGAGGAGGAGGAGGCACCCATCAGTCTCGGAAGACTATGGAGTTGCGCTCTAGTCTTTAGAGTGCAAAGCCTGGGTAAGCAAGTATGGAGGGCAAATAAAATAAAAAAAATTTTAAGGAAAAAAAAAAAGAAAAAAAGTAGACCAGGAAAGAGGCCATTAAGAGCATTACAGGAATAAGAAGAGACGTAAGAAAAGAAACTAGACCTAAGTAGCAAGAGAGTCTTTAACAAGTGAAAAATTACCAATTCGCAAAAAAAAAAACACCTCGAAGTTTAAGGAGCAGAAAAAAGCTACGATGGATAATAAACAATGATTTAAAAAATTATGCTGTAAGAAAAAAGCAACAGACAGGCAGAATTGTCAAATGCCTTACCTTTCTTTCAGAAAGTGCAGGTCCTAATGGTTGTGATCACTTGTCAGGTCAGATCACAGCACTTGATAAGTCAGGTCCTGATGGCTGCCTTAACACTTGTCAGGTCACAGGCACTTGATAAGGCAGGTCCTGATGGCTGCTCTCACACTTGTCAGCTCACAGGCACTTAAGTCAGGTGCTGATGGCTGCTCTCACACTTGTCAGCTCACAGGCACTTAAGTCAGGTGCTGATGGCTGCTCTCACACTTTCCAGGTCACAGGCACGTATGATCCACATGACTTTAACCACCCGGTTAGGACCCATGTATCAAAGGATGAGGAGCGATCTATCTCAAGGAAATTACTTAAGAGTGGAGTGACAAGAGTTACACCCCTTTGTGACCACTTATGATTTGCAAATTGAGTAACATCATATCCTCCATAGAATAGAGTGACAAGAGTCGCAACCCTTCATAACCACTGTAAATGATTTATTGGTTAGTCTTTTTTTTTTTTAGTTTATATCACTTTATGTCACAGCAGATTTCTCTGCATGAAATTCGAGCTGCTCTCCCCGAAGAGAGCGCGTCGCCACAAGTGCAGCACCTACCCTTTTTTTTTTAACAGCCCCAAGCCGCCCTGGGGACTCCAACTTCACGATTTTCCTTAAGGATGGTGTCTAAACACGACATGTGTGCATGCTGGTTTTTTTATATATAATTTTGTCGTCCGCTCCTACCGGCACACAATAGCCTGCTCTTCCAAAAGGCAGATCGGGGTTTTAACGCGTGCGCAAGATGTTCTGCATGCGTTCGCACACGGGGCCTCGGTTTATAGTCTCGTCCCTCATGACCAGTGTAATGAAGAATGGAGTGACAGGAGTCACAGGGCCGCATGACCAATGATTTAAGAATGGAGTAACAAATCCATCCCCTCATGACCACTGCATCAAAACCTTTGTAGATGGAAGACACCAAGATCACTGGTACCAGGATTGCTCTCCTCTTAACTCCCCCTTCCCCTTTTTCTGGTTCCAGTTTTATTCTGTTTTAGTTCAGCTAACTTTTATTCTCTTGTGGTTTACTTTTATTCAAGTTTTGGTTTTTTTATTTTGCTACATTTTAGTTTTTATTTCATTTGTAAATCTGTTCTCTCCTAACTTTTTTTTTGGGGGGAGGTGGAGTTGTTTGGTTTTTTTTGTTTTGATTTTTTAATTCTATCCTTTCAGTTTAAAGTTGTATCCATTTTATTTTTTAACTTGTTTTTTAGTGAGGAGCATTGATGCAACCAGAAGCTTGGTGTCCAGTGATCATTAGAAGACAACTGACAAGGCAACCCTGCATGCAGAACAGACACAGACCCTCAGGAGCAGACACTATGCAGATTCTCTTTTGAACATATCGGTGAATTCGAACTATTTAGTCCAGTACATCTCCGAAAACTACGAAGCCCCACAAATCTCCGAAACCTGTCTCCGAAAACTTTGAAGCACAACAAATCTTCGAAAACTTTGAAGCACAACAAATCTCCGAAAACTTATCTCCGAACACTATGAAGCCCCGCAGATCTCCGAAAACTTGTCTCCGAACACTATGAAGCACAACAAATCTTCGAAAACTATGAAGCCCCGCAGATCTCCGAAACCTTGTCTCCGAAAACTATGAAGCACAACCAATCTCGGAAAACTTGTCTCCGAAAACTTTGAAGCAAACAAATCTCCGAAAACTTGTCTCCGAAAACTATGAAGCACAACAAATTTCCGAAAAGTCATTCAGACGAGACTATAATCCGAGGCCCCGTGTGCGAACGCACGCAGAACATCTTACCCACACGTTAAAACCCCGTTCCGCCTTTCGCAAGAGAAGGTCATCGTGCGCCGGTAGGAACGGATGACAAAATTATATATATCTATAAACCAGCTTGCACACAGGTATCGTGTTTAGACACCATCCGTGAGGAAAAATCGGGAAAGTTGGAAGTCCCCAGGGCGGCTCGGGGCTGTATATATATATATATATATATATATATATATATATATATATATATATATATATATATATATATATATATATATATATATATAATGGGTAGGCGCTGCACTTGTGGCGACGGGCTCTCCCAGGGAAGAGCAGCCCGAATTTCACGCAGAGAAATCTGCTGTGACATAAAATAAAATAAAATAAAATAAAAATAAAATAAAATTTTGAGCACAGGATATCTCCATCCTGAAGATTAAGAGCTCATCATCTGATATCACAGATCCACAGATTTTTCATCCTCTATTCTTAATCCTTTGATAACACGGGCCTAACGAGGTTTAAGTTATCGTCACGTTTCACACCGTACAAACTTCGTGGGCATTATCTGGCAAACAAAAACAAATGTGTTACAGCTAAGAGAGAGAGAGAGAGAGGAGGAGAGAGAGAGAGAGAGAGAGAGAGAGAGAGAGAGAGAGAAGAGAGAGAGAGAGAGAGAGAGAGACAGAGAGACAGACAGACAGACAGACAGACAGACAGACAGACAGACAGACAGACAGACAGACAGACAGACAGAGACAGACAGAGACAGAGACAGAGAGAGACAGAGACAGAGAGACAGAGAGACAGACGAGACAGAGAGACAGACAGACAGACAGACAGAAAGACAGAGAGACAGAAAGACAGAGAAGAGAGAGAGAGAAGAGAGACAAGAGACAGAGAGAGAGCAGACAGAGACGAGAGGAAAGAGACAGAGAGAAGGACAGAGAGAGAAGAGAGAGAGAGAGAGAGAGAGAGAGAGAGAGAGAGAGAGAGAGAGAGAGAGAGAGAGAGAGAGAGAGAGAGAGAGAGAGAGAGAGATCTGTATTATCAATTCACCTTTTAAAAATGGAATACCCATTTTTAGGAAAGATAAACTAGATCAGTTTGATGATTGATATTTAAAGCATCAACTACCAAAGAGGAGCACAATAAAAGCAAAGAAGAGAAACTTAAAAGGAAAAAACAACAACACACACACAAACACATCAAAACGTAAACAGGCACCCAGTGAAAGAAGGGGAAATATAAAAAGGAAAAAAGAGAGAATCTTGACCATTTAGTAACTAATATATAAAAAATAACCCCCAGTTCCAAATTTGGCTCTGAACTATCCAGGTTCGTTTCAAACAAATCATGTTTCATGGGCAAGTTGTTTATATATATATATATATATATATATATATTATATTATGTAGATAGATAGATAGATAGATAGATAGATAGATAGATAGATAGATAGATAGATAGATAGATAGATAGATAGATAGATAGATAGATAGATAGATAAATAGATAGACAGATAGATATAGACAGATAGATAGATATAGATATACCTCCTCATACCTCAGTCCCATGTCCCAAAGGACGTAGGGGGGACATGAGAGAAGACGCAACAGAGATCTTTTTCCATGCTTCACGATCCTGTGTGGCTAGTAGGAGGTGTTGCAGGGGTTGGGCGGTCCAGTCTTTGATGTTGTCAACCCATGATTTCTTTTGGCGGCCTCTTCTTCTCTTGCCCTCGACTGTTCCTTGCAGGATGGTTTTTGCTAGGGTGTTGTGTCTTGTGGTGTGACCAAACCACATCAGCTTTCTCCTCTTTATGGTGGAGAGCAAAGGCTCTTGGGGGCCCACACGCTTTTTGATTTCTTCTTTCACATAGTTATTGGTCTTGTGTTCTTTGTATGATATTTTGAGGAGTCTTCTGTGGCACTTGTTCTCGAATGCTTGGATTCTCCTCTCTAACTCTGCTGTCAGAGTCCATGATTCACAGCCATATAGGAGGATAGATATCACGAGGGATTTGTAAAGGTGGTATTTGGTGCAGAAGCTGATGTTGTTGCTTCTGATGATCTTCTCGAGTCTGACTAGAGCAGATGTTGCTGTTGCAATGCGAGCTTTCACTTCATTGTTTGATGTGCCATCTTTTGTTAGGATGGAGCCTAAGTATTTGAATTGGCTCACCTCTTCTAGTGTTTCTCCATTCATCTTTATTTCCGTGATGTCATTACTCGCGCTGTTGACCATGATCTTTGATTTCTCTGTACTGACCTCCATGCCGTATGCGCTCGCTCGATCTGTTAAATTGTCTGTGAGGATTTGCAGTTCTTGTTTGCTGCTGCCCATGAGGTCAATGTCATCTGCAAATCTGAGGTTGCAAAGGGGTCTTCCACCAATGGAGATGGAAGTGTGGTGGTTTTGCAGTGTCTCTGTCATGATGTTTTCGAGGAAGAGGTTGAAGAGTACAGGTGAGAGAAGGCAGCCCTGGCGAACCCCAACCGTGGTCTTGAAGAACTCGCCCACGTGATTATTCATAAAAACTGCACTTTCTGCGTTCTCGTACAGAGCTTTGATGACTTCAATTAGACAGCTGTCAATGTTGAAGTGCCTGAGTACTTGCCAGAGGCCGTCATGCCATTACCCTGTCAAAGGCCTTTTTGAAGTCTATGAAATTGTGGTACAAGTCTTTTTGGTGTTGGAGATGCTTCTCTATCAGAATTCTCAGATTGAAAATTTGTTCCATTGTGCTGCGTTTTGGTCTAAAGCCCGCTTGTTCTTCTGCCAGGAGTTTTTCCGCTTGGTTTTTCAGTCTGTTGAGGACTACCTGCAGCATGATCTTGCTAGGATGACTTATGAGACTGATGGTTCTGTAGTTCTGGCATTGTTTGAGGTTTCCTTTCTTTGGCAGGGGTATTACAAGAGACTGTGTCCATTCTTTTGGCCATTCTTTGGTGTCGTGGATCTTCTGACAAAGTTCTGTGAATCGCCTTGCTGTTTCATTCCCTCCATTTTTTATGAGTTCAGCTGGGATGTTATCGATTCCAGGGGACTTCCCCTTCTTCAATTGTCTAATAGCTGCATCTACTTCACACCTTAGTATTGGTGGGTCTTTATCTTGGTGTTCAGGGGGTTTGTCAGAAACTATGTTGGTATCTGGGCGTAGTGGGTAGTTGTACAATCCCTCACAGTATTCTGTCCAGCGTTGGAGGATGGCATTGTTTTCCGTTAAAAGATTTCCTTCTTTGTCTTCAATAACAGAGGCTTTAGGCTGTGTGGTTTTCGTTAGTGCTTTCAAAGTGTCGTAAGCTGTTTTGCTGACAACAAAAGTTCAAATGTAAACTTCAGTTGGGGAGGGAGGTGGGGGATGGGGGCGTGACAAGATGGGGAATAGTGTCGATATTTCCACATGGCACTGGTGAAGAATTTAATTCAATGTAGCCAGATTCTGATAGAAATCTAGTTACGTAGTGCGCAAGTATAGGACTATATGAAAAGGTTGCCTCACTATATCGTTTTTATCTCCGTATCTTTTTAAAAAAAACAACCTTTCATAACCCTCTCCCTTTTCTATTTTTAATTTGAAATGTGTAGAAGTAGTTATGAGTAACTCGCCTAAAGTCTTTTTAAAAAAGAATGGTATCTCTTACCTGTGTCCTCACAACAAATCTACAAGGAGCAGCAACAGTCAATGCGTCTTGTCCAGTTTAGCAGCAAATTTGAATTAACTGAACAGTGAAGTGCGCAGGCCTGGTATGTCAGCGCCCTCTGTGGGTGAACAGAACAAACTTTCCTCGTGCATCCCGGACCATGGCCCTGATGGTGGCTGTATCAATGTTGCACTTTTACCAGCCGCCATGGCGCAGTGGTTAGCGCCTTGGATTCCAGACTGGAAGGTCGTGGGTTCGAATCCCATAAGAGTCATAGGGATTTTACGGACTCCGACCAGCTCCTACCCAGAGTCAGTGTGCTGTGGGCTCAGTGGGAAGACTGGGACCACACAGTCGAGCTTCATCCACTTGACGGATGCGAGTTTGAGAGTGTTGCTCAAATTACCTGACCAACACTGCAGGTGTCTGTATCTCTTGGGCCTGGTTGACGCCTAGATATATTATGAGAGTAAGCGTAGAGTACAGCCCTGTCAAGTAGTCTCAAAGCATGTACTTTCACAACAGCATCATTGCATTATCCTTATCGTCATTGATCATCATGCAATATAAAAAAATATTTTAAATGCCTCTGAATCGGTTGTCCCAGTTGCTCTGGTCTCGGGGTGACCTCAGATTCGATTTCCCCATACACCTCTGTGCCTGTGGTGAGTTTGTGTCAAAGCCTTTGAGGTTAGAGGTTTTTGGGGGGCGGTCGTTGGAGGGACGTTGTGGTGGTCGCCACCTCGGGTGGGTGACTCACTCAGTCTGGCTCCGCGACTGAGCTAATACTGTCATTAGTAGGGGGCTTAGTAGATGGTGTCCTGTGTATGTTAGCTCAGAACAGGCACCACTGAACACCACATAAGTGACTCAGCAGCAATGCAGGGCCCCTCTGGCTGGTGGCCCAACGGCAGCTTAATATTTATAGGCTCCTGTGGACTCCCGCCACTGAGGGTGAGACATAACGAATCTGGGTATGGCTGTGGCGGGGAGATTGAAATGAGTGGCGAGGGAACAACAGGACCGGGACATCCATCACAGAAGATGAGACAGGAAAAGACGTTTTCTCTCTTTCGTGCAGGGCTGGGACGTGTGCATAAGTACTTACGTTAGTGTGTGAGCGCGTAAGTGCGCGTGCGCGCGCGCGCGCGCGTGAGTGTGTGTGTGTGTGTGTGTGTGTGTGTGTGTGTGTGTGTGTGTGTGTGTGTGTGTGTGAATGGGGGGTGGGAGGGGGAGCGGGGGGCGTGTGTGCGTGTGTGTGCATGTGAAAAACAGACAGAAACAGAGGCTCCCGTTATAAATACACACACACTCACGCGTGCACACACACACACACACACACACACACACACACACACACACACACACACACGCATACACACACACACACACACACACACACACACACACACACACACACACACACACACACACACACACACACTGACGTAAGTACTCATGCACACGTCCCACCCCTGCACGAAAGAAAGAAAACGTATAAAAGCAGTCTAAGGGAAACAACGTTAGCAATAAAGAATTTGCTCGGCAGGAATACCTTCCCTTTACAACACTCTTGTCGGAGCGTTGCATTCCCGATCCGACTTCGAGCCTCCCCCGTGACACCCATTCAAGGGGATTTCTTTTATATCTAATATGTAAAAGAAAGAAAAAATTAGTTCGAGGATACTGACTAAGCATCCATGTGCTTTTTAATAAAACTCCAGTCTCCGTTGTTAAAAAGCACACGAATGCTTATTCATTATATTATTTATGTAATAATATATATATATATATATATATATATATATATATATATATATATATATATATATATATATATATATATATATATATATATATATATATATCGCGCCGAATCTTGTAAAGCACACAAATCAAAGCGCTTGAATTCAAACTAGTCACGCGCATGCAACCATTCACAAATAAAATTTTTAAAATTAGGCCTATATGTCTGCACACAAACACACACACGCACACACACAAACCGCGTGCGCGTGCATGGATTCACACATATGCGCATGAGGGATGAGAAAACCTGGTAGTTAGAGCTTTGTGCATCGCGCTCCTGATCTGCTAATCCAGGTTCGATTCTCGTTCAAGGAAATTGTTCCCTCCCTGCAGTCATCAGTGCCGACTCCAATCCATCCAAAAGTCCTTCGGGGGAGACTATAAGCCGAGGCCCCGTGTGCGAACACATGCAGAGCATCTTAGGCACACGTTAAAAAACCTGTTCTGCTTTTTGGAAGAGCAAGCCATTATGTGTTGTGGGAAGGATTACAAAGTGTATAAAACCACATTTATATATGGAATGACTGTTAACGAAAAAGAAAGAAAGAAAAACATGAGTGCTTATTCCATTACACTGGAATTTATAAAATAAAAATAAAAATAAAAAATAAAATAAAATAAAATGCGATCTGAAGTTTGCAATTTTTCTTCGCAATTCTTCTTCTTCGCATTCGTCGTCTTCTTCTTCGCATTCGTCTTCTTCGAATTCCTCTCCTTCATCTTTTTCTACTTTTCCGCATTCTTCTTCTTCGCATTCTTTTTCTTCTTTGCATTCTTCTTCTTCTTTGCCTTCTTCTTCTTGGCATTCTTCTTTTGGCATTTGTCTTTTTCCTAAGTGCATGTTAACAATCTGTTGTGTCAAAGTGTCTGGAAGTATTCCTGGTTTGCCAGAAGTACCAATGCCTATTGTCTCTGCTTGGCTTCTCGTGGCAAACCAGTGTGTGTTGTGTCTAGTGTTTCCGTCTCCACTTGTAGACACACAATGGAACCTCGTCAACTTACAGAGAAGAAGAAGAAGAAGAAGAAGAAGAAGAAGAAGAAGAAGAAGAAGAAGAAGAAGAAGAACAACAACAACAACAACAACAACAACAACAACAACAACAACAACAGCAACAACAACAACAACAACAACAAGAATTGCAAAGAAGAAGGAGAAGAAGATTGATACTACTACTACTACTACCACCACCACCACCACCACCACCACCACCACCACCACCACCACCACTACTACTAACTACTATACTACTACTACTAATAATAATAATAATAATAATAATAATAATAATAATAATAATAATAATAATAATAATAATAATAATGCATGGAATGTTTATGGCGCTACATCCTGCAAAAACAAATCGAAGCGCTCGCATTTGACCCAGACCTGGACCAATACCCGACCTATACAACACAGATAGACTTACGTGTGCCTTGTCATTTACGGGTGCTTGCACGCAAGCACACAGACACACCGTTTATTCATGTCAATAACCCCATCTGTGGTATTATTGCGTCTCCTCCTCCTTCTTTTTCTTTTTTCTGGAACGCTCAAACAGCAACTATTGTTGTCTGTCATATGAGGGAATAATTATGCGTCGCGTTGCGCTGCTAATAAGTCAGGCCCAATGCATCCGACTTCGGCATGGGAGAGAATTGTTATCTTTTAAGTTTTTCGGGGGAGGGGGGGGGGAGAAGGTAGGAGATAATGACAATGACAATGATTAAATCAATGGTTAAATCTGATATATAAGATATCTATCTCAGTTAACTCAGACATATCCAGTTTCTTTGGAAACTGTCTTTCTTCTATATATCCGCATGAAAAACACACACGATGTTTTGTAAATTTATTTTGGATATACATTCCAAATCAATGAATCTACCAACACTTGCAGAATAAGGAAGATATCCAGTGGAGATTAATATTGCATGTTGTGTTAATGGTTATAGGACTCCTATCTTACATGCACATCACACTACTTACATAAAAAAGAGTGTACAGAGCTATGTTGAACCGAGAGGACACTGCTAAAGCTCCTTGAATACTGTTTGTTAGAAACTTTCTTCATAAATTAGGGCACACGTTTGGAACAATCAATCTACACTTAGTAAAAAGTGGCTCAAATTTGCATTTCGCCAACAATAAGAAGAACGCTATGTCAGGTTCTGGAAACAACAAAGAACTAAAACAAGCAGACTGAAATTTGACGAGAAAATTAAAAAGACTGATTATCACCTAGTTGCAGATATCGAACCATCCCACAAACAAGCTGTTTGCAGACTCAGAGTCAGTGCCCACGATTTGAACATTGAGCGTGGTCGATATACAGGCACCCCAAGAGAAGAAAGATTGTGTAATGTGTGTGGAGTTGAAGATGAATTTCATGTTTTGGATGCGTGTATGTTGTTTCAAGGTATACGAAGTAATCTAGTTAAAGAGGTGCAACAGTCCAGCCACTTACTAATAGGACCAACCCAACAATATGTTTTAATCATTTGTTTCCAAGTGATTTTGTACAGTTTCACAACCTTCAAATACCCTTTGCAAAGTATATTCTTGATTGAACGAATCTTCAGTGACATTTTATTCTTCCCTGACCTGTTTGTTTACTTGTGTCTATAAGCTTCGCATGGTTCCGTGGCAATAAACGATGTTCTGTTCTATACTGTTCTGTTCACACACACACACACACACACACCACACACACACACACACACACACACACACACACACACACACACACACACACACACACACACACACACTCACACACACTCACACTCACACACACACACATACACACACAGAGTTAATTTCAAGTTTATTTGGTCACAAAAAAATGGAATACTCTGACAGGCACATAATGTCCGACAAAAATGCACTATGTTGCAAAAAAAACCCCAAACAAACAAAAACAACAAAAAAAGAAAAACTATCAAACCCACACAGAATCTAAAATACTAGAAAATGAAGAAGCATCATTAAATACTACAATGAAATAAAGTCACAAATGCATAAAACGTACAGATAAAGTAGATAGGTTTTGCTATTATATACACACACATAGAGAGGAGAGAGAGAGAGAGAGAGAGAGAGAGAGAGAGAGAGAGGAGAGAGAGAGAGAGGAGAGAGAGAGAGAGAGAGAGAGAGAGAGAGAGAGAGAGAGAGAGAGAGAGAGAGAGAGAGAGAGAGAGAGAGAGAGAGAGAGAGAGAGAGAGAGAGAGAGAGAGAGAGAGCAAAATGGTGTAGAAAGGGATCACGGTCTGTCAGATTTAATACCACATAAATACAAATCTAAATACCCAGATGAAATACAAATTCAAAGAAAAATGGATAAACCCAAACACTGCAACCCCCACCCCCACCCCACCCCCCAAAAAACCAAAAAAAACCCCAAACAAACAAACAAGAAAAATGAATACAAATAGAAACGTAGATTTCTTCTTCTTCTTCTTCTTCTTCTTCTTCTTCTTCTTCTTCTTCTTCTTCTTCTTCTTCTTCTTCTTCTTCTTCTTCGCAATTCTTCGCAATTCTTCTTCTTCTTAATTCTTCTTCTTCACAATTCTTCTTCTTCGTAATTCTTCTTCGTCTTCTATTTCTTCGCAATTCTTCTTTTATTACTTCTTCGCAATTCTCCTTCGCAATTCTTGTTCTTGTTCTTCTTGTTCTTCTTGTTGTTGCTGTTGTTGTTGCTGCTGTTGTCATTGTTGTTGCTGTTGTTGTTGTTCTTCTTCTTCTTCTTCTTCTTCTTCTTCTTCTTCCTCCTCTTCTTCTTTTTCCTTCCTTCCTTCCTTCCTTTCTTCCTTCCCTAAACATTGCATTCTGCTATTGCAGACTTACCAAACTCGTCCGTGTGTGTGTGTGTGTGTGTGTGTGTGTGTGTGTGTGTGTGTATGTGTGTGTGTGTGTGTGTGTGTGTGTGTGTGTGTGTGTGTGTGTGTGTGTGTGTGTGTGTGTGTGTGTGTGTGTGTGCGTGACGTCGACAAACGCTGTTCCATTTAGATATGTGTGATGTTGAAATGCACACATTTTATTGAAACAACGAGTAATGCCCCCAGAACTGATTCAGTTTATTCAATCGATGAGCAGAAACAGAAACACTTCTTAACAAATTAAACCTCCAAAACTCACTCTAAAAAAAGACAAAAAAAATAGGGAAAAGGTACTTATATCCAGAATATTTTTTTTTAATCATACCACCACTTCTAGTATAGTACTCTGAAAGTTTAACTTTCACTATCTGGCGTCAGATCACACCTGGAACCAAATTTTAAAAAAAAAACACGGTTTGGAATTTCATTTCTGTTGATAACATCTTTCCCATCTGTCTTTCTCTTCTTCTTCTTCTTCTTCAGATCTATGAAGCTTCTCCGTGAGGATGCCAGGGGCATAGCAGTACAAACAGTATCCCTCACCTTCATGGAAATTCTGTGTTCAAAAATCCCTCTTTTCTATCCCTCTCTCTCGTTCTTCCTTGTTTCTTTTACGTCCTGTCTCATCCTCCTTGTCTATGCTTTGCCTTCTTGGTCCATTCTCCTTCTTTTTCTCCCGATAGAATTGAAAGTTTACAAATCTCTCCCACACCAAAGTCGGTATGGGCCAGGCGCTTAAAACAGCAACACAACACATTTTCGCTGTTATGACAGACAACAATACTTGCTCTCGGACCAAGAAGAAGAAGAACAAAGAAGATCTGTCAAGCATACCATCGTCTCGAAGTCAGAGTTAAAAAAAAAAAATACATGTACACTAGCATCACATTTCTAACCCAAGACATTCCTGATCCGCCGTCAAGAGCCGGAGGTATGGAAATCTTTCCCACCATCATTTAGAAATATTGTCATCCAGTATTGTGTTTTTAATACTTACGACATCAAAACTTGAATGACTTGTTCTGTGACAGTCACATGTTGATCAAGTTTAGAGTGTTGTGTGCTCTATTGTGTGTGTGTGGTGTGTGTGTGTGTGTGTGTGTGTGTGTGTGTGTGTGTGTGTGTGTGTGTGTGTGTGTGTGTGGCGCGCGCGCGCGCGCGCGCGCGCGTGTGTGTGTGTGTGTGTGTGTGTGCTGTGCGTGCGTGCGTGCTCCCTCCCTCTCTCTCTCTCTCTCTCTCTCTCTCTCTCTCTCTCTCTCTCTCTCTCTCTCTCTCTCTCTCTCTCTCTCTCTCTCTCTCTCTCTCTCTCTCTCTCTCTCTCTCTCTCTCTCTGGCAGACATATGCCACACGGGTGCGCGTTCTTTTCTTCTTTCTTTCTGTTTAGACCTGTACTACACTACTAGAGTATAAATATTACTACATTTCTAACATAGCTATAACTTATTCTGATCATCCCCATTGAAGGCTTATCACACAATACACGTCAATAATATTCAATCCACAATACTGAAACGAGCACACAATATAAATGTCTGATGATTGCATTACACATCACAAGGGTTGAAACAAATCTGGATGGTACGGACACAAAAAAACAACAACCCCAAAGAAAGAAAGAAACAAAGAAAACCACAGGAAAAAATTCATGCCGATTTCCCCTCAAGCCATATATCCAGGGGGGTAACTCGGGGGGTACGTTGCATGCTGCATGGAGTAGCCGCCGCTGCTGGTGGCAGTGGCTGCAAAGAAACAATAACATCAAGCCTTCTTCCCACGATAATAACAACAACAGCAACAACAACAACAGCAACAGCAACTGAGAA
Organism: Stramonita haemastoma; assembly: GCA_030674155.1. Classification (NCBI taxonomy): domain Eukaryota; kingdom Metazoa; phylum Mollusca; class Gastropoda; order Neogastropoda; family Muricidae; genus Stramonita; species Stramonita haemastoma. Next base: position 10,002,907 of record CM060332.1, read on the forward strand.
GTAGGGAAATCAGCATGGCAGTAACATTGGCATTGATATATATATATATATATATATATATATATATATATATATATATATATATATATATATATATATATATATATATACATATATATATATATATATATATATATATATATATATATGTGTGTGTGTGTGTGTGTGTGTGTGTGTGTGTGTGTGTGTGTGTGTGTGTGACATATTAATAAGAGCAACAGCAATGTCATTATTATCATCATCATCATCATCATCATCATCATCATCATCATGATCATCATCGTTGAATCGTTAAGATGCGTTAAATGTGTATTGTGCACAGGACCTTAGGTTATCGTCAGATCCAAAAAACTAGCACACAGACCACCAATTATGGTCTATTTGATCAAGAAAATGTCTGAGGAAAGAAAACAAGAAGAACAGGAATACAAAAAACAGACCAAGAAGAACAAGAACGACAACAGTAACAACAATAACAACAACAACAAGGAAAAAAAGCTACAGAGAAGAATGCAAAGAAGAATGCGAATAAGAAGAAAGCAAAAAAATGGATGCAAAGAAGAAGAAAAAGACTGCAAAGAAGAAGAATTGCAAAGAAGAATTGCGAAAAAGAATTGCGAAGAGGAATTGTGCAGAAGAATTGCTATGAAGAATTGCGAAGAAGAATTGTGCAGAAGAAGAAGAAGAAGAAGAAGAAGAAGAAGAAGAAGAAGAAGAAGAAGAAGAAGGAGGAGGAGGAGGAGGAGGAGGAGGAGGAGGAGGAGGAGGAGGAAGAAGGAAGAAGGAAGAAGGAGAAGAAGAATTGCGAAGAAGAAGAAGAATTGCGAAGAAGAAGAAGAATTGCGAAGAAGAATTGCGAAGAAGAATTGCGAAGAAGAATTGCGAAGAGAAGAAGAAGAAGAAGAAGAAGAAGAAGAAGAAGAAGAAGAAGAAGAAGAAGAAGAAGAAGAAGAAGAAGAAGAAGAAGAAGAAGAAGAAGAAGAACAACAACAACAACAACAACAACAACAACAACAACAACAACAACAACACAAGAATTGCTAAGAAGAATTGCGAAGAAGAAAGAAGAAGAAGAAGAAGAAGAAGAAGAAGAAGAAGAAGAAGAAGAAGAAGAAGAAGAAGAAGAAGAAGAAGAAGAAGAAGAAGAAGAAGAAGAAGAAGAAGAACAACAACAACAACAACAACAACAACAACAACAAGAACAAGAACAGGAACAACAAGAACAAGAACAAGAAGAAGAAGAAGAAGAAGAAGAAGAACAACAACAACAACGACGACGACGACAACAACAACGACGACAACAACAACAACAACAGCAATAATAAGCACCAACAACAGCATGCAACAACAACAACAAACAACAACAACAAGAATCAACACTCACTGGCGACGGTGACAGTGGGGGCGGCGGTGGTGGTGGTAGTGACACGGGTGACTTTCTTCTTCTTGTAGATAACGACGACGACGATAACGACGATGATTACAATGATGGTGGCCACCACACCACCGATAATCGAACCATAGCTAGTACTGCACATTTCAACAACTGGGTCAGCAGGGTGGTGAAGAAGGAGAAGAAGAAGTAGAAGAAGAGAAGAAGAAGAAGAAGAAGAAGAAGAAGAAGAAGAAGAAGAAGAAGAAGAAGAAGAAGAAGAAGAAGAAGAAGAAAAAGGAGAAGAATTGCGAAGAAGAAGAATTGCGAAGAAGTAGAAGAATTGCGAAGAAGAAAAAGAAGAAGAAGAATTGCGAAGAAGAATTGCAAAGAAGAAGAATTGCGAAGAAGAAGAAGAAGAAGAAGAAGAAGAAGAAGAAGAAGAAGAAAGAAGAAGAAGAAGAAGAAGAAG
>CM060332.1:10014750-10017250 GCA_030674155.1 Stramonita haemastoma
CAAACAAAGATAAACCAGCTTGGGAGAAAGAATGGGGAGGTAGAATCTTTAGTCAAGAGGGAACATCACACAGTAAAGGCCAAGTTATTTTGATTTCTAGACACTTTAGGGAAGAAGTTGAACAAGTAAAAGCGGAGGAACGTATACTGGTAGTCAAGATAAACTACAAAGGATATCCTTTAAATATAGTTAACGTTTATGGCCCTAATGACACGGTAGAAAAAAAAACTTTTTTCCACTCTTTGCATTGGAAACTCGAGGACCTAAACGAAGAAAGTCTGATTTTGTGTGGTGATTTTAATTGTGGGTTGAATAATAACCTTGACGTTATATCTGGAAATCCTCATAATAGGACTGAAGTAAGAGCTTTTCAAGCTGCATTGCAGGAGCTCTCATGCACAGATGTGTGGAGGTTTTTCCACCCAGAGGAAAGGGACTTTACCTGGAATAGGTACTGTCCATTTATTGCCCGTCGCCTTGATTATTGCCTTATGTCTGACGAGCTTCTGCACCTGTGTTCATCCGTTGAACACTACCCTGTTCCTAACTCTGATCACAAAGCTGTGATCATAGAACTAGAAGAAAGTCAGTTTGAGCGAGGCCCAGGATATTGGAAATTTAATAACAGCTTGCTTAGAAATGAACACTTTGTTAAAGCAATGAATGATTTTTTACAGGAAGAATTGGAAAACGATGAATGTCAATCAGGCTCTCTTAACAAATGGGAGGTACTAAAAGCAAAAATAAGAAACTTTTGTAGAAATTTTGGTAGATGTCTAGCCTGTCATAAAAGAAATGAAAAAGCGGATTTACAAAACCAATTAAAACACATAGAGACCAACATTATAAAAGAACCTCAGAGTATTAAGTTACAACAAGAATTACAAAAAGTAAAACACAAGCTAGAAATCTTAGAAATGCAAGAAGCCAAAGGTGCCCAGACTAGAGCCAGGATTAAGTGGATAGAAGATGGAGAGAAAAATTCTAGATATTTTTGTCATCTAGAGAAAGTAAGAAAACAAAAAAATGTAATGACCCGTCTGGTCACAGAATCAGGGCAAGTATTGACTACTCCCACAGATATAATGTCTGCACAAGTGTCTTTTTACAAAAACTTGTATGATCAGAAAACTGATGATGAAAACGTTAAAGAGGCCACCGATGAATTTATAACTGGTATCAATATTCCCCGTCTTAATGATACAGATGCAAAACTATGTGAAGGACTTGTGTCAGTTGGTGAAGCATCACAGGCTCTAGCAAGAATGAAAAATGGTTCAGCTCCAGGGATGGATGGAATTACTATAGAATTCTTAAAGTTTTTCTGGTCAAAATTAAACAAAATTCTAACTGCATCTTTTAACGAATCATTTGAGAAAGGCGAGCTGTCATACACGCAATACCAAGGGATAATATATTTGATCCACAAAGGGAAAGACTTAGACAGAGAACATCTAACAAACTGGAGACCTATAACTCTAACTAATACTGACTATAAAAATTTTAGCTAAAATAATTGGGATCCGATTAGGTCAAGTTATACCAAAGTTAGTAAGTGAAGATCAAGTTGGTTACATCAAAGGAAGAAACATAGCGACAACAATTCGTACTATTGATGACACTATTAACTATCTCAATGAATCAGGCAAAGCAGGTTATTTACTGGCTCTAGACTACTCCAAAGCATTTGACTCTATATCAAAATCGTATTTGCTCCATACGTTTGACGTATTTGGCTTTGGACAAGATTTTAAGAGGTGGGTAATGGTTTTGATGAAAAACCCTGTAAGTCACATAAGCTATGGAGGATGGGTATCAGAGAGCTTCAAAATTAATTGTGGAATTAGGCAAGGATGTCCTTTTTCCCCTCTTGCATTTGTTTTAGCTGTAGAATTGCTAGCTATCAAAATAAGAAACTCTCGGATAGAAGGAATAAAATTACCAGATGTAGGTAGAAGAAGCACTAATCATCTTAAGATATTGCAATTAGCTGATGACACGACTTTATTCTTGAAGAATAAAAATGAGATAACCTCTGCAACTGAAATAATAAAACAATTTGCCTGCTTCTCTGGATTACAGTTAAATAGGAATAAAACAAAGTTATTAGTAATGGGAAAAGGCTGTGCAGTTGGCAATGATCTGCCGTTTGATATTGTTAATAAAATTAAAATATTGGGAATAGTTTTTACACCTGGAAAAATGGCTAAAGAGATAGAAGACAACTGGGAAAAAAGATTAACGAGCTTACTCACCATGATTAAAGAATGGTGTAAAAGGGATCTAAGTATACAAGGCAAAATTGTAGTAATAAAAACTTTTCTGATCAGTCAGTTCACATATGTTATGCAGTCAGTAGGTCTTCCAAAACCCATTCTTATAAAAATCAATACAATCTTGTACAAATTTCTTTGGCAAAGGAAGTATAGCAATAGACGGGCGTTCGAAAAAGTCAAACGGAAAGTAATGAAAACGGATTATAAAGACGGGGGTTTGAATA
>CM060332.1:10024750-10032250 GCA_030674155.1 Stramonita haemastoma
CTTTAGCTTTTAACGTTTTGAATTATGCAACACCATGAACAAAATTTACAGCAATTCTTTTTCTTTAATGTCATGTTTTGACACTGGCACTTTACCATACATTTCTGCACTTCTCTTGGGCTTTCCTCCCAGGCTACACACAGATGCATTTGAACTGCAACGGTTGGCGCAAGGTGAGCTTGACATTATCATTATGGTTAGTTTGTATTGGAGAATATGAACGTTGGTCAATACATTTTTTTTAGCATGGATTTAGGAAGATCTTTAGGTGAAAAGGCGACACCATAATACAAGAGCTGGACATGTTCCTTTTTCTTTGGCGTATATTTTAATTGCTGGAGTGGGGTCAGGTGTAACATTACCTCCAATATCCATACTTTTTACCTGTGTACTAAAAAAATGAGTACTGCACAAGTTGCTGTTGTTGTTGTTGTTGATATTGTGATTGAATTCACATCACAGGGGAGATTTCCGATTTAGGTACTACTGTGACTAGTAGGTGGTTTAACCTCTGTAAGGAGTAGGTAAAAAATATATTTAAAAAAAAGTTCTGAGGAGGTAGCAGAACGATGGTCTGTGGGGTGGGACTGTCTTGAAGGTAAAGAAGTAGACTTTATGTATGTTAGCAGACTTCCAAGAAAAAATGTGAGCATGATTCCCTGAAAAAAGTGTGGCTACTGCCGATGACGTCACGTCTAACATAATATCTTTGAGGGATTGAACATATGCCCTGCCGTGTTCCCCACTGATGTCTGCATGATTGTTTAAAAGAAAGCTAGAAACAGAAATAAAGTGCATAGCAATCTTGTTGTAACAATAATCTGATGCAGTACATAATTTATTCAATATTTTGTCATTTTGTTTGTAGTTTACAACCTAGGTATTATTCCAATTGCCCAACAGTATTTTTTGGCTTTGATGATGTTATTTTCCTAAGTTGCTCTCTCTCTCTCTCTCTCTCTCTCTCTCTCTCTCTCTCTCTCTCTCTCTCTCTCTCTCTCTCTCTCTCTCTCTCTCTCTCTCTCTCTCTCTCTCTCTCTCGTTATTTTTATTCCCACTACTTTTTGTATGTATACAATTACAGGTGTTTCCTTGTGCAATTTTGTTTGGTTTTTTTTGTACACTAGCTAAGATTGCAGTCGATGAAAATGTTGTTGTTGCTGGTTAGCACTTTACAACTCAGCAGCAGTCAAGTTCGTGTTAATTTCCATGACTACCATCACCTCAAAAGAGAAGAACAAGTCATCGTTCTAAGACTCCGCACTGGGCACAACAGGCTAAACCACCATATGTCCACAAAGCTGAAACTTGCTCCTTCTCCCCTGTGTGCCTGTGGTAAAGAAAACCAGACCGGTGAGCACATCCTTCAAAGGTGTACGCTATTCAGCGACCTGAGGAAGAAAGTGTGGCCGACGGAGATAACCCTACAGACCAAGCTGTACGGCCCACGAGAGGAGCTGGAAAGGACATGCCATTATTTTTCCCAGACACATCTGACAGTGTAAAGCGAACGAGAGAAGAAGAAGAAGAATTTCCATTGTTTAATTTGAGCCCACCATAAGCTACAAGCATGTTGTTGCTATGGTTCAAAAATGATGTTTGTTTTCAGTGTTTGTTCTCTTTTTTTTATAGTAAACACTATTTAAACCATATGCAATTATTCTCTTCTCTTTTCTATGGTCACCAAGGACCACAGCCATTCTATTGAAAACAGAAAGACATTTAAATAAAACATGTACACAGAAATAAAATAAAATAAAATAAATAAACAATAATAAAATATATATATATATTTCTCTGGAAAAGCGGAGAATTCAGAATACAGTAACAGAGCCTTCTTAATTAACCAACTGCATTGGGGTAAGTTCAGGGTATACCGTCAACTTTAAAACCTGAATATGTTATCAGAAATGGACTTCTTATAAGTTGTTTTAGATTTTTTGGTGATTTATTTCTCGGCAAGAGCTCCGAGGTTTATCAATGGCGGGATATACCACTATATAAATTCCAAAAGGAAGGGGAACAGTTTCAGGCACAAGCGGGGATCGAACCACCACACACTTGAAACCTGGAACTTTTCTTCGCTTTCTTGGTGGGTGCGTTACCTTTAGACCACCGATGTGATGGAACTCAGACCCTTGACTTTGGGGGTCGTTTTGCAAAGGGTATTTATTTTAATTTATACCACTTTATGTCACAGCAGATTTCTCTGCGCGAAATTCGGGATGCTCTCCCCGGGGACAGCGCGTCGCCACAAGTGCAGCGCCTACCCATTATTTTTTTCCCATCAGGGATGGTGTCTAAGCACGACACCTGTGTGGATGCTGGTTTTGTTTTGTTTTTTATAATTTTGTCATCCGCTCCTACCGGCACACGATGGCCTACTCTTCCGAAAGGTGGAACGGGGTTTTAACGTGTGCGCAAGATGTTCTGCATGCGTTCGCACACGGGGCCTCGGTTTCTAGTCTCATCCGAATACACAGGTCAAGCATCTGTTCTGTGATACTCCTGCGAATCAAAACTGGTTTGATCTTCAGCAATAATGGTAACTTTTTTTCCGTTTGTAATTCATTCTGAAGGATTTTGCCTGTTAGTATATTTTTGCTGGCAAGGCTGATTGAATTGATTGTACGGTTGTTAGTTATAGCAACGACAGAACAACAACAACAAAAACAAGAACATGGCCAGTAATCTACACACAGACACAGAAACAGACAAACACTGGCACACACATATGCACGCATGCACGCACGCACGCACGTTAATGATGATGAAATGTTTGTTGTTGTTTTTTTTTGTTTTGTTTTTTTCCCCCTTTTTTTCTTTTTTTTTTGTTTGATTGTTTTTGTTAGGAATTTTCTACTTTGTTTTTGTTGTTTTTGTTTGTTTGGGGTTTTTTTTTGTTTTGTTCTTTCTTTAGATAGATGGCTTGATGAAAAAAAACAAATCGATGCTTATTCAATGTACCATCTGGAAAAAAAAATTGATTTGATTTGACTTGATTTGATTTGCACGCACACACGCGCGGGCGCGCACGCACGCACGCACGCACGCACGCACGCACGCACGCACGCACGCACGCACGCACACACACACACACACACACACACACACACACACACACACACACACACACACACACACACACACACACACACACACACACGTTACGCAGTAACAAAGTATAAACTGGATGGAGTTTGTAAACAAATCTGATTGAACCAGCACTCGCATGATTTACTGGCCATGTTATTCTTGTGTTTGTGCTGTTGTTGTTGCTGTCGCTGCTGTTGTTTTTGTCGTTGCTGTCCTTGTTATTGTTCCATTACAACGCTTTTTAACCCACCCACCCCCTCCCCCCTCAGCTTTCAGAACCGTCGTTGCAAAACCACATCATCTTTATAAAAAAAAGCTTGGAAGGAACCAAAACGACAACAATGAGGTTATCATCAACATCAGCATCAACGTTATCAATATCCACCACCGTCGTTCTCTGCTGTCTCCTATGGCCATCCCTTCGCGTCAGTCTGTCAGTTTCTGCCAAGCCTGCAGATTCTGAAGACAGCATGCGAGCCGAAATGGGTCATGCAGGGGACGGCTCAGCAAACGGCGACATTACTGTCAGCGCTACTGACAGGGAAGAGAAAGAGGACGACCAGCCTACCAAAACTCCATACAGTATGTGACAATTATCGTTTTGGTCATGCTTTTTGTCAGTGAACGTTGTTGTTGTTGTTGCTGCTGTTGTTGTTGTTTGTGGTGATGGTTCTTGCTGTTGTTATTGCCTTTGTTGCAGATAGTACTGTTGGTGGTGCTGCTGCTGCAGCTGGCGCTTCTGTTGTTATTGATGCTGCTACTGTTATCAATATTGCTGCTGCCGCTGCTGTTACTACTACTACTACTACTACTACTACTACTACTACTACTACTACTACTACTACTACTACTACTACTACTACTACGACTACTACTACTGCTGCTGCTGCTGCTGCTGCTGCTTCTGCTGCTGCTGCTGCTTCTGTTACTGCTGGTGCTACTACTAACTACTACTACTACTACTACTACTACTACTACTACTACTACTACTACTACTACTACTACTGCTGCTGCTGCTGCTGCTGCTGCTGCTGCTGCTGCTGCTACTGTTATTACTATTACTGTCGCTGCTGCTGCTGCTGCTGCTACTACTATCGCTGCTGTTGCGTGGCTGAGTGTGTGTGTCTGAGTCACTGGCTGTTGTGATGCTGCAGACTGCAGCCTGTCTCATCGGCTCCACGGCAACGACAGCAACAAGTTCCAGGTGCTGCACAACAAGGTGTGGTGGGACCAGGTGTTTTCAGATCGGCCTGGTCTGGAACCAGACCCTCTGCAGGTGAGTTCTGCCAGTGGCCTGATGACATGAAGGAAGGAAGAAAGGTAGGAAGGAAGGAAGGGAGGGAGGGAGGAAGGGAGGGAGGAAGGAAGGAAAGAACGAACGAATGAATGAACGAACGAAGGCAGTAAGGAAGGAAGGGAGAAGGGAAGGAAGGAAGAAACGAACGAACGAACAAAGGGAGTAAGGAAGGAAGGAAGGGAGGAGGGAAGGAAGGAAGGAAAGAAGGAAGGAAGGAAGAAAGGAGGGAGGGAAGGAAGGAAGGAAGGAGGGAAGGAAGGAAGGGAGTAAGGAAGGAAGGAAGGAAGGGAGGAACGAACGAACGAACGAACAAAGGGAGGAAGGAAGGAAGGAAGGAAGGAGGGAAAGAAAGAAGGAAGGAAGGAAGGAAGGCAGATAGGAAGGAAGGAAAGAAGGAAGGCAGATAGGAAGGCAGTTCCTGCTGTAGGTGTTGATCAACAATAACATCTCTTGAGGCTAGGTACTCCCCTGCATAGTGAATGGAATAGCTCAGTGGTCAGAGCACTCATTCTCCCCGAGCTAGGGTTAAGTGAGTGTGGTTACCAACTTGATGGGTGACCGTTTGCGCGCCTTAGTTTCAGTACAGTTCCCCCAGTTCACCCATCTGTAAATGGGTGTCCATTTTAGGGTCAGGGAAGGTAAAGCAGCGAGCGATAGGAGATGGGTACCGCCCTCGATATGCTGGACCCTGGAGAAGCTGAGGTCTCTGACATCTCGCTCCCCTACGACCAAAGAGGTTATGGGACACCTTTACCTTTACCCTGGATTGGAGAAGAATACACTCTGTCAGGATGAACTTGTCCAACACGTACGCATCGTTTGCCATTGTCTGTGCTGTGGTTCTGTCACTCCCAAAGAAGTTAAGGAGAAATCAGGTTGCTTGTTATTGTTTGAAGGTATGAAGTTCGACACGTATGTGTGTGTGTATGTGTGTGTATATATATATATATACACACGAGGCCATCCTCCTCTGATGACAGTCATGTAGTGGGTTCTTTCACACTGCAGCATCCATGACAACAAAGAAGCTGACCTACTGGCAAAATATGAGGTCAGATGCCTCAAGAAGAGCAAGAAGTGACCTATGAAGAAGTATAGACAATAGTGAAGGGAAAGCAAAAGAGAAGGTGGCTTCAGCAGCACCCTGATTTCAACATAAGGATGACTACTACGTCCTCCCCAGAGATGACCAAGTAACAGTTATGAGACTGAGTACTGGACCCTGCAGACTCAGACATCACATGTTTACCAAATTCCACATTGGAGATTCTGAAATGTGCCCATGTTGCACTTGTCCCATAACAGTGGAACACTTCCCCCAAACCTGTTGTTGTCTGAGCTTTCGACAAAGACAAAAGAAGACACCAGCATTCAGAGGGTTGTTGCAAAAACGCAAATATAGATTATAAGAATATTGAGAAAAATAGGCCTACTACAACGACGGTAGTATTTCGCCACCATAGTTCAAATTCAAATTCAAATTCAAAATACTTATTATCTCTACAACAGAGAAATTCCAGTGGGTTACAAGCCATATATATAGTTATTTATAATCTCTCTCCAACTGAACTGGTGGCTCCTGCGACGGTACTGGAACCATTCGTATCGGTCATTGCCTTTCCAATGGATCATTCCAGTGCCGTGGAGAGGGGGGGGGGGTCTGCTGCATGGGTAACAGCTTGCCCTCCATGCATATATGCCCAGGCTTTGAGCTCTAAAGACTAGAGCGCAACTCCATAGTCTTCCGAGACTGATGGGTGCCTACTACTACTACTACTACTGCCAACTGAACACACCATCCATTTTCCAGGTGTGAGTACGAGAAGGAGACGGTGCCGGAGGTGTCACCCACGCAGTGTGTGGACTACAGAGGTCACCGGCAGCTGAGCGGCAAGTACCAGCAGAAGGTGAACGGGGTGTGGCTGACCCGCGACTGCAGTCTGGTGGTGGCGGGCCTCGTCTGGAACCAGACCTCCTGTCGCTGCAGCTGGGCCCCTGAGGGAGAAGTGGACCCTTCCGACTTTGACCGTGAGCTTTTCGTGTGGAGGATGGTTATGCTTGATTGATTGGTTTGGTTTGGATGATTTGGTTGGTTGGTTGGTTGGTTGATTGGTTGATTGGTTGAGTGAGTGAGTGAGTGAGTGAGTGGGTAAGTGATTGGTTGATTGATTGATTGATTGGGTGAGTGAGTGAGTGAGTGAGTGAGTGAGTGATTGGTTGGTTGATTGATTGATAGATTGATTCATTCATTTATTGATCCATTGATTCATTGATTCACTGATTCATTGATTGATTGATCGGTCGGTCGATTGACTGATTGATTGATTGACTGACTGATTCATTCATTCATTCATTGATTCATTCATTCATTGATTCATTGATTCATTCATTCATTGTTTTGTTGTTCTTCATATCCTTTTAGGGGACGGGATAGCCTAGTGGTCAGAATATAGCGCTGGCAATTTGACGACCCTAGTTCGATTGCCGGTCGAGGGGATTTTTCTCCTGGAGATAACATCAGTGCTGACTCCACTCTCCCCAAAAGTCCTTCGGATGAGACTGTAAGCCGAGGCCCCGTGTGCGAACGCACGCAGAACATCTTGCGCACACGTTAAATCCTGTTCCGCTTTTCGTAAGAGTAGGCCATTGTGTGCCGGTGGGAACAGATGACAATATTTACACAACTTGTAAGCTTTTACCTTACTGTTGTTCTGTTGGTAAGTGTGAATAATAATTACATTATAAATATTTACAAATAATGTTTCGTTTCGAACCCTCCCCATTGTCTCACAGCAGGCAACACGCCATGTGACACCATGCTGAACGTCACTTTTGAGCGCGGTCTGGTGGACGAAGCCAAGAGCTCTTTTCTGGAGCTGACGTCAGGGGCCATCCTGGCCTTACGTCACTACAAGAGCCACGGGGGCAACATCAACACCGCGGCCTACTTTCAGAACGCCGTCATGACCGTGTGGTACTTTGCCGGAAACGAGATGAGTGGATCCTTGCGCGTTGAGTTCCGGTAAGGAGGTCTTTGTGAACTGATAAGAAGTCATGAGGATGGGTTGGTTTGTTTTTTCTTGTTTCGGTTTTTTTTTCTCTATCAT
>CM060332.1:10037250-10042250 GCA_030674155.1 Stramonita haemastoma
AATAACAATTTATTACAGAACAAGCAAGGCGTATAATTTCAAGCATAAAGAAAAGTGGTCTTACAATTTAGTAATTAGATAATTTTTTCCAAAGTTTCTTAAAATTTCGTTTTAATGGAGCTAATTTTCAATGTGTTTTTAATTTAATGCATTACATTGTGTTGTATTGCAGTATCCTCCCCCCCCCCCCCCCCCCCCCCCACCGGGAAACGCTGGGGGCCCTTTCAGTATATAATTGCCTTAATTTTCTCCTTTTCTATCACTCCCTTTGTTTCTGTCTTTCTCCTCACCTCTCTGTCCTCTCTCTCTCATGCCTGCTTTCTGCTAACCAAACCCATTCTCCTGCCTTTTTTCCATGTAAATTTGAAAAATGGTTTCTTATAAACTTTCTGATGAGCTGCCCTGAAGTCAGATAGTGTTGGCTGAGGCCAGTGGGCAGACCTCCTGCCGAGTGACAAGCACAGAAGAAGTAAGAGCAGACACTACGCAATCTACCCAATATGGCCCTGCGCCAGAAAACACAGAAGATGAAGACGACGAGGAAAAAGACACGGCAGTTTTCTCTGCATTCGTTTCCTTATGACAGTGGCTTTTTCCAATAGAATTTGGCCAGGGACACCTCTCTTGTTCCGTGGGGTTTCTCTATAAAGGTAAAAAAAAAAAAAAAAAAAAGATAAAGGTGTCCCATAACCTAGGCGGTCGTAGGGGAGCGAGGCATCAGAGACCTCAGCTTCTCTAGGGGCCAGCATATTGAGGGCGGTGCCCATCTCCTCTCCCTCGCTGCTTTACCTTCCCTGACCCTATACGTCCCCTATATGTGTGCTGTACACAGGACTTCGTTTTTATCACCTCATCCAAAAGACTAGCACCCGGACCATCTACCACTCCAGATTTAGCAGATGCGGGGAAAAGTCTGGGGTCAAACAGGGATCGAACCCATGACTTCTTGCAGCAAGCTCACACTCTGTAACTAACCGCATCCCTGTTCTCTGCACAGCTGTTGGTGGCGCGGCACTGTCGTCGCTTTGTGGAGCAGGCCCCAGTTCTGTCGGAGGACGGAGAGGAGAAAGACAACGCTGCTCACAAAGATGGTGAGAAGAACAACGACGACGATGATGACGATAACCGCATCCCTTCTCTGCACAGCCGCAAAGCCAAGAAGGTATCTGCTCCTGCTAAAGACAGATCTGTCGCGCGCCGGGGAGACAAATCTAGGAGGAGGGGTGACAAAACAGATCCAGCCCGTGACAGATCTGACCGACGATTTGTCATATCCGACCCACGTGACGACAAACCATCTCGACAGGCTGACCAACCAGAGCCACGCGGGGTCAAATCTGATCGAGGCGGAAACAATTTTGCACCGCGAAGCGAACCTGACCCCAAGGGCGCCGAACCTGACCTGTACAATGCTGCACCCATTCCACGCTGGGACAAGTCCATGCCACGAAGCCAGTCTGACCAGAGAGAGGCCAGAGCTGGCCAGTTCAACGATGGTTCTCCCCAGCGCAGGCCTAAACCTGTCCCCTATGACGGCAGGTCGGATGCACGCGGTGACAAACCCAGTGGGTGGGCTGGACAATCTGAAGGGAACGTTGACAGCTCTGCTAGGAGTCACAAGTCCGCTGGGCGCGGCGACAGGCCTCGTGATGGCCAGATTCAACGCGATGACAAATCTACTGAAGACAAATCTACAGAAGACAAAACCAGGGATGACATGTCTACAGAGGACAAATCCAGGAGTGACAAATACACGCAGCGTGATGACAAACCTGGTCAACGCGTTAACAAGCCCGCTTCCTATGACGACAACGACAAATCTGCAAAAGATGATGACAACATCAACCACCAACCTGTCAGGAGTCGGGATGACAACTCTGCTCAACGCCGTGGCAAAGTGGCAGCACGCACTGCCAAGACGTCTGGCCGCCGCGCGGGAGGAGGGAAAGCTGTCAGAAGAGAGGAGGAACATAGCCGGGAGGGGGGCGAAACGAGGGACAGGAGTGACAAGGCTGTTGCTCCTAAAGGGCGAAAGTCCAAGAAGAGCAGAGGCAGCAGCAGCAGCAGCAGCAGCAGCAGGAACAACAGAATCCAGTCCTTCCGCACCATGCACGCTCTTGTGTGATGGTGCCTGTGGGTGAGGCTTCCTTTCCTACCCAGTGAGCTCCATGACTGTGAAGCTTGTTTCCTCCTGCTCCACAGAACAGACATTAAGATCTATGCAAAGTCCCTAACTCCTATTGATAAGGGCGCCAGTCTCATTAGTCACCCTGCTTATATCAGCTGTGAATACTTTTTTTTTCAAAAAGTGACATGTTTTTGTTTTTGCTAAATCATTCAGACGTAAGCCAAACGGTTGTGGGTTAGAAACAACTTTTTCTTCCAGTGTTTAGGGGGAGGGGGGAAGATGGTGGGGGGAGCAGAATTAGAGGTAATCAAGGTTTAGAGGGAAGAATGATTCTGTTGTTTTATGGCACTCAGAGAAACAAATTTGAAGATTATCTAAATGCTTGTATTCATGCCATAAAACATTTTTGTGCTTTTTTGTGTTGCGAATTAAAGATGCTGTCTCGTTGAAATGCAGCCAGGAATTGTCTGACATACAGAGTGAAATAAAAGAGTACTGAACACGAATCTGAAAGTGTATTTTTATGTTTTCGTTGGAGACTGTAGAATTGATGCAAGGGGAAAAGATGTGTTGCGCGCGCATGTGTGTATGTGTGTGTGTGTTTCTTTTATTTCGAGGATAATGAAATAAGCACTCATGTGCTTTTTTTACATCCAGTCCCCATGTGTATGCAGTTTTTTCAATGTTGGCATCCATTCCCACCAGCACATAATGGCCTATTCTTCCGAAAAGCGGAGGAGGTTTTAACGTGCGCGCAAGATGTTCAGTGGGCGTTTGCACACGGGGCCTCGGTTTATGGTCTCTTCGATGGACATTTTGGGGTGGTGTGGGGAGGGGGGGGGGGGGGGGGTGAATTGGGCGCTAACATCAACTCCAGAGGAAAAATCCTCTTGAATGAGATTCGAACCCAGGTCAGTAGATCACGAGCGGCATCACTCTGACCACCAGGCTATCACATCCTCCCTCTGTGTTTTAAAGTCAAAGGCAAAGTTTAATTTCCACATGGTAAATTGAATAAGCATTGATTTGCTGCTTTTTTTTTCTATCAAGCTATCTATTTAGGGAAAAACACAAAAAATATTTCACCAATATTATCAAACTAACATGACTTCAACAGCCTTAAAAATAAGATATACCTATAGATAAAAACAAGCAAAAAAAAAAAAATGCACTCAAGTCATACACACCACACACACACACACACACACACACACACACACACACACACACACACACACACACACACAGATAGATATTGTAGCATTTATCCTACTCAAGTTTACTTGCTTCTATTTGTTATCTTTTTGTATGTTTAGTACAAGCAAATTCTGATGGTTAGACCTGGGTTTTTTTCCTATTATCCTCCATTCACCTGTTCACACGAAACACACCGACATTCCTTTTCTTTTTATTATCTCTTTTCCTTCCCAATCATTTGTCTAAATCCACTTTTTAGTGGATAGACGTTAAAATGAAGACACACACATACACGCGCGCGCGTGCTCGCCCACATGAGCACGTACACGCGTGCACACATTTAGAGTTTACATGTGTGCGTGCGTGCGTGCGTGGATGCGTGCGTGCAGGTGATATTACCCCGTTTCTTCTCACTGTTCTCCACCACCCACTTTCAATTTCTTTCCAGTGATACAATGACATTTTTTCATTCATTATGGTTTTTATTCAATACATTATGGACGGGATAGCTCAGTGGTCAGAGCGCTCGCTTTCCCCCAGCCAAGTTAAGCAGCGTCGAGCGTGGTTTATCAATTGGATGGGTGACCGTTTGCATGCCTTGGCTACAGTACAGTTCCCGCAGTTCACTCAACTGTAAATGGTTACCTGCCCTCTTTAGGGTCAGGGGAGGTAAAGCAGCGAGGGAGAGGAGATGAGCGCCGCCCTCAACATGCTGGCCCTTAGAGAAGCGGAGGTCTCTGATGCCTCGCAGCCCTAGATTATGGGACACCTTTACCCTTTACATCACGATTTTTGTTGTTGCTGCCGCTGCTTCAGAGTCTGTGAGGTTCCTTTTCTGCTGTTCCAATGCCACTCATTCCCATCTCTCGGCCCCAGCCACACCCAGACTCGTTGTGTTGCATTCTCAGAGTCTGAGGAGGTCCACGGGAAGCTTTTCAATGTTTGGCTGCTTTAGGACCGCTAGTACAGTGAGGAGGCCCTGCACTGATACCTGATCACTTTCCTCATGTTCAGTAGTACCCCATTTGGGCCCAAAACTTTCCCATCCATTAGATCATGAGTGGTGGTCTGGGTGCTAGTCTTTCGGATAATACGATAAACCGAGGTCCCGTGTGTTACACATCATTATTAAGTGTGCATAAAAGAACCCACGGCAACAAGAGGGTTGGTTGTCCCTGGCAAAATTTTGTAGAAAAAAAGCCACTCTGATAGGGAAACAAATAGTTTCAGACAGGAAAAAGAAAATAAAAGTGGGTGGCGCTGCACTTGTGGTGACGTGCTCTCCCCAGGGACAGCAGCTCAAATTTCATGCAGAGAAATCTACTGTGACATAAAGTGGTATAAATAGATAAATAAATAAATATGTTTTGAGCAAACATACACAGGTCACAACCACGGGTGTAGTTGTCAGGGGTTATGGGCGTTTTTTTTTTTTTAATTATATCAAATATTGCTACTTATTTTTTTCTTTATTCCATTTCTGAGGGAAGAGGGGAGAGGGGAGAGGGTATGAGCTAGCTGGTGTGTGAAAAGCCCTGTAATTTTTTATGGAATTCGATCCTGCAACGGCTGGTAACCCAGTGGGCTGATTAATGTACCGTGGAAGCTGCTTTTTTTTCCTCTTTGAACTCTCAGACAGCAACTCTGGAGGCTCTGACAAATGCTGTGGTACACT
>CM060332.1:10044750-10064750 GCA_030674155.1 Stramonita haemastoma
GCCAGTGCAGCCTTGTCATGTGAAGACACATTTAAAGAAGCTGAGAGAGGGGAGGGAGAGGGGGAAGAGAAAAAACCAACACTGAAGAGTACAACAAAGTTGGAGGAGAAAGAAATGATAAGGATTCAAGAGGAAGGAGATGCCAAGCCTGACTGCATGCTTTGCAGCAGGTGGGTGTTTCTGTTAAAAATGAATTACAATACAGAAGCTCTATCATTCTCATGGCTCTTATCATAAGTCATTCACATAAATGTGTGACATATGTGACCTGTTTTTACAGAATAAGTCTTAACTCGAAGGCAGTGAAAAGGAGAGAGGCCCAAAAAAAGGAAGGTAGGGTCCGCTTTGTCAGTTTTAATCTTTCATCAAAAATGGATTTCTGTAGCCATTATATTTCCTATGTCCTTGAAAAGATAAGATTCAAATAAAAATGTGTTTCAAAGCATTTTTTTCAACCTGCTAAGGTTAGTTAGAGTTGTGAAAACTTTCAAACCGATTTTCTCAGAATGTGAAATCGCTGTATCACCCATTCCAAACATCCATAACTTTGTCAATTTTAGAGGCAGAACAATGAAAGAAAAGAAATGATATGTAGACTTCAGAAAATATAACACCTCAAACTGACCCTTTTATAACTTAAGACTCCTTTTGTAAAAACAGGTTACATATATAAGGTTTCATATACATACAACAAATATACTTGCCTGTGTGTTTCAAGTCTTCCGAGATTTCATCATTAAAATTCTTCCCATAAATTGAAGAGCCGCCTCTACCTGGAAAATGAAAACAAAAAAAGAAAGCATATGAGTAATAGTAGCAACAGTATTATCAAGTTGTGCTAAAAGCAATGGCATTCTTGAAAGTAGTAACTAGTAACAGTAAGTAGTAGTAGCAGCAGAAGAAGTAGTTGTAATAACAGCAGTAGTAGTAGCAGTGGTAGCAGTAGTAGCAGCAGTTATCATCCTTAAGCTGTAGCAGTAGAAGCACAGTTATTGTAATTTAACACTAGCAGCTACACTGTTTTTCTCTTTTTTTCTTTCTCTCTCTTTTTTTGGGGGGGTGGGGTAGGGTGTCTTTTTTTTTCTCCTGTTTGTCAGCTAGACCTCCAAGAATCAGCTATGGTGTGATTTTGTATAATCTGACCCTTCTTACCCACCACTGGTCACCACATTATGACTTCAGGGATGTCTTAACACAACACCAGTGTGCATGTTTTTTGTTTTTTTTTTAAAAAGGTAATCTGTTCCTACTTGCATGAAATGTCCTACCCTTTCCAAGAATGTGTGTGTAAGATGTCTGTGCGTGTTCGCACATGGGGGCCTCAGTTTATAGTCTCATCCAAAGGACTTCTGGGGTAGTTTAGACAGTACTGAAGATAACTTCAGGGTAAAAATCCCCCAAAATGGGTGCCTCTGTGGTGGCTTGATCCCAGACCACCAGATCACAAGGGCAATGCTTTAACCTCTAGTTTATCCTGCCCCACCACCATGTCTTCTTTGGTTATTGTTTTGTTTTCAGTCTGATGCAACAGTCACTGAGTCAGCCTTTCTTGAACTACAGGTCCAATTATAAAACTGAATGAATCTGAAACTACAATCATATTTTATAAGTTTGTCATTGGTTATGAGATCATATTTGCAATGATTGTAATATAGCTCATAAAACATTGTTTTAATGTTTTCAATGAAATAACCTGAAAAACAAGGTATGTCTAATAACTTATAAGCATGCTTATGCAATGGAGTAAAGACCACACTGTCTACAACTCGGAATGTATTCCGGGAAGACGTGTGTGTGTGTGTGTGTGTGTGTGTGTGTGTGTGTGTGTGTGTGTGTGTGTGTGTGTGCGTGCGTGCGTGCTGCGTGCGTGCGTGCGTGCGTGTGTGTGAGAGCACCTGAGTGTGTGCATGCGTGTATGTGTTTTGTGTGGTGTATATCTCCAATGGAATAACCCAACCAGTATTGCTCCTTAGTAGAAACTGCTTTCAAAAACTTTGGGATGGACCTGGAATGGTCTCAAGGTACCAGTTCTAGACAATTAAATCATCTCTTCTCAATTCCATGGGGATGCATCTCCTAGAATCAACACTTTGGTTCTGAATCTGGACATTCCTTTGTAATTCCTCAGAATGAGACCGAGATCCCAAAACTGAATGTATATCTAAAGCACACACTGAAAGCTTGACACACGCAGAACATCCTGCACACACGTTAAAACTTGTTCTGCTTTTCGGAAGATTAGGCCATTGTGTGCCAGTGGGAACGAATGACAAAATTGACAAAACTGCATACACACTACAAGGGTCCATGTGAAGACAGCAACTGAGCAAGGAGAGGGGAACAACACCACTTCCATCTATATAAAGATTGATAGCTGGTAACAATAGCCTCAAGGTCCTGCAGGAAGGTGTTTTTCTGATGTTTACATGGGAAGAGTCATATAAATGATACCCTTTGTTATGATTTTCTTTCCCTTCATTGGGTTCCAGTGGAGAAAAAAAATCTCCATGAAATAACACACTATTTTTCTACTTCAGCACACTGCCCCCCCCCCCCCCCCCCCCCCTTCCCAATAGCCCCCCATTCACTTCAAATCCAAAATTTCAGAATGCCAAAGGTAATAAGAATCAGCATCTTTCTGAACCTTGCTTCACTCTGATTTCAGATTGTGAGCTATGACTATGAGTAAATATTTCATGTATGATTGTGTACCCTTTTTACCACTTTTCAGTCATGGCAGATCTCTCTGTGTGAAATCTGGGCTGCTATCCCCAGGGAAAGTGCATTGCCACAAGAGCAGCACCATCTTTTTTTTTCTATTTCTATTTATCTCTACATCTGTATAAATTTGTTTCCCTATCAGAATGGCTTTTTTTCTACAGAATTTCTCCAGGGGCAACTGTTTTTGCCATGGGGTCTTTTATGTGCGTTCAATATGTGTTGTACACAGGACCCTGGTTTATCGTCTCATCCAAAAGACTAGCACCCAGACCACCACTCATGGTCGAGTGGACCCAGTAAAGTTTCCAGGCCAAAATGAGGATCAAACCACCACACACTTCAAACCCGGACTTTCCACTTCCTCAGCAGATGCTTACTTCTACAGACCACTGATCCAATTATAAGAAAAAAAAGTTATTAGAAAAATGGTCTATGTTTTTTCCTTGTCTGTTCAAATAGACATTAAAAACAATTCTGTCCTCCTTTTTCTCCTATTCCAATAAAGTTCTGTCTTTCTAACTGTTTTCTTCTCTTTCTAGATAGCAATCATTCATCCAGTCTAACCTGTGCCTGTGGGATCTCCCCCTTGGATCATAAAGTCCTTGATGATTCTGTGAAACTTGATACCGTTGTAGTAATTTCGCCGACACAGCTCCGCAAAGTTTCGACATGTATTGGGCGTATGTTTCCAGTACAGTTCAATATTAAAAGAACCCATTCTGAAATCAAAGCACATCAAATACAGACATGAAAATAATGGTGATAAGTTCAGATTACTAATTTACTTAACTAAAAATGCATCAACTGTATTAATATTATTCCTATGTTATAAAGAGAACCTTTCTTTTCAAGTACAAGTGCACAGTGCACATTTAAATGCAACCATAACCCAGTAGTGAGTGATACTGAGGAAATGGTTAGGCCTAGTAGTCACATTCAGAAATAATCATTTATCAACTGTGTCAGTGTGTGTGAAGCTGGCCTGATCGGACTTCATCAAAAGCTATTCAAATGTTAGGAAGAAGATATCTCAAATCCTGTGTAGGCCATAGTTGTGAAGCAGTCACCCTTAAACTTTATTTGCCTGACCCTGGAGCAAAAGCGAAACAAGCAAGCGATTGGACACGCTACACGGAACATAAACTGATAAAGACTTCGGCTTGTTTCGTTTTCAAACATACCCTCACCTACTCGTTCCAAGTCAACGATTGACGTAAATCGCTATGATGATTACAAAATTATAGATATACTTTAAAAAAATTAAAAAAACAATTATAAAATTAGACAGAAATGATCTTACGTTGTTTCAATTGTAATATTTGCAGGCTGCATCCTCGTGGAACCGGCAATTGCCGCCATGATGTTTGTAAAGTAGTAAAGCTCGAAGAATAGTTATTTGCGTTTCAGCTTTCTTCAACACGGAAAGAAACAAAGTGATAACAATTAAATAACATTGGATATGTAGTAAATTCTTTAAGAACGAAAATAAATTTGAGAGTGGATGTATATAACTTAAGATAATAAAGATGCTCAACTAAATGTGCTGACTTCGTAAGAGGAATCCAAGAGGAATAATTCCAGATCAGCTTCACCCAGTGATACAGCGAGCCTAAAATTGTTCTTCAAGATTGAAAGTGTGAGTTTTTCTACATATGTTCTTCGTCAACCATTAACTAGCTTGGATCATTATTCCCACTTATAGAACTCTACCATCCCTTTCAAATATTTGGAACGTTGGGGTATCAAATATCAGTGTATCACGACTCTTTGAGATAGTTTTTCTCTCTTTGTGTCTCTCTCTCTATCTCTCTCTCTCTGGCTCACATGTGCCACCCTAGGCCTAGGCTAATCATAATTGGTGTGTGTGTGTGTGTGTGTGTGTGTGTGTGTGTGTGTGTGTGTTTAATGTGATTTACTGGGTTCATTTTGTTTAATATGATTTACTCAGTTTACTAATATCAGTGGCATCACTTTCGATGATTGATAACCAAATCTATGCATGCCCTGTCACAGTGTCAGCCATCTCCATTCCCTATCTAGATCTATTTGTCTTCGAATTCGATCCTGTGGATTTCAGCTTTCAGCAACTCTGTCCACTTTGCTTTTTTTTTTTTTGTATACTCGTAGGAAGTTCGTTGTCTTGTTGTTTCTCATAATTTTTTGTTATCCCTTTTGCCCTGGGTGGGCAATTCATTACATTAAAAATTTACTTGGCAGCTCACATCACACATCAGTTTACCAGTATCAATTAGCATGTCCATTTTTTTTTTTAAATTTTCATTTTTCTAACCACGCCTTTTTTTTTTATTTTTTTTTTAAGGGCTATTTGTTCAGTTAGAATTCTAAACAATAACTGTGTTGGTATTTTGATATTATGAATTTTTTAATGTGTGTTTTTTTATTTATTTAAATTCATTTTATTTAGTCTTTGATATCAAGGATAATGGAATGAGCACTGATGTGCTTTTTTTTTTTTTTTTACATCTGGTGCCTGTGTATGTGCAGTTTTGTAATGTTGTCATCTGTTCCCACTGGCACATAATTGCCTACTCTTTTATTTATTTATTTATTTATTTATTATTTATTTATTCTTTATATCGAGGATAACAGAATAAGCAATCATGTGCTTTTTTTCATCCGGTCCCCGTGTGTATGCAGTTTTGTAAATATTGTCATCTGTTCCCACCGGCACACGATGGCCTACTCTTACAAAAAGCGGAACAGGATTTAACGTGTGTGCAAGATGTTCTGCGTGCGTTCGCACACGGGCCTCGGTTTAAAGTCTCATCCGAAGGACTTTCGGGGAAAGTGGAGTCAGCACTGATGTTAACTCCAGGAAGAAAATTTCCTCGACCGGACTCGAACCTGGGTCTTCAAATTGCCAGCGCAATGTTCTGACACTAGGCTATCCGGCTTTTGAAAAGTGGAGCAGGATTTAATCAAATTAATGCGAGCACAAGATGTTCTGTGTGCATACACACATAGGGCCTCAGTTTATACTATAGTCTCTTCCATTTCCAAAGCCAGGACTTTTGGGGAGAGTGGACTCTGCACTAATGTTATTGTTAACCAATAACACAGCGCGTGCACGCGTGCACACACACACACACACACACACACACACACACAGATGAGACTTTAAACTGAGGCCCCATGTGCGAATGCACGCAGAACATCTTGCACACATGTTAGATCCTGTTCCGCTTTTCATAAGAGTAGGCCATCGTGTGCCGGTGGGAACAGATGACAAGATTTACACAACTGCATACACATGGGGACTGGATGAAAAAAAAGCATATGAATGCTTATTCCATTATCTTCAATATCAAAGAATAAATAAACACAAAACACACACACACACACACACACACACACACACGTGCGTGCGCATGAATACACACACACACACACACACACCACACACACACACACACACACACACACACACACACAGCAAATGTATACAGTATGCACACACACACTCGTCTGCTCAGCTTACAACAATAAAAACAAAACAACCAACAAAAATAATGACCAGTATTGCTTGGTAGGCCCCAATACAATAGTTATTGCCTTTCTGCCTTTGCTAATAATAATATTTAACAAACACAGGCCTGAATTGATGCTTTTTTCCTGCAACTATTCTTATTAACTGTAACTGATGCTGACTGTACAGTAAGTACTACCTTGTTTATTTAATGTTTACATACAAAATGGAGTATGTAGTGTACCCTTTCTTAGCTGGTGACTCTACAGTTATTTAATAATTTGCTCATTATTTTTCTGTCTTACACCTCGAAGGAAAAAATGGTTGATAGTATAGTTTAATAGAACAAGCTTCCTGCCCTGTGTTCCTAACTGTGTCAATCACTCATTGCCATCTTATTTTAGAACATGGTTGGCTACACATGCAGCATGACAACATGAATTGCAGTACCCATTTACAGCTGGGGAACTGTACTGAAGCCAAGGCGCACAAACGGTCACCCATCGCATTGGTAACCACGCTCAATGCTGCTTAACATTGGCTGGGGGACAGCAGGCGCTCTGACCACTGAGCTATCCCGCATATATATCTGGTATTTTTTTCTGTTTCAGGTGTTGACATGGCTGTGAGTCTGGATGACAAGTTACTTGGGGAGAAGGCCCATTACTACTGCAGCAGCAGTGAAGATGAAGGGGAGGACAACGACAGCGACAGAGAGGAAAGCGAGAAACCACAGGCACAGGCACCTGAAGTGGAACCACCCTCTGTAGGGCCCTACAGTGGATGCACCATGCACCAATGTAAGCAGACAATGGAAGCTGTAGAAAATCACAAACATTTGAGTAAATGTCAAAATAGATCTGTAGTAAATGCAGGTAATGTAGATATATGTTTAGTATTCTACAAATGCTGGTGTCATTGTAGGGAGTGTCTTGGGATTTGTAGATGGCTGCGTGAAATTTTGTAAGGTAGTGTCAAAAACAGAACTTTATGTAACCCTTTGTCTGTCAAAGAATTTTCATCCCAAAACAGATGGGTGTTGAAAAATAATAACATATATGGATTGAAATCTGATATAAGAAAAGTAAAAATTACTTTCTGAAAGGAAACTAACTGAGCATATAAAAAAAAAGAAAACCAACATATCCTCTTATTTAGTCTCATTTATAAATTTCATGACCCAGACAAAGAAAGCATGTAGCACAGTTAAGACTTGAGATCAATGTGCCAGCAGGCTAAAGTTTACAAAGTTCTCCCCTCTTCATTTTGACCAAGGTAATTGGTAAAATATATTTTATAACAATTTATATGCAGCTATTAGCATAATATTTACCTAATGTAAAAGTTAAATATATATAAATGTTTTCAAAACTTTTGGATTCTCTTGCTTACTCTGTTCCTGTAACTGATGGTGAGTTTTGGAAAAGGCCAAGCATATAAACCAAGTACTTGTGTTTATGCCTGCGAAGATAAAGCCATGTGGCTTGACTGACAAATAATTTCTTGTAGTTTTTTGTATTAAGGGAAATAATAAATAATTAAAAAAAAAAGCCTGGTGGGTCCACAGTGTACATGTACATGAATCCCAAAAGATCCACAGAAGAACTTGAGTAGGCAGGGAAAAAAATGGATGCATGGTATAGCATCTGCTCTGGTTCTTTTTGCCTTTTGTCATCACTATTTTTTGGTTTCTTTAACATGACTGATTGCCAAATGGTTTAGGAGAAAAAAAAAAAGAGAAGAAATCTCTGAACTGTTTCCATGAATGACCTGCCACATAGTTTTTTTCCCTATCATAGTCAGGTTGGTTTAGTTAAGTGTTTGTAATGTTTTTTGCTCCTGATGTAATGGATTGTGCTTTTAGACATCAATTTTTTTTTATAACAAGTTCTTGTTTCGGAATCTTGGAGGTGAGGCAAAGCAATATAAATAGATCTTTGTTTCAATAATGAGAACAAAATTTACCTGTGCCCAAGGGTGAAAAGGATGCTGTGAAGTAGCAGGTCTGTTATATACATGTATAGATTTCCGCTTTGAGTAACTTTGTCAAAAAAATATTTTTTAAAATGGTGGCTGTTTAAAAAACTTATATGATGTTCATTATAATGCCCTTCACAGAATCATTTCAATGACATTTCTCCATACACATATAATAAAGTAGTTAGAAAGAAATCTGTACCTGTGCATTCCAACCGATAAATGGTAAATCAAGAGACAAAAAACTATTATTACTGGTAGCGAAAAGGTTTATAAATTCCAAGCTTGAGCCATTGCATTGTGTGTGCAGACTGGGCCAAAAGGCGTGGTCAAGGATTGGCGCGAGTTCAAACGCCTGGAGACGGAGAAAAAGCAGGATCAGGAGCGAGAACGGCTGTCACTGGCTAAGAAGCTGACACTGACATGTCGATCCTATGTGAGTGACGCTGCGAGACTCTTGTTAGATAGCAGAGGACAGGGGTGACGTGGAAGTGTGTATGTGTGTGGCGTTGTGTGTTGTCATTCTTTGTAACTGATGTAGTGTTGTGAAAAGGATTACATCATAAACGAACTTGTTTCTTTTGTTTGTGGTAGTTCACAAGCATTGGTATTTTACCTTTTTTATAGGATTCAAAGATTCAGATCAAGATTCAAATATTTATTGCCATGTAAGTCATGCAGACTTATTTGACACAACAAAAAAACATCAGTTTTAATTATTTTCTGCCAAAATGATGTCCACTTAAAACATGTTGCAGGAGAGGAGAGAGGGTGTGGCCTCAATGTTTCAGATAATGTGAATAGGAGAAAAAGACTTTTTCAGTTCCCAGTGTGGCCATCTTTAAGTTCATTATGTATTGTATTTTGCATTGTGTACGTTTACAAGTTGTTATGAAAACGGTTGTTGTCAGCGATGAAAATCACTCTCTCTCTCAATCTTTTTTTTTTTTTTTTTAATTGCAGTTTAATGAGTAATATGGTATCTTCACATGTGTGCATTCTTACATCTATTCTATAACTCTTGTAGTTCTTCCAATGAGACTACAAAACCAAAATTTCCCATGTACAAACGCTCACAGAATGTCTTGCTCACATTAAAATCTGTTCTGCCTTTTGGAAGAGTAGGCTATTGTATGCCAGATGACACAAATTTTAAAGAATGCGTGCCACTGGTGTTGTGTGTAGACATCATCCCCAAAGTCAGGATGTGGTGTATTGAATGGCGGGCAAACAGTTGTATGTTCACAAAAAACCTCATCATTGGTGAACCTTGGAGCTTTAGCCAAGGAACTAAAAAAAGAATAATAATAATAATAACAATTGCAAAAAACGGGATATATAGCTCTAGAGTGTATTGCTACATTTTGTTTGTAAAGCACATTGTGCCACTTCTGCAAAGAGGAAGGGAGGCGCTCTAGAAGGATCCATTATCATCATCATCATCATCATTATCATCATGATGACAACTTTTGCCTTCATCTCCATGTTTGTGTTGTCAATGCAGCTGACGATGAAAAAGAGGAAAAAGAGGACCAGAAATTTCTGGAGGAATTGGGAAACTTGGACGATGAATTCATGACAGAATATCGCCTACGTCGCATTGAAGAAATGAGGAAGGCGCTCCAAAGCGTGTATGTATGCTGGTCTGTTGATGTTGTTGTTGTGTGTTGTCTTCTTCTTCTCTTCTTCTCTCTTCTTCTTCTTCTTCTTCTTCTTCTTCTTCTTCTTCTTCTTCTTCTCCTTCTTCTTCTTTGTCTTTGTCTTCTTCTTCTAGATTCTTCTTCTTCTTCTTGGTGTGGTGGTGGTGGTGATCGTGATGATGATAAAGAAGATAATGTTTGAGAGAGATTGTTTGTGTGTGTGTGTGTGTGTGTGTGGTGTGCACGCGCGTGTGTGTGTGTGCATGCGTACGTGCGTGCGGCATGCATGCTTGCAAGTGTGTGCGCGTTCATGTGTGTGTGCGTGCGCGTGTGTGCGTGCATGCGTGTGTGTGAGTACACAGAAGGCACAATGATTGACGTCAGATGGCTGACTTGTCTTACAGACCCCAGTTTGGCCAGGTGGTGACTCTTACACCGGACAATTTCCTGCAGGAGATCGACAAAGAGAGGCCAGAGGTCATCGTCATCGTCCACATCTACGATGGGGTATGAAGGAAGAGAACTAGTGTGGCATGTGTCAGGCTGGTTTGTTGGCTGGTTGGTTAGGTTGGTGATTGGTTAGTAGGTTGGTTGGTAGGTTGATTGGTTGGTTAGTAATGGTTGGTTGGTTTATTTTATAAATTGGGTTGGTTGGTTGGTTGGTGTTGGTTGGTTGGTATGATTGGTTGGTTGGTTGGTTGGTTTGACTTTTGCACATGTATTGGCATGTGTGTATTTATCAGCATGTGCATTTTTTGTTTTGTTTGTGCCCCATATTCTTTGACACTCCTATCCTGCTGTTCCCATTCCGTTCATTCTGATTGCTCAGCTCCAGCCGTATCCAGTATCCAGATTTGTTACATCACATCCCTAGGGTCAGAAGTTCACCGGGAGTCAATCAGTGTCAGTTTTCTGTGGGGCCACCAGCCAGAGAGGCCCTGCACTGCTGCTGGGTCACTTTGGTGGTGTTGAGTGGTGCCTGTTCTGAGCTAACATATGCAGGACACTAGTTACTAAGCCTCTACTGAGAACAATAATTGCTTAGTCACAAAGTCAGACTGAGTGAGATGCCTATGCGGGATGGTGACCACCGTAATGTCCCTCCAGTGACCTCCTTTTGTGAACCTCTAACCCCAAGGGTTTGAACACAAACTCACCACAGGCACAGAAGTATGAAGTTATCATGAGACCAGAGCAACAGTCAGTTTTCTTTTATTGCATGATGACCAGTGGTGATGAAGATGATGTCATGAGATGATGTCATGATGCTGTTTGGGAAGGGCATATGCTTTGAGACTACTTGACAGTGCTGTCACCTATGTTTCCTATCATAATTCATCCCAGCATCAACCAGACTTCAGAGATCAATACAGACACAAGCATTGTTGGTCAGGTAGTTTGAGGAGGATGAAGCTTGACTGTGTGGTCCCTGTCTTCCCTTTGATCCCATAGCAAACTCACTCTGGGTAGAAGCTGGTGTGAGTGAAAAATCCTGATGACTCAGGATATGAACCCGCAACCTTCATGCCCATAAATGCAAGGAAGTGACCACTGTGCCATCGCGCGCGGTGTGTGTGTAGTGTGTGGTGTGTGTGTGTGTGTGTGTGTGTGTGTGTGTGTGTGTGTGTGTGTGTGTGTGTGTGAGAGAGAGAGAGAGAGAGAGAGAGAAGAGAGAGAGAGCAGTTGTGCATATTTGTGCATGTGCTTGCATGCATGTGTGCATGAGTGTGTGTGTAAATGTGCCCATGTCAACATTTTCTGTGATATTTCCTACAGAAAGTGGAGGCCTGTGAAGCCATGAACGGCTGCCTGTTGTGCCTGGCCAAGGAATATCCCACTGTCAAGTTCTGCAAGATGGCAGCCGGTGATGCCAGAATGAGCGCTCACTTTGTAAGTTTGTTGTGCAGCAGTCTTGTCTTTGTATGTTTGTCATGACCCTGTTTTACATTCTGTGCAGCAGTCCTTTGTTTGTAAGTCTGTCATGACCCTGTTTTACACTCTGTGCAGCAGTCCTTTGTTTGTAAGTCTGTCATGACCCTGTTTTACACTCTGTGCAGCAGTCCTTTGTTTGTAAGTCTGTCATGACCCTGTTTTACACTCTGTACAGCAGTCATTTGTTTGTAAGTCTGTCGTGACCCTGTTTTACACTCTGTGCAGCAGTCCTTTGTTTGTAAGTCTGTCATGACCCTGTTTTACACTCTGTGCAGCAGTCATTTGTTTGTAAGTCTGTCGTGACTCTATTCTAAACAGTGTACAGCCAGCAATCTTTTCTTTTTAAGTTTGTCATGACCCTATTTTACACACTGTAGAGTGTACAGCAATCTTTTCTTTGTCAGCTCTCATGACCATGTTTTACACACTGCACAGTGTACAGCAATCTTTTCTCCCTTGGTTTTGACCTGTGTGCCTTTGAGTGCTCACTGTGTAAGGTTTGGTTATCATATTTTGCCAACCGACTGCAAAGCAACTTTTCTTTCTTCAGCTTCAACCATATGCCTTTGAGTGCTCGCTTTGCCAACTTTGATTATGAATGAAGGAATGAATCTTTGATTTGTGAAGTGCATAAAAATTGCCACACCACACCCAAAGGCTGGATTGCAGTGATTATTATATATTATTTATTCTACAGACTAGAATATTATACCTCTTTTTGAGGGTCATCAGCTCAAGTTACGCATAAATTATAATGCATAATTAGAATTAGTTGGAATGCTGTCACGAACCAGATTTGTTGCAAAATTGATCTTTCAAACACATGAAGATTTAGAAATCCCTTTCATTTTCTGGTTTTTTTCGTTTGCTAGCCTTTGTCTATTATTTTGATGTGCACCTAGATACTGTGACTTTTGTAGTTACTAGTGTGAAAGCCAGAATTTTTTTGAAAGTTATGACTGTGTACATAGGATGTGTGTGTGTGTGTGTGTGTGGTGTGTGTGTGTGTGTGTGTGTGTGTGTGTGTGTGTGTGCGCGCGCAAGCATGTGTGATGGGGCGGTAATTAGATTATCTCCCATGTGAACGGAGCGCGCATTCGCAGCGTCGTGTTTCTATTTAGAGACACACCTGTGAATTGTCGATGCTCTGATTCCTTGGGTAGTGGTCGAAAACCCTTCGCTGCATGCACTTCGCCTTCACGGTGAAATGTATATTTATGCAACCTCTTTTTAGAGGTCACATTCTAAACTGACTAGCTGTGCCGTGTTCCCGAGGTTTGTGCAGAGATGGGACATCACACATGTCCACTCTGTTACAAATGGTGTCAGAAGTGGGATGGAAGACCCAAGTAGGTAGAGTTAGTGTTTTGTAGTTAACCGTTGTCGGGGCTACTGGTTTTCAGCATCAAATATGCAACCAGGTAGCCTACCTTCGGATTGGGTGTAAGACCCATGTAGGATTATTATTTTTTGTAGTTAGCAGTTTTAGGGGCTACTGGACAGTATCAAATATGCTGGCCAGGTAGCGTACCTCGGGACGCGGTACAAGTTGGCCGGTGGTGGATGTGATGGGGCGGTAATTAGATTATCTCCCATGTGAACGGAGCGCGCATTCGCAGCGTCGTGTTTCTATTTAGAGACACACCTGTGAATTGTCGATGCTCTGATTCCTTGGGTAGTGGTCGAAAACCCTTCGCTGCATGCACTTCGCCTTCACGGTGAAATGTATATTTATGCAACCTCTTTTTAGAGGTCACATTCTAAACTGACTAGCTGTGCCGTGTTCCCGAGGTTTGTGCAGAGATGGGACATCACACATGTCCACTCTGTTACACATGTGTAAGTAAAAAACAAACGACTGATGTTGCAGGATGTTTTTTTCCTTTTCAGGCAGCCAATGGTGTACCAGCGTTGCTCATCTACAAGAAGGGGAGTTGATTGGCAACTTTCTGCGCCTCTCCAGAGAATTTGGGGATGACTTTTACGCCACAGATGTTGCAAGCTTTTTGGATGAGTAAGTCCGCTTCCTCTCTCTCTCTCTCTCTCTCTCTCTGTCTCTCCTCTCCTCTCTCTCTCTCTCTCTCCTCTCTCTCCTCTCTCTCTTCTCTCTCTCTCTCTGTCTCTGTCTCTCTCTCTCTCTCTCTCTCTCTCTCTCTCTCTCTCTCTCTCTCCTCTCCTCTCTCCTCTCTCTCTCTCTCTCTCTTCTTTATTTCTTTTCCCATGAAGTCTGTTTGTCTCTTTGTCACTCTTACAGTCTGACTCTCTGCGCTTTTCTCTCATTGTGTCTGATTCTTTTCTTCGCCCCCTCCCTCCAACCTGGCCAAAATAAAACATGAGGATGTGAGATTTTCACGTGAGTTTAGCATTGCCAATACTTTATTGGACAACAATGGTTGCTGTCTGAGTGTTGGATGAAGAATTTGATTCTATATTTTTTTTATTTTTCTCTTTGATTTATCTGAAGGTGGATAGTGAAGCATTGGTCTTTATTGTATGTTTTTTATGTATAAAGGGGGTGGATGTATTCAAGGGTGATGTTTGATCTACACATGGAAAGATTTGGGGCTTTCTTCATCATCTGTTCAATCAGTTTGGCATTACCATGGTGTGAGTGGGAATCATTTTGTTCGTTTATTTGGGGGGGGGGGGGGGTTGTTCATCAGCTAAAGCTCTGAGGGTCACCAGTGGTCCAGTGGTGAGATTTGGCATTTGCAACCGTTTTTGCCCACCATGAAGTGAGCTGCATTCCAACTTCGGGGATGTATGCTGGGTATGTTTTCTG
Source organism: Stramonita haemastoma (assembly GCA_030674155.1). Taxonomy (NCBI): domain Eukaryota; kingdom Metazoa; phylum Mollusca; class Gastropoda; order Neogastropoda; family Muricidae; genus Stramonita; species Stramonita haemastoma. Next base: position 10,059,290 of record CM060332.1, read on the forward strand.
TTTTCATAACCCACGAAACGCTGACATGAATTACTGGGTCTTTATTGTGCACATTTGATCTGCTACATGTATGAGAGAATTAAGGAACTGGCAGGTCTCCACTTGAAATTGACCTGGGAGGTCCTAACAATCCCCACCCTTAATTCACCAGATGCCACAGAGATTCAAACCCAGGACTTCGTAGACCTCCAATGGGATTGAAGTCAAACGGTCTTAACTTCTCAGCTGTAGCGTCTGTCTGAATGGGTTTTAAAAGAATGAGGGGACGGGATAGCCTAGTGGTCAGAACATTGCGCTTGCAATTTGACGACCTGGGTTCAAATCCCATTTGAGGGATTTTTCCCCATGGAGTTAACGTCAGTGCTGACTCCGCTCTCCCCAAAAGTCTTTTGGATGAGACTATAAACCAAGGCCTCGTTTGCAAATGCACACAGAACAACCTGCGCACACATTAAACCCTGTTCCCTTTTCATAAGATTAGGCCATTGTGTGCCGGTGGGAACAGATGACATTTACAAAACTGCATACACACAGGGACTGCATGTAAAAAAGCACATGAATGCTTATTCCATTATCCTTAACATATAAGAATAAATGAATAACATCGATATAAAGGGAGTGTGACTGTCTTTCAGACACGGATTCCTACCCTCCAAGCTGGGTATGCCTATCATCCGCGACAAGCAGACGGGAGAAATGCGCACCGCTCTGCCCCATGATGAAGAGGACAGCGACAGTGACTTTGATATTGACTAGCGCCATCCACTGTAGACTTCTGCCTGTTTGCCACAAGTTCCATGGTTGAATTCACTGTTATGGTATTATTTTTAACTGTGTTGTGTAAAGGGTTTTTTTGTTGTTGTTTCAGCTGTGGCACCTTCAGGTTTGTTTTAGAAAATGGGTGAAAGGTGTTACTACCATTTTAAAATGTTTGAAATGAAAAGAAATATGTTTATATTTATTTCTTTTATGCTAGTTAAAGAGTAAGATTGAGAGAGACCAATTGAACACACAGTTTGTTCATTTTAGGAGTAATGGTTTGGTTATTCAGAGTTATTATTCAAATATGAGTCTTTTTCAATCTGCAAAGATGGTGTTTTTAGTGGGGGGATTGTTGGTTTTTTTTAGTAGATTTGGAACAATGTTAGCATTGTTATTGTTGTCCGGAAACAAGCAGAAATGTGAAATGAAATGAGGTTAAGGTAAGCGGTATTTCATAATTTTTTTTTTAATGGTTAAAAATTTTAGAGATGAGTTTGAAAGGGGGGGGGTGGGGGGTAAATGGTGCTTTAAATGTCTATTCTCTTTCTTTCTGTGCCTCTGTTTAATACAATTGTCTGTCTGTCATTACTGTCATGCATATTGAATGTTGGTCTCTTGCCATTCTCAGTACAAGCTGTATCTCTAGACATTCTGAAAAAGTGTTTCTCTCCAAAATGTGCTCCAAAGTGTGCCGTTTTCAGATCTGCTCATACAGGAAATTTGATACGAACTGTGAGTGTACTTATTTCACGTGCTGTGTAACGTTTAGGCTGTCTGAGTATACAACTGTCTTGAGTATCTGAGTATAAATGTTTGAAAGCTGTCTGAAATAGTTCTTTGAAAATTTAAAACAGGTCTTTTAGAATCACTTTGTCTTGTTTCGAAAGTTTGTGTGTACATGCCCTTGCTGCGCAAGTAGATGGTTTATATGGTGCAATATGTTCAGATTGGCAGCCATCATTGATCACAAGTTGAAATGTTTTATCACTCTTTCCCTGAACACAGTAATTTCCTTTGGGATTTAATCCTATGTATACATAGCTGCCAGTTTCCCCCATGCTCAGCTACTGTCAGCTGCTATCCATCCCATCCCATCCCATCCCAGCCTGGCTTGGGCCAGCCAGTGCTAACTATAGCAGGAACTGACCGCACTTGGACTTGGTAACAGCAAGCAATGTGTTAACTTTAGCACTGGACCGTTGACTGCGTTATGCTGGATTTGCGCGCTGTGTTTATATCCTATCAAGGCCCTTTAGGATTGGGGAGAATGAAGCCCATGAAGCTTTTTAAAAAAAAAAATTTTTCTTTTAAATAAGCCTGCCCTTATCAGCCCTAGTGGCTAGGTCCTCCTCCCCTTCAAGGGCATGAGTGCCCTGTTGAGGCCTTCAGAGACTCTCCAGAAAAAATAACTATGAGAAGTGTGACACTTGGCTGATAAAAGCCTCCTGTACCTGCATTCCTTTGCAGAACTCTCGGGTTTGGGAAACCTCTGTGGTCCAAAATCGATTGGTTTTTTCCTTTTCATTCTCATCATTCTTTGCCCCCCCTCCTCCCCCAAGCGGTGTGTGTGTGTGTGTATGTTTGTGTGTGTGTGTGTGTGTGTGTGTGTGTGTTGTAAGTATAGATTTGATGTCTGTTAATCCTAATATCTGTGGATGGTTACATGCATGCCAATGGGAATGCAAGCACTTTTGATTTGTTTGCTTTACAAGATCCAGTGCTATATAGATTCCATTTCATTATTATTATCATATTATTATTGTTATTACTAACCTCATTTGCATCATCACTGCCGGAGCTACCACTATATTATCCCTACACATAAAAAATGATGACTTTTTCACAAAAATTCTGTTGTTTGAAGCATTAAAATACACTGTAATTACAGTTCAGGGGGGGGGGGGGATTAAAACAACCACCTCCTCTAATCAATAAACCAGTAACATGAGCTTTATCGAAAAGAAAAATTAAAATGAAATTTGCTCTTTTAGAAATATAAAGGTCCCTGATATGATTTAAAGTCATTCTATTCTTAAACAAGCAGCTATTTAAAAAAAAAAACACAACAAAACAAAACCAAAGTCACTTCAAAACAAATCAACCCCCCCCCCCCCCCCCCTCCCTCGAAATGAAAAAGAGAGCACTTAAAAAAAAAGTTTAAAATCAAATGGAATGCTAGCTTAAAATATAAACATGGCTAATATGATTTGAAATCAGTTTATCTTATGCAGACAAGTGTTCTTTACTTCGTGCTCTGCCTGTTCTTAATCTTTTTATTTCCTTCTTTGGCTAGATGCCCCAGGTTCACAGATGGTCAGATTTTGATCGTGTGCAACCCTTTTCACCCACCTTGAAGGTAGCTGCATTCTGACTTCGGGGGATGTGTTTTTGTACTGTTATTTTTTTCAGTTTACTTAAGAGTGATCTGATGGCTGATTCTTCAATCAGTTTGGAGTGGATGGATATTCAAGATTGTTTCTAGTCTTCTTGTGTTTCATTTGTGTGAAGTGTGTCCATGAGTATTTGCATACGGTGAAGAGCTTATGGATGCATTTTAAATGGTGAATGTGCACTTGCCTGTGTATGTATGAGTATTTACATATGCATTTGATTGTATTTATGTGTCTGTGTGCATGTGTGACTATGTATGAGTGGTGCAGTGCATGTCATATGTGTCAGAAGTGTGAAACTACTCAAGGCATGTGGAAAAAAAACTTTCTGAGCACTGATAGAGGAAGTGTAAGTGTTGTAATTTTGTTAGAGATGTGTTTGATAATAAATAAAATGCATTTACAGAGTGCAAAATCTTGTTTGTTTTTCTGCAATTGACTGCCTGGAGTGCTTGTGGAGAGGATTGTAAACTGCTTCATGTTGTCTGAGATGCTGGGGCTGTTTCAATATCAAATGAAAAAAAGGCCCCCCAAAGTCAGAATGTGGCTACCTCCATGGTGGGCAAAAACGGTTGCATACACAAAACCTGGCAGTTAGTGAACCTCGGGGCTTTAGCTGAGGAATACAATAAAACGTCAAGGTGTTCCCATAACCTATGCAGTGGGTGGGGAGTCAGATGTCAGAGACCTCAGCTTCCCTAGGGGTCAGCGTATTGAGGGCGACCCCCACCTTATCTCCCTTGCTGCTTTACCTTTTTTTTGTATCAAATAGATATATTGTCATTAAAAGAAGCCTTGCAAGACAGTGCAGAGACTCAGGCATTTTAGATTGAAACAAACACCCCACAGATGACTCGGCAGCAAGCATCAAATGCAATGTATAGCAGCCTGATCAGCTGCCATGGTGAAGTGGTTAGCACCTTGGGTTATGGACTAGAGGGTCATGGGTTCTACCCAGAGTGAATTTGCTATGGGCTCATTAGAAAGACTAAGATTACGCAGTCACACCTCATTCTCATCACCACTCATCATCAAGCAATAAAAGAAAACTGCCACTGATTTGGTGGCTCTGGTTCCCCTGGTCTCATGGTGACATCAGTGTTGGTTTCCCCACACACTGTGTGCCTGTGTTGAGTTTGTGTCAAAGCCTTCAGGGTGGGAGGTTCATGGAGAAGGTCATTTGAGGGATATTGTAGGGGTTGCCACCCATGGTGGGCATCTCACTCCGCCATTCACCTATTACTGTCAGGAGCAGGGGGCTTAGTAGGTGGCGCCCTGCATGTTACATGAGGACAGGCGCCACTGAACACCACCAAAGTGACCCAGCAGGGCCTCTCTGGCAGGTGGTCCCTCAGAGGCCTGACACTGATGTGTTCCCTGTGGACTTGTGACCCTGAAGATGTGACAACGAATCTGGGTATGGCAGGGGCAGAGAGATTGAAAAACATCGTGGGAACAACAGGACAGGAACTCCACAGAAGTACAAGGCAGCAAAAAAAAAAAAACCCAAAAAACCCAACAAACAAAAAAAGACCCAAAAATATATATACATCTATACACCTACATGCATACCACAAATACATACACCTACACACTTGACCTAGAAGCTTGACCTACTAAGTTAAGTGGCATTATGGTGGCTGACATAAAGAGCTTTGTGCAGACGAGTTGCAGTGGAAATGCAACAGACAATGCTGAAACAGAAGCGTGGGGCAGCATGGAACTAGAAATGTTGCTGTTTGGGGATGCTTCAGTCAAAAGATGATGATACCATCATTGAAAATAAACCCTATGAAATATATTTGAAATAAAATAATTGAAAGATTTAACACACACACTGTCTCCTCCTTTCTCCTTACTGGACTCCCTAAGGGGCTACTTGGGTATAACTTCAAAATTGGGGAGTGGTGTCAACAATGGCGACTCAAAGGAGAGACATTTCTTCAAATGAACAGCTCTCTGACTTCAACCTAGACCCGCAGATAATTTTATATCCGCAAAAACAAAAACAAACAAAAGAAAACAAACAAAACACACACACACACACACACACACGCACGCACGCACGCACGCGCGCGCGCGCGAAGCTGAACTTTCTTAAACAGATGAACCATGACTGAATGTGAATATCACCCACCATCTTTGATGCAACATGAACAGAAGAAAAGGTCAACATTTAAATAAAAAATAAGGCAGGAATAGAGAATTTAATGGTTAGAGCACTGAGTTCCCAATCTAACAGCTCAGGTTCCAGCCATCACTGAGGCACCCATTCGAGGGAATTTTACCTCAGTAGGCTACAACTTCAC
>CM060332.1:10069750-10084750 GCA_030674155.1 Stramonita haemastoma
GTGTTATGTGTGTGTGTGTGTGTTTGGGAGGGTGTGTGTGTGTTGTGTGAGTGTGAGGGTGGGTGCGTGTGTGTTGTGTGTGTGTGTTGTGGGAGGGTGGGAGGGTGTGTGTGTGTTGATCAAGCATTGCATGTATGGAATGTTCCACATGCTGTGAAATCTGGACTTGGCTTACTTTCTTCTTTATCTCCATGAGGGCTCATTGAAACTCTGCCCTGAAACTTTCAGATTTATCCTGAAGAAGAATCCAATCTGCTGGCTGTAGCTAGCCCACTCTTCAGTTCTACCAAGGATTGATGGGTTGGTGGCAGGATAGAGTGCTTGCTTTCCCCCAGTCAAGTTAAGCAGCGTCGAGCATGGTTACCAGTCGCGTACCTTGGCTTCAGCACAGTCCCCCAAGTTCACCCAGCTGTAAATGGGTACCTGCCCTCTTTAGGGCCAGGGAAGGTAAAGCAGCGAGGGAGAGGAGATGGGCGCCACCCTCAATATGCTGGCCCTTAGAGAAGCTGAGGTCTCTGACACCTCACTCCCCTACGACCGCCTAGGTTATGGGACACCTTTACCTTTTTTTTAAATTTTTTATAGTGAACAGTAGAGTGTTATGCACATACCTTGGTTCATTCTCTCATTCAGAGAGAGATTTTTTAAAGAGAAAGCTGAAAATTGTGTTATACTGTAGTGCTGTGCAGTATTATATATTTTTTTGTGCTTTGTGTGATTACTATGCCATGGTTTAATTTGTTATGTGCAGCTGTGTGGTGGGGTCGGAGTGATTCATCACAATTGCACTCCAGAATTTCAGGCTAATGAAGTGCGACGGGTCAAGGTCAGTGAATGCTTTGTTCAGTCTTGGCTGTGTAGTCTAGGGTATGAAAAGAAAATGTGTTGGACTGGACTGAGGATCTATAGATATATTATTTATTTTAATTTATTTCATTTTATTCTTTATTTCGATGATAATGGAACAAGAATTTGTGTACTTCTTTTTTTATATCCAGTCTCCAGCTGTTAAGAGATGGCTGGAAGAAAAAGGGTGGGGGTGGGGGTAGCTCATAGAATAAAATGATAGGTAGGATACTGTCTTTGATTTAGTCTAGGTAATCTGGAGAATTGCATTTGTTAAAAAAAACAACAACAACAAACCAACCATGGTTGTACTGAATTTTGCTTAGAATAAACAAAAAAGGTTGTTTCTGATTAAAATTGGGTTGTAAGGATTTTCTTTCTTTGTCTTCTGCTGTATATTTCTGTCAGTATTCAGAAGACTACAGTTGTATTAGTACAAAACTAATTAATTCAGGTGGTTTTTTTTATTGCAGACTTTTGTTTTTGTCTTTTTGAATTTTTAAAATATTTTTTAATAAAAAAATTTTTAAAAAAATATTAATTTCATATTTAATTGAACAAAGGACGGTGCAAGCAGACTTGAAGAAATGGGAGTGTGACATACAAGAATAAAGTCAAAGACCTTGATAGTTCGTCTTCTTTTTTTTGTATGTTCAGTCATTTTATGGAAGATTGTGTATTATTAAATATTCTTATTTTTGTTTCCTCTGTAAGTTTCAGGTTGTTGTTGTTGTGAAACTACAATTGGCACTGTCTGCGCCTCTGTAAGACATATTTTTTTCATTGATGAAAATGTTTTAAAGATACTCAATAAAAATTTGTTGTTGTTTGTAGTACGGGCATGTTTGAAGGCATTGATGCTGGTCATGATGCTTGAAACTTTCTACTTTTCAGCAACTTCGATTCCGTTTACCAGTAAGTGACTTGCATACAGCTGTCATCCCCGACCATTAGAGTAGTCAGCAGGTTTTGAGAATGTGAGGATAACTTTTAGGATTTATGAGGAATAGTTCTTTTATCTTCGTCTATGGTTGGCTGGGGTATTGATACCAGGAATGACCAAGTAAGTAGCTGTCAAATGTTTCATGTTTCAATCTCAGTACAGATGTACACAGTTTTAATCTGAGAGAAAGTGAGGATAATTTTCTAGGATTTATGAGGAATAGTTCTTTTATCTTCATCTATGGTTGGCTGGGGTATTGATACCAGGAATGACCCAGTAGGTGGTTGTAAAATGTTTATGCTTATATCTGTGTACATATGTACACAGTTTTAATCTGAGCATTCATCATTAAGCAGGTGACAGCCCTAATATGGCCTCTATGGTTAGATGGGGCTATATTATGCACAGACAGTATAAGTGGATTGGACTGCAAGCTTTGTTTTTTTTGGTTTTTTTAAATCTCTTTCTGACTCATTCATACACAGATATGCACAAGCATGTAAACACATTTACATAGGCATGTTCAAGCAGTCACACATGTGTGCGCTCGTGTACACATACACACACACACATACATACAGATAACAACACACTTACACAACACACACACGCACGCACGCACGCACGCACGCACGCACGCACGCACGCACGCACGCACGCACACACACACACACACACACACACACACACACACACACACACACATTTCTGACAGTTTAGAAACTATTTAGCTTCAAAGAATGATACTACAATATGCACGGAATGAGAATAGCTTGAACCACTGAACCAGCGAAGATAACCTTTGGTGGAAAGATGATTCACCCTGTGCTCTACACTGTTACCACACACACTCAGAATATTTCTATGGATAGAATAATTGTGAATAAACATCCTTGCTCAGCCTGGGACAGCTCACCCATTAAAAAAAACCCATCAACAGATAAAAGCAGAATGCAGCCTCTGCCTTTCTTCGCCCATTCCACAATTGCAGAAACATAGTTCAGTAAAATCTTCCTGTAACCATCTAAAAATGCTGTAAAATGATGTTTGAATCAGAAAAGCTTTTGGCAGGAGGTTGTGGACTGACATGTAAAACCAAGTATGCAGAGAGTAGGCCTTAGTTGTAGGGAGTCCGTTTTTAAAGAGGTCTTAGTAAAGAGGTTGCGGCTCCACTGTAACAATTTCAACTGTGCTTTCTGTTACATGCGACCTGCCACCACATAATGAGTCATATTGTGTCTGAGGTCTTTTTTTTTGTTTTAATTTATTAGCATGTTATTCTGCAATAAAAAAGCTATTCAAGAAAAAAGGAAAGATCGAAAATCAGAAAATTTGGTGAAACGGTATTAGAAATAGAAATGCTAGGCTCCAGGAAGTGACAAAATCAGTTGATTTGATCAATTTTGTGTCATGATAGGTCAGGATAAGGGGTTGGGTGTTTTTTAAACATGTTTTTAAAGCAATAAGAGATAAAGTTACACCTTAATATTTCAGCACGAGATGGAAGAATGCTTATAGCTTTATAATTTGTTGAAATATCAAAATCGTCAACCTGACCCCCCACCTGCCTAATATTGCTCTGAGCAGAAAAGAGGGTCAGGTGCGATGCAGCTCATTTCGTGGTGGAGGGTCACACGTATTAGTGTTACTGTATTCAAGACTGTAAACTACAGTGGAAAAGTGTTACTGTATTTGTGACTGTAAACTATAATGTGAAAGGGTTACTGTCTTCATGATTGTAAACTATAATGTGAAAGTGACTGGTTGGGTGATGACAGCTGGCTATGCTCACTCACTATAGTCAGATTTGCTGTGCTGCATTGTTTGTCACCTGATGTGAGAGTTGCGAGTGCTAGCCTCTTTTTTTTTTTAAAATTTTTTTCCTGGAAATTCCTGGTGGTGAGGTTTGCTGTGACGTGTACCATACTAAAAAAAAAAAGTATGAATGTTTGGAAAGATGGTTGAAATGATGTCGTAATCTTTCTTTTAAAATCTTACAGGTCTGATTTTTGTTGTTTTCTCTATCATTCTCCTGACTAATTGAAATGACAGTTTTTTATATAAGTATTTCAGTCCTTGTTCTTCCCCCTCTCTTTCTTGGGTTGCTGGTAACATGGTTCTCTGCCATTAAAAAAAATTAAACAAGAAAAACCCTCTGCCATGGTTCCTCTGTTCAGGTCCACTGACATTGATTTTAATTTTTTTTATGTTGGAGGGATAGGGGTGGAGACAGGTGGAATGAACATGTATGTGGGAGTGTATGCTTGAGAGAGAGAGAGAGAGAGAGAGAGAGAGAGAGAGAGAGAGAGAGAGAGAGAGAGAGAGAGAGAGAGAGAGAGAGAATAAGATCACATGATGATCATGTGGCATCAGCATTGGGGTGTCTGATGATGTTTTATCGCAGAATGTTATGTGGTGAGACTGAGTTACATCGTTTTTATAAGAGCTACTAAATCCATTTCAGTTTTGAACTCTTTCTGTTTTGTTTTGTTTAAGTGTGTTCCTCAGCTAAAACTCCCAAATTAGGTTCACCAATGGTGAGATTTTGTGTGTGCGGCTGTTTTTGCCCACCATGAAGGCAACCACATTCTGGAGGTGTATACTGAATATCTTCGTGTTTTTCATAACCATCTGAGCGCTGTCATGAGTTACGGGATCTTTGACATGCATATTTGATCTTCTGCATGGTGTATACACAAAAGGAATTAAGGCACTGGCAGGTCTGCACTTGAGTTGACTTGGGATCATAGAAATCCCCTCCCTTAATTTACCAGACCCTGCTAAGATTTGAATGCACAACTTCGTGGACCGATAGGATTGAAGTCGAACGATCCTAACCACTCGGCTCTAGCTTCTGTCTTTACATTTGTGTTTTCTGGTCAGTTGATGTTTTGCTGTAGTGTTTCCAAATGACACCCACCCCCACTGCCATAAAATAGGCATTAATTAACCAGCCAAATAAACAAACAAGCAAACAGAATAAAATGACCTTACAACCTATCCACATATCTGAACCAACCAATCAAGCTAAAAGATGTTTAGAAAACAGCCAAACATATAAATTGAAGGCTTAAACAAGTAAACAACCCCCCCCCCAAAAAAAAAAGTTATCAGCTCTTAACCAATCTTTCTTCAGCTATTTGAAAACTCCTACCCCCCCCTCCCCCCTCCGAAGTGTTACTAAATATCAATTTAGACTGAAAGACTTTTTTTTTATTATTAAAGAGGAAAGGGATAATGGCAATAGCAGCACTAAAATCAGTAACACAGACAGATTTCCTTATTTGGTTGTTGGGCTTTGGTTTCAGGGTTTTTGTTTGTTGTTCTTTAAAAAAAAATTACAATGATTATTTTGTTTACTCTATGACCTTTCAATGCTAATTTCTGTTACCAAAACTTGACTGAATGATTTCAGTGTTTAAACACGATAAATAATCTGGTTTTTTTTTTCAGAAACTGTAAATGGGGCTGAAAGGTGTCATTTTCTGTTTTATTAAATAGTAACAGCTCTGTATAAACCTTCTGCCTGTCAGATGTTCTGCCAGTATTCCTTTTAAAAAAAAGAAAAAATCATAAGTACATGATTGTAATTAGAAAAAAATCTGTATTTATAACTTTGTACCTTTGTAAATTACTCTTGCACATTTTAAGAGATAAAGATTCTTTTTCGAAGTTGCAAAGGCATCTAATCTTAATTCTTTAAGTCAGAAGTTAGTGACATAACATTAGAAAGGATAAAATAAAAAATGAAAGACTGCATTTGTGTCTAATGTCTGTCTGTTCCCCCCCTCCCCCTTGGCTTTTTCTTTTCTTTCCTTGTTTAAAAAAAATATATATATATATGCGGGTTTATCCTTCCTTTTCTTTGTCTTCCTAAAATTGGGGAGGATTTTGTTTTTTTTTTTCAATTTTTTTTTCTCTTGTTTTTTGCTGTTAAGTCTTCTGTTTTTCCTATCATTCAACAACAGTGACACACATGCACGCACGCACGCACGCATGCACACATGCACACACACACACACATTTGTGCTCTGTCTGTCTGTCTCTCTGTCTGTCTGTCTGTCTGTCTGTCTGTCTGTCTGCCCCTCCCCCCTCCTCTCTCTCTCTCTGTGTCAGTCTCTCTCTCTGTCAGTCTCTCTCTCTGTGTCTGTGTCTGTCTCTATCTGGTCTGTCTGTCTGTCTGTCTGTGTCTGTGTCTGAGTTTCTCAGTTTATTGCCATCATATTAGAACCAACAACATTCAATTAGTTTAAATTTCTTCACCTTGGGATTACTCTGTGTGTGTGTGTGTGTGTGTGTGTGTGTGTGTGTGTGTGTGTGTGTGTGTGTGTGTGTGTGTGTGCACAAACATACACATGCTCATGCATACATGTGCATTTGTGTGCATGCACACTCGCACACGCATGCACTTTTTATGCGCTTACTCACAGTCCTCATTTTGCTGCAGCAGTTACCTTAAAGCAACATGCTTTCTTTTGCTTTTTTGCCCCCACCCCCCCTCCCACCCCCCACAAATGTATCTTGGCTATGATCAGGTTTGTATTGTTAGGACAGTTCTTGGTTTTTTTAGATGTGAAATGTGCAAATCTGAACTCACTCTCTCCTTATCCTGCAGTGATTTCTGATTCTGACTAGAGTTGTTAACATGCGTGAAATGAATTTGCCTCTTCCCATCCCTCCTCCCCTTCACCCCTCCCCTCCCATCCCCCCCCCCCCCCCCACTCAACCCCCACCTCAACACCAACTCCAAACTCCCTTTGCTTGTCATGTATATCCCATTTCACCTCTTCTCCAGACTGGCTTCCTTCATATCCACTTCTAATATCCAGTCCACCATTGGTGGAGGAGTATAGAATCCAGTCCACCGTTGGTGGTGTAGTATAGTATCCAGTCCACCATCATCCATGGCTGAGTATAGTATCCAGTCCACTATTGGTGGGGAGTATAGTATCCAGTCCACCATTGGTGGGGAGTATAGTATCCAGTCCACCATTGGTGGGGAGTATAGTATCCAGTCCACCATTGGTGGGGAGTATAGTATCCAGTCCACCATTGGTGGTGGAGTATAGTATCCAGTCCACCATTGGTGGTGGAGTATAGTATCCAGTCCACCATTGGTAGTGGAGTATAGTATCCAGTCCACCATTGGTGGTGGAGTATAGTATCCAGTCCACCATTGGTGGTGGAGTGTAGTATCCAGTGCACCATTGGTGGTAGAGTATACTATCCAGTCCACCATTGGTAGTGGAGTATACTATCCAGTCCACCATTGGTGGTGGAGTATAGTATCCAGTCCACCATTGGTGGTGGAGTATAGTATCCAGTCCACCATTGGTGGTGGAGTATAGTATCCAGTCCACCATTGGTGGTGGAGTATAGTATCCAGTCCACCATTGATGATGGAGTATAGTATCCAGTCCACCATTGGTGGCTGAGTATAGAATCCAGTCCACCTTTGGTGGTGTAGTAGCCAGTCCACCATTGATGGTGGAGTATAGTATCCAGTCCACCATTGGTAGTGGAGTATAGTATCCAGTCCACCATTGGTAGTGGAGTATAGTATCCAGTCCACCATTGGTGGCGGAGTATAGTATCCAGTCCACCATTGGTGGTGGAGTATAGTATCCAGTCCACCATTGATGATGGAGTATAGTATCCAGTCCACCATTGGTGGCGGAGTATAGTATCCAGTCCACCATTGGTGGCGGAGTATAGTATCCAGTCCACCATCATTCATGGCTGAGTGTAGTATCCAGTCCACCATTGGTGGTAGAGTGTGGTATCCAGTCCACTTTCTCATTTTCAAAAGTCATGCTGAAGTTGGATGTGCTGGGCCCGACTTGTCAGGCACTTAATGGCATTGCAATGCATTTTTGCTCACATGACAGACAACAATAGTTGCTGTTAGAGTGGTGTGATGAAGAAGAAGAAGAATTATTTCAAAAAGTTATCGCTGTTTGCTTGATGAGCACTGAACAAGTGTAAAGGTAAATAAATATGGAACTTTCAGCTTTGAAGTGATAACAACTGCACCCTTTTCTTTCTTTTTTTTTTTTTGGGGGGGGGGTGGTTTTTTGTTTTTTTTTGCAGTGAAGCTTTGTTCAAGGTGGTTCTTTCCTATGAAGTTTCTTTGTTTATTTTTAATTCCATGTGAATCATCTGAAAGTTTGGGGTAGCCTGAAAGCTAATTGTTTTTTTCCCTTTTCTGAAAAATGTTTTAAGGTTAATTGCGTATTTAGAATTACAGTGTGATTGCTGTGAAGTGTGTTATTTCTTCTGCTGCTCTAGTTTGCTTGTGTGCCAGAAATTTTCTTCAGTGAATGGTTTTATTGAAGGAGTGTAAGGCAGATATTTATGTGTTACACAGGTGGAGTATTTATCATCTTTGATATTTTCATGAACTTGTATTGAGTTCCACTTTTTTCCTTCATGTGAATTTCCCAAGTTCTGTTATGTCTTCAGGTAATTTTATGAGTTTTTTCCCTTTATTTTGAGGTGAAAATAATTTTATTTTCAAAAAACGAAAGAATGCAATGATAAAAACAGTGACAATGATAACAATGATTTCTTTTGTGTTTTTCGAAGTTATTGCGTGACCACTGCACACTTTACTAGAAATTTGACAAAACACATAAGAAGGGAGGTGACCGAATGGTTAAAATATTTGTCTGCCTAACAAATAAAATGTGGGGTTCTGAGTTCGATTCCCAGCCTTTCCCTTTCTTCCCATTTTGACAGGGAAATCAAACCAAATGTCAAAGTCCTTTGGATGAGATTATAAACCAAGGTGCTGTGTGTGAATTCACGCTGAATATTTTGGGCACATGTGAAAAACCTACTTGCCTTTTGAAAGAGTAGGCCATTTTGTGCAGGTAGGAACAGATGACAATTTACAGTTTCAGCAAATTTGAATGTACACACACACACGCACACACGGGGACTGGATGAAAAAAAAGCACACAAATGCTTAAATTTCATTATCCTTGATATCAAAGAATAAAAAAAAAATAATAAAAATTTTAAAAACCCTCCCACCTTCTTTCTCCACACAGAAGTACGAGCAAGGCTTCATACTGGACCCTCTGGTGATGTCTCCGACGCATCGTGTGTCGGATGTGCTGGACGCCAAGAAGCAGTACGGCTTCTCCGGCATCCCCGTTACGGAGAACGGCCACATGGGGGAGAAGCTGGTAGGCCTGGTGTCCCAGCGAGACGTGGACTTCCTGACTGCAGACCAGTACGATACTCCGTTGTCGGAGGTGAGCTGACTCCCTGTTGGGGTGTGGGACACAGCTGTCAGTTGGATGTTAGGAAGGACGGTGGCAGGATGGTTAAGACGTTCACCTGCCAATATGTAAACTGCGGGTTTCTGGGTTCATACCCAGCTTGCCCTTTCTTCCCAGTTTGACGAAAAAATCGAACTGAATGTCAAAGTCATTCGGATGAGACTATAAACTGAGGCCCCATGTGCGAACGCATGCAGAACATCTTGCGCACATGTTAAAACCCTGTTCCGCCTTTCAGAGGAGCAGGCCATTGTGTGCTGGTAGGAGCAGATTACAAAATTATAAAAAAAAAACCCAGCAAGCACACAGGTGTTGTGTTTAGACACCATCCCTGAGGGAAAAAAAAAAAAAAGGGTAGACACTGCACTTGTGGCGACGCGCTCTCCCCGGGGAATGCAGCCCGAATTTCATGCAGAGAAATCTGCTGTGACATAAAAGTAGTATGAAAGTTTTCCCCACTTTCAGCTCCTCTCAGTTGCTCATTAATCCATCCCACCCCAGCCCAGATGGGGGCCAGCTGGTGCTATTTATAGCAGGAACTGACCATACCTAGACTAGGTATAAGGAAGGGGCGCGCTAAATATAGCACTGTTGACTGAGTGATGTTGACTTTGTGTGCTGTGGGGATAGCTCAGTGGTCAGAGCGCTCGCTTTCCCCCCAAGTCAAGTTAAGCAGCGTCGAGCGTGGTTACCAGTTGGATGGGTGACCGTTTGCGCGCCTTGCCTTCAGTACAGTTCACCCAGCTGTAAATGGGTACCTGCCCTCTTTAGAGTCAGGGAAGGTAAAAGGCAGGGAGGGAGAGGAGATGGGCGCCATCCTCAATATGCCGACCCTTTGAGAAGCTGAGGTCTCTGATGCCTTGCTTCCCTCTGTTATGGGACACCTTTACCTTTTTACCTAGTGATGATGAGATGGTAGAATTGTTGTTGTTGCATTCGTGCTATTGTGTGAGTTTGTTGTTACAGTTGGATACATGTACATCTTGAATGTGATCTTGTTGTAATGTAATGTTAGTTGTGACTGCTTCGTTCCTTGTGGCCTGCAGGTGATGACAAAGTACGAAGACCTGATTGTGGCCGGCAATGGGGTGACTCTCAAAGAGGCCAACAGCATTCTGCAGCAAAGCAAAAAAGGTGAATGACAGTGTGTAATATATTTATATCTGTCTATATCTGTATCTGTGTCTGTCTGTCTCTCTTTCTCTTTCTCTCTATCTCTCTATCTCTCTATCTCTCTATCTCTCTCTCTCTCTCTCTCTCCTCTCTCTCTCTCTCTCTCTCTCTCTCTCTCTTTTTTTTTTTTTCTTTTTTTTTTTTTAGAACTTTTCTTTGTTCTGTGTTGTCCTCAATAAGGGGAAATAGGGGGGGGGGGGAGTCTCTTTGCTTGTGGGTATTTAGTGTTGTTGTTAGGTAATGACTTGTTTATTTTAATTATCTCATTACCCTGGTAAAAAATTGTTCATAATTTCTCTCTTTGTATCTGTCAGTCTGTCTGTCTGTCTGTCTGTCTGTCTGTCTGTCTGTCTGTCTGTCTGTCTGTCTGTCTGTCTGTCTGTCTGTCTGTCTGTCTCTCTCCTCTCTCTCTCTCTCTCTCTCTCTCTCTCTTTACTTCAGCTGTTCGCCTATTATTTGAAAACAGGTATAATTGCATGATTAAGAATCAGGTTATGTACCCCCCCCCCCCCAATTGTTTCTCATTGTTATGATTTTCTTTCCTCTTTTTTGTTTTTGTTATTGTTATAGAAGGCTGGATGTAAAAAAGCAATTGTCATGCTTACTCTATCACCTTCTGAAAATAAAATTAATTCAATTTAATTCAATTCCCTCCCTCCCTTCCTCCCTCGCTATCTATCTATCTATCTATCTATCTATCTATCTATCTATCTATCTATCTATCTATCTATCTATCTATCTATCTATCTATCTATCTATCTATCTATATGATATTCAGAAAATTGAGAGAAAATATAACTATCTATAATATATAATAATATTGTGAAATAGTTTATTTATCTATTTATTTTTTATTTCAAGGATAAAGAAATAAGCACTCATGTACTTTCTTTTACATCCAGTTCTGGGTGTGTAATCAGTTTTGTGAATTTTGTCATACGTTCCCACCGGCACACTGTGGCCAACTCCTTCTGAAATACATAGGACAAAGTAGTGGGTTATGAAGAAGAGAGAGAGAGAGAGAGAGAGAGAGAAGAGAGAGAGAGAGAGAGAGAGAGGAGAGAGAGAGAGAGAGAGAGAGAGAGAGAGAGAGAGAGACAGACAGACAGACAGACAGACAGACAGACAGACAGAAGACAGACAGACAGACAGACAGACAGACAGACAGACAGACAGACAGACAGACAGACAGACAGACAGACAGACAGACAGACAGACAGACAGACAGACAGACAGACAGACAGACAGACAGACAGAAACAGACAGACAGACAGACAGACAGACAGACAGACAGACAGACAGACAGACAGACAGACAGACAGACAGACAGACAGACAGACAGACAGACAGACAGACAGACAGACAGACAGACAGACAGACAGACAGACAGACAGACAGACAGACAGACAGACAGACAGACAGACAGACAAGACAGACAGACAGACAGACAGACAGACAGACAGACAGACAGACAGACAGACAGACAGACAGACAGACAGACAGACAGACAGACAGACAGACAGACAGAGATAGTGAGGGAGGGAGTGAGTGAGTCAGAGGAGAGACAGAGAGAGGGAGAGAGAGAGACAGACAGACAGACAGACAGACAGACAGACAGACAGACAGACAGACAGACAGAGAGACAGAGACAGAGTGAGAGAGAGAAGGTGAGTGGGAGAGATTGTGCCTTAATCATAATGTTCACCTTCCCTTATCTTGTTGTCTAGTAGACAATTGGGGCACCCCTGAAGATTTTGCAGCCAGCTTCCTCCACTCCTCTCAGTTGTCATCATGTCACTTGTCATTTTATTTGCAGGGAAACTTCCAATTGTGAACGAGGCAGGAGAACTGGTGTCTCTGATTGCTCGCACAGACACCAAGAAAAACAGGGAGTTTCCTCTGGCTTCTAAAGATGAAAGGTATCCTTGTTTTCATCAGTGTGTGTGTGTGTGTGTGTTGTTGTGTGTGTGTGTGTGTGTGTGTGTGTGTGTGTGTGTGTGTGTGTGTGTGTGTGTGTGTATGTGTATGTGTGTTGTGTGTGTGTGTGTGTGTGTGTGTGTGTGTGTATGTGTCTGTGCACGTGTTCATGTGTGTGTGCGTGTATGAGTTTGTGTATGCGTGTAAGAGAGAGAGACTAATTATCACATAAATAATAGAATGATTCAGAAACTCATATAGCAAACTGAAGAGTTGAGTTGAGTTTGCTCTATGAGTATGAGCTTCAGAATAAAAAAGCTAAAGGTGTTCCCATAACCTATGCCGTCATTGCGGAGCGAGGTGTCAGAGACCTCAGCTTCTCTAGGGGCCAGCATTTTGAGGGCGGCGCCCCATCTCCTCTTCCTCGCTGCTTTACCTTCCCTGACTATGAAAAAGAGCAGGCACCCATTTACCGCTGGATGAACTGGGGGGGACTGTATTGAAGTTTAGGTGTATCACTTGGTAACCACACTCATTGCTGCTTAACCCTTGCTTGGGGAAAGCAAGTGCTCTGACCACTGGGCTAACCCATCCCAGATTTTCTGAATTAAACGTAAACCAGCTAGACATGAACATGTTGCGCACACGTTAAATCCTGTAGGCCATTGTGTGCCGGTGGGAACAGATGACAAGATTTACAAAACTGCACTCACACAGGGACTAGTTGTAAAAAATCACACAAGCGCTAACTCAATTATCCTCGATATAAAAGAATAAACAAATAAATAAATAAATAAATAAAAATAAGGTGTATCACTTGGTAACCACACTCAACGCTGCTTAACCTTAGCTGGGGGAAAGCGAGTACTCTGACCACTGAGCTATCCTGTCCGCAGAGTTTCTGAATAAAACTTGAAGCAGCTAGAGAGAGTGTGCTATTATCTCACAAAGTTTTGTTGTGTTTTGTTTTTGGGGAAAGCGAGTGCTCTGACCACCTTGAATCAGCTGGAGAGAGTGTGCTGTTATCTCAGAGGGTTTTGTTGTGTTTTTGTTTCTTTCCTCTCTCAGAAAGCAGCTGCTTGTGGGGGCTGCAGTGAGCACCCAGGAGAGCGACAAGAAACGTGTGGAGCAGCTGGTTCAGGCTGGCGTCGACTTCATCGTCTTGGTGAGAGAGAATAGAGGACCACATTATGAGTTTTGTTTTGTTTTTGATCTTATTCTTTTTTTTTTATTTAGATTTTTTTTGTTTTTACTAGAGTATGCTATTATGATCTATAGATTATGGCTGCTGCTATGCTACTGCCATTATAATTGTTGCACATTTTAGTGTTACAATTATTACACAGTTTGTTTTTACTAGAGTATGCTATTATGATCTATGGATTATGGCTGCTGCTATGCTACTGCCATTAAAATTATTTCACATTTTAGTGTTACAATTATTACACAGTTTGTGGCCACTATATGTGCTCAGTAAACAAGCAAAAGTGAATTGTAGATAGATAGTGCTTTTCTTTTACATCCAGTCCCCATGTGCATGCAGTTTTTACAGATTTTGTTATCTGTTCCCACTGGCGCACAATAATGGCCTACCATTCCGAAAGGTGAACAGGTTTTAACATGGCAAGTTTGCACACCACTTGGGTGACCAGTTTGCGTAGAAAAGTAGATGGCCTTGGAATCCTGTGGGTCGTGAAGTTGCAGGTTTGAATCTTGGCCCTGTGAAGCCAGTTCGTACTTACAGTCTGTCTGTTTTCTCTGTATTGCATCTTGACCATGTGAGGCCATTCTGTACTTACAGATCGGTGGATCAGTGGTCTAGAGGTAATGTGCCTGCCTAGAAAACGAAAAGTCCAGGTCGGAGTGTGCTGTGGTTCGAATCCCGTTTGGGCCCAAAACTTTTCCTCCATCCATCAGACCATGAGTGGTGGTCTGGGTGCTAGTCTTTTGGATGAGACAATAAACCAGGGTCCCGTGTGTTGCACATCATTATTTACTGCACTTAAAGATCCCCATGGCAACAAGAGGGTTGTCCCTGACAAAATTCTGTAGAAAAAAGCCACGCTGATAGGGAAGCAAATACAGTTGCAGACAGGAAAAAGAAAAAAAATCTGCTGTGGCATAAAGTGGTATAAATAAAAATTATATTAAAATTTTGTACTTACAGTCTTTCTGTTTTCTATATATTACATCTTGGCTATGCGAGGCCATTCAGTACTTAGTCTTTTTGGTATCTATAACCATACATATATATATATATATATATATATATATATATATATATATATATATATATATATATATATATATATATATTTTGTTGTTGTTGTGGGCAGGACTCCTCCCAGGGCAACTCCATCTTCCAGATCGAGATGCTGGTGTGGGTCAAGCAGAACTTCCCCGAGATGCAGGTCATCGCCGGCAATGGTGAGACACCGCCTGCCCTGCTGTCCTCTCCTGTCTCCTCCTGTCTCCTCCTGTCTGCCCCTGCTGTCTGCCCCTGCTGTCTCCTGTCTCCTCCTGTCTGCCCCTGCTGTCTCCTGTCTCCTCCTGTCTGCCCCTGCTGTCTCCTGTCTCCTCCTGTCTGCCCCTGCTGTCTCCTGTCTCCTCCTGTCTGCCCTTGCTGTCTCCTGTCTCCTCCTGTCTGCCCCTGCTGTCTGCCCCTGCTGTCTCCTGTCTCCTCCTGTCTGCCCTTGCTGTCTCCTGTCTTCTCCTGTCTGCCCCTGCTGTCTCCTGTCTCCTGCTGTCTGCCCCTGCTGTCTGCCCCTGCTGTCTGCCCCTGCTGTCTCCTCCTGTCTGCCCCTGCTGTCTCCTGTCTGCCCCTGCTGTCTCCTC
>CM060332.1:10089750-10099750 GCA_030674155.1 Stramonita haemastoma
CTGTTCTGCTTTGTTCTGTTTTGTTCTGTGTTGTAGTTTAATTTAAAATCTATTCACACTTGGTGATATTAATATTGATATTTCGTTCTCTGTGTGTGTGTGTTTCATTTTAAGTCTGTTCACTCTAGGTGATATTACACTTAAACAAGAATTAAAAGTAGCTTAAACAAACCCATCATTTAAAATAATTAAATTCAAAAGGAAACCTATAACAGAACATTAATAGCAGACCAAGACATAACTTCAGCAATGCCTCAGTGTGTGTGTGTGTGTGTGTTTGTGTGTGTGTGTGTGTGTGTGTGTGTGTGTGTGTGTGTGTGTGTGTGTGTGTGTGTGTGTGTGTGTGCATGTGTGGGTGCGTGTGTGCGTGCGTGTGTACGTGCGTGCGTGGGTGTGTGAAAGAGACAAGAGACAGAGAGATGCTCAAATGTGTGTATAACATTTTAGCAAACCATACAGGGATGTAAAATGGAACAAATGGCTTGTTTGCAAACATAGCAGAATGCAGACACCATCTTGTTCTAAAACAAGAATATTCAAGAATATCTCTATAGTAGTTGTGATGATGAGGATGTTGACAAGTTTGATGGTGATGATGATGATGATGATGATGATGATGATGATGATGATGATGATGATGATGATGACGACGACGATGATAATGATTGCAGGTCAATGATGTACTCTGGTGACTTGAAGTTTGAGAAGAGAACAACCTCAGCACAGATCGAAGGAGGGGTGCACGGACTGCACTCGTAAGTAGTCACCATGTACATGTGAACCATTCTAACGCTGGCATAAATATTTCCACAGCAAGAAGAGTGAACAGTTTGTTTTATAGAAGAAAACTGAATACTTTCATTTATAACCGAATTCAGTAGAAACAGTAAATGTCTGTGTGGTGAGAAGATCACTAATACCCATGCAATGTTTGAATGTAAGAATACAAAATCATTTTTACCGCAGTTTTCAGAAAACTCCCTTAGCAGCATAGTCAATAATTTGATTTTGGCATTTGATATTGTAAAAAGCCTCTGGCACAGTTCCATTGAACATTTATTATAGTTTCATTAATGTCAATTTCTTTTTAATTGTTCCTTTTGGTTTGCACAGTATCTGTTTCATGTGTAGACTGATTTTTTCTCACGTACTTTTCAGTAGGACCTCCATCACCATCTCCACTCTCACACACTTTTTTTTGTCTTTTTTTTTTCCTGTCTAATATCACTGAGAGTGAATAGACATAAACTTGAAGACAACAACCATGTACACGCATTCCAGCAACTGTTCTTGTCTGTCGTTTGAGCAGAAATGTGCTGCACTGCTGTTAAGCACCTGACAAGTCAAGCCATGTGCATCCGATTTTGGCGTGGGAGAACATTTTAATCTTTTTTTTCAGTTTTGTTTTAAATCTTTCTGGAAAAAAAAGGCAGGAGAATAGAACAAGAAGGCAGAAAATTGATAAGAAGGAGGTGACAGGGGAAATAGGAACAAGGCAGAAACAAAGAGAGGGATAGAAAAAAAGGAAATTCCTAGCACAGAATTTCCAGGTGGGAATGCTATTTGGGGGATGGGGGGGGGGGAGTAGAGGGTTTTAAACCCTTGTGAAATTCTCCCGTGCCAAAAGAAAAGAGTGATTTCTGTATATAGCCAACAATGATGGCACTTAGTATGACCAGTGATAACTGATTTCTTGCTTCACATTTCCTTTGTTGTTGTTTTTGAAGTAAGAGCACCAAATGTTTGAACTTGGAACTCAGCCCCTGCCATCATATTTGTATATAACTACCCTGCATCTACAGTGGACCATGTGTAAGTCCTAATACATGTTCATCCTCATTACAATGAATCTGATGAATACATCTTCATTCTCATTACAATGAACCTGATGTATACATCCTCATTAGAATGAAACTGATGTATATATCCTCATTAGAATGAAACTGATGTATACATACTCATTACAATGAACCTGATGTATACATACTCATTGCAACGAACCTAATGTAGACATCCTCATTACAATGAACCTGATGTATACATCTGCATCCTCATTACAATGAACCTGATGTATACATCCTCATTACAATGAACCTGATGTATACGTCTTCATCCTCATTACAATGAACCTGATGTATACATCCTCATTACAATGAACCTGATGTATATGTCTTCATCCTCATTACAACGAACCTGATGTATACATCCTCATTACAATGAACCTGATGTATACGTCTTCATCCTCATTACAACGAACCTGATGTATACATCCTCATTACAATGAACCTGATGTATACATCTGCATCCTCATTACAATGAACCTGATGTATACATCCTCATTACAATGAACCTGATGTATACGTCTTCATCCTCGTTACAATGAACCTGATGTATACATCCTCATTACAATGAACCTGATGTATACGTCTTCATCCTCATTACAACGAACCTGATGTATACATCCTCATTACAATGAACCTGATGTATACGTCTTCATCCTCATTACAACGAACCTGATGTATACATCCTCATTACAATGAACCTGATGTATACGTCTTCATCCTCATTACAACGAACCTGATGTATACATCCTCATTACAATGAACCTGATGTATACGTCTTCATCCTCATTACAACGAACCTGATGTATACATCTTCATCCTCATTACAACGAACCTGATGTATACATGTTCATCCTCATTTCAATGAACCTGATGTATTCATCATCATTACAACGGACATGATGTATACATCCTCATCCTCATTACAACAAACCTGATGTATACATGTTCATCCTCATTACAACAAACCTGATATCTGTCTTAACCCACTGTCATCCTTGGTTTACCCCCATGTCAAATGTACATCCAAAGATGTTGAATAAGACATTCAGTCAAAGCAGTCCTTCAAGTGAGACTATAAACTGAGGCCCTGTGTGCGAACGCACGCAGAACATCTTGTGCACTTGTTAAATTCTGTTCTGCTTTTCGTAAGAGAAGGCCATTGTGTGCCGGTGGGAACAGATAATATTTACAAAAATGCATACACACGGGGACTCAATGTAAAAACGCACATGAGTGCTTATTCCATTATCCTCGATATATAAGAATAAATAAATAAATAAATAAATAAATAAATAAATAAATAAATAAATAAATAAATAAATAAATAAATGAATAAATAGATAAATAAATAAAAAATAAAAAAATAAAAATAAGAACAATAATAATAAAATAAAATAAAATAAAAGCTTATTCAGTTACACTAATAATACAGCTGTGGTTGTCCAACATTGACTTAACATTGTCTGTGCCTTTGCTTTCAGGTATGAGAAACGGTTATACTGATATCCCGGGCTCCGGCCAGCAAAGGTTGTTGGGACTGCTTTGTCAAGTGCTGCGGACACGCATCCAGCTCTCTCTCCAGTGCCTCACAACACCTGCTGGTTTGGGTTTTTGTTTTTTGTTATTTTTTCAAAACACCTGCTGTTGATTGGCAAAGACCCCCTGTGTCATGATCCTCCCTGGACGCTGAGTCGTGACACGTTGGTGCCTGTCAGTGACAGATACACACTTTCCTGTTTTCGTTTGTAGGGTCTGGTCATTCTCACCGTGCTCACAGCGCACAAATCTAACATCACTCAGTACAGAGTGCTAAATTTAGTACACCCTTTCCTTTTACCTTGTCCAAGTGTGGTCACTTCCTGCTGTAATTAGCCCCAGCTGGGCTGGGATGGGATGGGATGACATAATTAGCTGCTGAGTAGGAACTGAAAGTGGTGGAAACTGACAGCTGTGTTCAGTGCTAGCCACTGCACCCAGTGATAGTGACATGACCCTCCTCCTCCTTCTCCTTCACTTGCTCCAGTGTAGAGGGGGCGTAGACTGCAGGAAAGTGTGTTGCTGTTGTTGTACATGGGCAAAAGCCAGAGAGTTTTGGGGGTTGCTGTTCCCTTCAGTCAGACATGATGCTGTCTCTACGCCTAACTTTGCTGAATCCGAGGTTGATGTTGTTGACCGTTCTTCTGCTAAATATCACTCCGAGTGAGTGTCGCCTTGAGTGAGTGTGGCCCCAAATGTGCTCACACCCCACATCTGGGCATGACTGTGAGTGAGTGCATGGGGGAGGAAAGATGTGTGGGAATGGCAGTGTGTGTGTGAATCTACATCTTGCCGTGTTGGCAGCATACTCTTGGCTTCCAAGGATTGTTTGCTCTCTTCTTTTTTCTTTCTTCTGTTGTTTTCTGTATTTTCAATGTAAACATTTAAGTGTGCAGTATCTTTTTTTACGCTTTTTTGTTGTTGTTGTAACCTTGGAATGATAAATTCAGTAGTCTGGCTGGTGTCCTTAGTGTGTGGTCAGGGGTTTTTTTTGGCCCAAAGGAATGAAATGGTTGTGGTACTTTGTCCTTTATTATTATTGTTGTTGGGTGGGGATTTTTTTATGTGTTTCTTTGTATCTTTTCAGGTCGAGGGTGTTGGATGTTTGAAGGATTAGATGAGGTTTAAGTAGAGGTGAATGATGACTAGGGCCTTCCTGGTTAGAGGGGCTCTGAACAAACAATAGGAAATGAAATGATGGAGGTTGTTATGCTACATGCTTGCCATAGAAAAAACACAACAAAAACAATCCTCGCGTATCATTTTGGAAAATAATTGAGTGTTATTACTAACAAATCTTGTGGGCGATGCCAGCTGATTGCCATGGAAAGTTTGTGACATTTCTGTCTGGTTTTGAAAAAGAATGAACCGGTTTGTATCATGGTAACAAAAATGGAAATTATTTATATGTGTTTGTGTTGTTGTTTTTTAATGTGTTTGTTTGCTGTTGTGCCCTGCAGTGAGCATTTTGTACTGGTTTTTTTGGTATAGAACTGGCAGTTTTTGAAAACTATGTAAAAAAAATTGCCTGTTTCCAAACATTATCAGTTCAGTCATCATGATGAAATCTGCTGGGTTTTTGTTTCAATACTATCTCTGTTGGTTTCATAACTTGTTTTAAAATGTGCATCTTGGGGTCAAAGTCGGTATCTTGTAGCTTAGTGAGTTTGGTGTTTCTGAAGGGATGTGTATTCTAGAGGAATTAGCATTCTGAAGGAGTGTGCGTTTCAGTACCACATGGACAGCTCAAATATTATATATATATATATACATATAGGAAAAAGTATTAAAAAAAAAAGAAAAAAACTGGCCTACTGCTGAACAGAAGTGGGTGTGGAGAGATGTAGTTCCTATGAGGTAAATATTTCACAGACTTTTCAGTTCATGAAACGGGTATGGTGTGTTGTTGTGTTTGATCCAGTTTTTATTTTATTCTATTCAGCACTCAGGCCGTTATCATCAGTTTATTTAAGATTTCGGCCAGTGTGATCTTTTGAAATATAGCGTTGAGGTAGTTTATACATTGTTTAATGTTGACTTGGCTAGTTAATATACTTTTTTAAATGTAGACTTTAGCCAGTATTTTTTTTTTATCTAAGCTACTGTTTGGACAGTAATTTGTTTTGTCATTCAGTTTTGTATTCATTTAAAAAAGTTTTTTTTTTTATATAATAGTGCCTAAAATAATGTGTGTATTATTCTGGACAATCTTTCAAAGATAGGTATGCTATAAAACTGTTTTTTCAACACGGATGTCAAATATGAGTATCTGTCTTTTGTTTGCTGCTCAAAGTAACTTTTTAAAAAATTATTATTATTGTAATGTGGCATTTTGATATGTAAGTGGATATTGCTGTATTTCTTTTATTCCGTTGTTTCAGTTTTATCAGCAACAGGAAATACATGCATCCTGCCACACATAGGAAGAAAGCATCCTGCAGAGATTATTTAATTGAGATTATGTTGTTGTTGTTGTTGTTGCTCTTTAGGAAAGCAGTTTTAGTGACAGTTATTGTCTAAGTAGCTGTTAGGAAATGTGTTAGTTGTGTGTGTGTGTGTGTGTGTGTGTGTGTGTGTGTGTGTGTGTGTGTGTGTGTGTGTGTGTGTGTGTGTGTGTGTGTGTGTGTGTGTGTGTGAGTGAGTGAGAGAGAGAGAGATATATTATATGTATGTGTGCATTTGCTTATGGGTAGCTAACATTTGCTGTGGATTTGGCTAAACATGTGGATTGTTAGTGAATAAATGAATAGATAGATAAATAAGATTGTGTCTTTGAAATAAAATGTTGGGTTTGTGTTCAGAATGACCATCGTCAGATGAGCTTGCAAATTTGACGATAGTTCTTAGGATGTTTTACCATTATAAGGAGGGAGGAAGTATAACAGAAAATAGTGGTTGATTCTTAAGTTTGAATGTGCATATATAGCAAGGAAGAAAATGTGACGAGTTACCCATATTTATTCTGGAGTTTGAATGAATGCTGCATTTAGAGAGAGAGAGAGAGAGAGAGAGAGAGAGAGAGAGAGAGAGAGAGAGAGAGAGAGAGAGAGAGAGTATATTTTCTTCAGCCTTTTGACATATACTGACAGAGGTGTGTGAAGTGGCTGTACATAGTTCTATAACAAGACTTCCTTTTTTTAGGAGTAAGGGTATTAACATAGTTGTGATGCTCCACCACGAAATCAGTTACTTTGCACCTGACCCACTTTTCCACTAGGAGCCATTTTAGGCAGGTGGGGGTCAGGATGTTGATTTATAGATTTGGGTTGATATGAAAACAATAGTCTAAATAATGATGTGTAACACATGGGACCTCGGTTTATTGTCTCATCCAAAAGACTAGCACCTAGACCACCACTCATGATTTAATGGGTGGGGGAAAAGTTTTGGGCGCAAACGGGATGTCATGTGTGATACCAATCAAAAAGGAAAGTCAAAGTCAAAGTCAAAGTCACTTTAATCATCCTATAAAGGGTGTTTACATCTGTAATGCTGGCCAGTCCTCTCCCCTGATTTTCTGCTGCTTTTGATCTGTGGATATAAGAAAGAAAAAAAAAGAAAAGAAAAAAGATTATGTCGTGCAAGTATTTAAAAAGAAAAGGTGTTTTTTTTTTAACATGCATACACATACATGCATGTACACACGCATGCATGCATACATGCATACACGCACATTTGCATATATGCACATACTATGTTTTTCTCTTGGATTTGTTTAATTTTTATTTTTGGTAGTGGTGGTGGTGTTGGCGGCGATTTAGTGCTTTGATAAATTGGGGCAAAAAAAAACATTTGTTGATATTGTTGTCCAAGTGTGAAGATTGAAACCATGGTGTGTATATACCCACTGTTATGTTCTTGTGAGGGTAATCATTTTGAAGACTGCATATTTTGGCAGTATTATTTTTCTGTTTGATTGAGTCTTGAGGGTAAAAGTATTGTTATACTACTATACAGTGGACATTTTGGATAATGACAGGGTTCTGTCATAGTTTATGCATTTTTCGTCTTTTTGGGTGATTTTTATGGTTATGGTTTTGAAACACCTTTTGTCTCTGTTTTTGTCGTTGTTTTTCTTTAAATTGCTTTTGATAACAGCAGGGTCATGTTTTTGTGAAGATTCTGTCTATTAAAATGTGTGTGTGTGTGTGTGTGTGTGTGTGTGTGTGTGTGTGTGTGTGTGTGTGTGTGTGTGTGTGTGTGTGTGTGGTGTGCTCATGCATGCACATGTACTTACGATTATTGGTGATTTTGCCTACTGGTATGAAATCCAAAGAATTTATTTCTATCTATGTTATTCAGCCAAGAGGTTTTCTCTTTAAAACCTCTGCGTCCTTGTATGTTCTTATTTGTAATCTCTGCTTTGTGCGACACTGCTGTGGGGATCAGGGAACTGGTGGGGTTGGATTTGGATTCATTTTTTCTGTTTCTTGGCTAAAGCTCCGAGGCTCACCAATGGTGAGATTTTGTATTTGTGACTGCTATTGCCCACCATTCACTCAGCCACAATCTTCTTCTTTATCGAACACCCAGACAGCAACTATTGTTGTCTGTCCTGTGAGCAAAAATGCATTATGCTGCCGTTAAGCGCCAGACAAGTCAGGCCCAGCGCATCTGACATTGACCTAGGATAGAGTTGTTATCTTTTTAGTCTTTCTGGGGAAAAAGGCAGGAGAATGGACCAAGAAGGCAAAAAATAGGCAAGGAGGAGGTGGGTGACAGGCAGAAAAAGAAGTAGGCAGAAACAACAAGATCGATAGAAAAGAGGGAATTCCTAGCACAGAATTTCCAGAATGTGAGGATGCTATGTATACTGACAGGCCCCCGGCATGCCCACAGGGGAAGCAGCTATCTCTTTTCAGAGATGATGCTTGAAAACGTTACCACTGTACATTTCTTTTGGTTTGGTTTTTTTTTTTTAAACGGTTTTGTCATCCATTCCTACCGGCACAAATTAGCCTATTCTCCTAACAGGCAGAGCGGGTGGGTTTTAACATGTGTGAAGATATTCAGCATATGATCGCACAAGGGACCTCGGTTTATAGTCTCATCTGAAAGACTTTCGGGGAAGCGGACTCAGTACTGAAGTGAACAACTCCAGGGGAAAAATACCAACGAATGTGTGCCTCTATGGTGGCTTGAACCTGAGCCACCAGATGACGAGCACAGGTCTCTTACCGCTAGTCTCTCCCATTGCCATATGACTTTGAAATCCTTGAAATCATGATGATGATGATTATGCTATATTCTCCAGTATCTATGTCAATCATTGAAATGTAATCTTGTTTCCTGAATTTATCATTGTGTGGGGGTTTGTTTGAAATATATTATGACCGATTTTCAGTTCTGATGAAATTTTGTTTGATGTTTTGTGAATGTGTCTGAATGTGTGTGTTTGTGTGGTTGTGTGTGTGTGTGTGTGTGTGTGTGTGTGTGTGTGTGTGTGTGTGTGTGTGTGTGTGTGTGCTTGGTTTTCTTCACATAGACCTAAGTAAAACATGCGTTCTTTTGTTTACTTAACAAGAAGAGCATATTCCCAAGAAAGATACATCAAAATGTGTCAGCTTTTAATTGAAAAAGTAAGATAACAATAGGTGAAAAAAA
Organism: Stramonita haemastoma; assembly: GCA_030674155.1. Lineage (NCBI taxonomy): Eukaryota > Metazoa > Mollusca > Gastropoda > Neogastropoda > Muricidae > Stramonita > Stramonita haemastoma. The sequence goes on from CM060332.1 coordinate 10,098,735, forward strand.
TTCAAAGAAAATATAATATTAAGCATGCTTACAGCTTGAAATGTAAAATCATAAGTCTTAGTTTTATTTTTAAAACTGTGTTGATGTTTATCTTATTCTAATTATCATTTGTATATTTACAAAAGTGGATAGTTTCAACAACTTCACAACAGCACAAGACAGGAATTTTTGTATTAGAAATGAGTGCATGTGTGTGTGTGTGTGTGTGTGTGTGTGTGTGTGTGTGTGCGCGCGCGTGTGTGTGTATATGCGCGCGCGCGCGTGCGTGTATGTGTGCGTGCGTGTGTGCGTGCGAGTGTATGTGCATGTATGTGCATGTGTGTGCGTGCGCTCACACCCGTGCGTCTGTGCATGTGTGTGTGTGCGAATGTATGTGTGTGGGCACGTGCACACACATACACACACTTGTGAGTGTGTATGCTGGCATGTATGTGTGCACATACACGTGTGTGTTCGTGCTTGCTTTAGCGTGTTACCCAGTCACACAGGCCATGAATCCAGAACTGGATCAGGATTCAGGCCGAGTTTTGTCGATGAATCTTGAAGTATTGGTAAACCGCTGTCCTCCTCTGTCTCCAAGGGCCAGCTTCCGGCGACAGTAGTCGTTCCGGGTCAGGTTCAACCTCTCCCTCTCCTGAATGAATGAATGAATGAATGGAGGAATGAATGAATGAATGAATAATCTTTATTTTTCAAGGGTTACAGAGTAAGTATTAAAAGAAACTAAGTAACGGTAAAGGTGTCCCATAACCTGTGTGGTCGTAGGGGAGCGAGGCGTCAGAGACCTCAGCTTCTCTAGGGGCCAGCATGTTGAGGGCGGCGCCCATCTCCTCTCCCTCGCTGCTACACCTTCCCCAACCCTAAATAGGGCAGGTACCCATTTACAGCTGGGGAAAATGTACTGTAGCGAAGGTGCGCAAACGATCACCCATCCAACTGGCAACCACGCTCGACGCTGCTTAACTTGACTTGGGGAAAGCGAGCGCTCTGACCACTTAGCTAACCCGTCCCCATTT
>CM060332.1:10104750-10107250 GCA_030674155.1 Stramonita haemastoma
AAAACTTCCAGGGGTGGGAGAACTTGTATAATTCATTTCCAAAATAACAGAAAAGACTGTAACTCCACTAACTGAAGAAAGCACAAAAAAACTATTTAAAAGTCTCTTCACTTGAGACGTTCTTCAGATGTGGCATGTCATAGACTAGATGAGATTTGTAATTGTATTCCAGGAGAACTTGACTTTACACGCCATGGCTATCACAGAATTTGTTATGCACAGTTTACAAGTGTGAAATTTGCCAGGAAAAGAAAGCGTGAGACAGGTAGTGAAGAGGTTGCAGGACCATCAAAACCTAAAGGACTGTCGCTACTTCAGGCCCATTGCTTCCAAAAGACAGTTGCATTTTTTGCAAGAAGAAATTCAAAAAGAAAGTTTCAAAAGGGGTTCCATGTTTTGGAAAAGTTGGAAAATGTATCACCAAGACAGCAGAACAGTCTATACAGGATGCAGCCAAAACTAAACAAGATGACATTTTCACTCATTATCAAGATACAGATCTTGTAGTACGTGAAGCTCACTATCACGAAGGTTGTAGAAAGACTATCTGAGATGTGAAGACAGGCATGCTGAAACATCAACAGACCAGAAAACTACTGAGCAGCTACAGGCATAGGAGAGGGCATTTGAGTACATATGCGAGTATGATGAAAATGCAATAATCAGCGGTTCACAGGTGGAGAGAATGACCATGCTAGGTGAGAAGTACTGTGAATACATGCAACAACATTCTCCTGATTTCTACAACCCAGGATACAAGACTTACAAACTGAAAGAAAAAAATAATGAGACATTTTGGCTTCAGAATTCAATTCTGGGCTCCGAACCACCGCAGTGATCTTGTTTATTGTGATGAACTTGCCCAGGGTCAGGCAGTTGAGACAGCTTTTGTGTCAGCAGCTTCAGAAGAAAGACGTCTTGAGGAATCTGCATATGTTCTTCGCCGATACATTATGGATGCTTTCAGGGCAACACCTGATATGCCATGGCCTCCTTCTGCAGAATTTCTTCAGTCTGATGCTGTTAAACCTCCAGATATTTTCACAGACTTTCTAAAAACACTGTTATCTGGAAAGAGTAGTTCTATGGAGCAACCCAAAACCGCCAGATTGGCATCCTTAGTTGCCCAGGACATATGCTAATCTGTGACAGGAAGGAAGTGGAAAATGCCTAAACATGTTTTGCTTGGAATGTCTGTCAGACATGTAACTGGCAGCTCTGAAATCATAAGTCTGTTGAATAGGTTTGGTCATGTTGCTGGATACAAAACCATTGTGCGACTTGAGACTGCTATGGCCAATTCTGTACTTCAGTGGGCAAGTCTTCTTCCTTCAACAGTGAGTTTGACAGAGAACAAGGTTATCCATTTTTGCTGGGATAACTTTGACCTGAACGAAGAAACTCCATCAGGAGCCAACACCACCCACTCCACTCATGGCATTGTCATTCAAGAGGTTACTGGGGACACAATGCCTGACACTTTTCTGTCTCAGACAGAACCTCCTCATTATCAGGACCGCCAATGCTCAGTGCAGTATGAGCCACATGATGTTCCTCCATGCTTTGCAAAAGTAAAGGCAGAACCTAAGTTGCATGTTGTGGAAACTCATTTCTCAAACACAGAGGCAGTCTACAAAGCTCAACTTGCTGATTTTTGGTGTGTTTTTTCTCTCCAGATTCTAGGCCACAAATGGAAGTCAACTTGTCCCTGGATGGGGAGGGTGGGTATCACTCACAGGAGAAGGGACAGAAAAGAAGCAGTCTACTGTGGACTATATGGCACCCATCCACCACCCTGTCACTGAACATAATAATAATAATAATAATAATAATAATAATAATAATGATGATGATGATGATGATGATGATGATGATAATAATAATAATAATAATAATAATAATAATAATAATAATAATAATAATAATAATAATACATGGAACTTGTATAGCGCTATATCTTGTAAAAACAAATCAAAGCGCTTGCATTCGACCTACACAACACACAAGCAATCAACAGCAATTTACAGTTTTAACAAATTCGAATGTACACTCACTCGCATGCACACACACACACACACACACACACACACACACACACACACACACACACACACACACACGCACGCACGCACGCACGCACGCATGCAGCATGCGCGCGCACACACACACCTATAAACGTTATACACTTTGGCAGGTAGATGTTGAAGGCAGGACAGGATTGTACGGCGTTTTCATTTCAATTTTCTGTTTTGTTTTTAAAATATGGGACAGGCGCTCCTTGTGCAGTGGTGACATTAACATATGTTGATAGCCTGTTTAATACCCTTTATTTTGGTACCAAATTTGATATGAATGTGTAAGAATATATTTATATAAATAATGTAAATTAACCTCACCCCCTAAATATTTTCCTTCTGAAGGGTTACCATATTGAATTGCTTGTATATTCTGAAATAACCTGGTTACATGAGGGTAACATATACCATAAAACGTTAAAATA
>CM060332.1:10124750-10127886 GCA_030674155.1 Stramonita haemastoma
TAATCTATGAAAAAAAGCATCTTTCACTCACTGCTTTTTTCTTTTGATGTGAGTTTTTTGAGTTTGTGGTGTAAGGGTAAAACACCATCTTAGAAAGCAAGAGGCTGTGGATTTGATCCTCGTTTGAAACCAAACTTAACTGTTCTCCCATCTATGAAATCTTTATGGTGGTCTGAATGCTAGTAATTTGACCAGACAAAACATTGACTTCCCATGTACAACTATTTGACATATGTAAGATAATCATTTCAGATAGAATCGTTGCCCCTGGTATAATTCTGTAGAAAGAAACCACTTGCCTCGGAAAACTGCACATTGACCTGAGACTTCTTTCATTAAAAAAAAAACAAAAAAACAAAGGGGGGAGGGGGGAGGCGCTACTTTAGTGACAGCGTGTTCTCTCCAAGACAAAAAGCAGCCCAAGTTTCTTGCAGGGAAATCTGCCATGACTGACACTGAAATCCCCTCTACACCAAGCCAAGCCACTACATACAATACAGTATGAAAAAATGTACACGAAGCACAGTGTGGAAAAAACTAGTCTCTTGTCAGAAGTTCTGAGTTTACCCCTGTGAGAGCTTGTTAACCCGGTCTTTTACCGCAAGTGTCTTACATATATATCTGAAACCCTACACAATAATGATACAAAAGAATATATGGAGATACTTTCAATACTTGGAAGAATTACTGAAAGAGCCAAAACAATACTGCACAAAATACAACACCTCGCATTCAAGACAGTTTTTTTTCTTCTACATAGATGAGCCTTCTTAGCACAGCTGGGTCTGAAGTCTTGCTGCCGCTTTTTGTACATCTTTTAATTGAAGCATTTGATCAATAGCTTTCATGTTTACAATCCTGTAACATGTAAGTTTTTGTGTGTGTTTTTTTAAGGAAATAGATTTCTGGGAAAACTGCAAAGTTAAAATCTATCGCAGAGCAGTCCAATCTATTCATATTGTGTACAGCCTCGCCCAATACAGGATGTCCATAGGAAACTGACCATCTTTCACACAGTAACCTTGACCACTTTGCGGGAGACAGAGTTGGCTGGCAATGAAGTAGATTGAGAACATAGATTCATTCATGTTTTCACAAGTCTAAGTCTAAACAAAACCAACGGCTCAAGGGAGTGCGATATAACTATACAGGCAGGACAACCCCAGGCTTAAACCTATACCTCTCTCTGTCTCTGTCTGTCTGTTTGTCTGTCTGTCTGTCTGTCTGTCTGTCTGTCCGTCTGTCTGTCTGTCTGTCTGTCTGTCTGTCTGTCTGTATCTCTCTCTCTCTCTCTACTCTCTCTCTCTCTCTCTCTCTCTCGGTGTTAAACAGGTGATGTATGTAGCCCTTTACTGTTTTCAGTTTTTATTAACGAGTTAGCCAGAGAAGTCATCAATAATGGTAAACATGGTGCCACTTTCCCCCAAGATGCCACAGAATTATCTATTCTTCTACTTGCTGATGATGTTATCCTGCTATCTGAAACAGTTGTTGGCTTACAAAAGCAGTTAAAATAGCTTGAGCAGTGCTGCAGTGGCACTTGATCTTAAGGTTAATCTGAATAAGAGCAATATCGTTGTATTCAGAAAAGGTGGTCATTTAGCTGCTCATGAAAAATGGTTGTACAATGGTAAAGTCATGCCTGTGATTAATGTATATAAATACTTAGGAATCTGTTTTTCTACAAAGCTTAGTTTCACAACTGCATGTAAAGATCTGGCAAGTCGAGGTAAACGAAGTTTGTTATTGGTTTTGAGAAAATTACGAATATTGAATAATAACTCCTTTGAGTTGTTCATTAAGATATTTGATGCCCAAATACAACCCACTGTGTTATATGGTGCAGAAATTTGGGGTTTGGATGCAGCTGCAACACATTGTGAATCGGTGCACCTCTTTGCTTTAAAACAGTTTCTAGGCTTAGATAGACGTACGCCCAATGATCTTGTGTATAGTGAAACTAATAGATATCCTTCTCTCCGTTAATGCTGCTGTAAGATGTATTAGATACTGGATTAAGATTCTATATATGGATGAGAACAGGCTACCTTTTAAGTCTTACAAGATGCTTTATGATCTAGACCTCAAAGGAAAAACAACTGGGCTACACAAATACGCACCTGTTTATGTGAACTCGGTTTTGGATTTGTTTGGCTTAATCAAGGTGTTGGAAATTGTAGAGAATTATAAACGCTTTCAGGCAAAGACTGATTGACTGCCGATGGCAGCAATGGAATGACCATATACAAACCAGTGAAAGATATCAAATGTATAGACAATTTATAAGTACTCATGATATCAAACCCTATCTCAAGCTTGATATGGACATTCATTGAAAAGAATTATGTCTAAATTTAGACTTGGTGTATCAGATATAAATGTTCATAAATTCAGATACAGAGGATATGATGTATGATGACCCTAGGTTACTATGCCCATTATGTAAGCAAGCACCTGAAGATGAAGTACATTTTGTGCTATGCTGTCCAGTGTTAGAGGCTGTTAGGCAGAGTTACATCCCTGTAAAATATAGTAGGCAGGCTAATTCTTTCAGACTCTGTTTACTCATGGCGTCAAGTCAACCTGAAGTTGTGCGCAGCCTCACTTTATATTTGTGTAAAGCTTTCAGAATAAGAGATATTTTATTATCGTAAGTCATATCTTTGTAACTGATGTTGCTGCTGTATGATAATTCCTTTGTTGTTATTACTGTTGTCTTAATCCAACAACAAAATACCAAAGCAGTTTGGCAACCCCCTTCATGTATGGGCCAATGGCCTTTTTGTGAATAAAGTTTTCGAGTTCGAGTTCGAGTTCGAGTTCTCTCTCTCCTCTCTCTCTCTCTCTCTCTCTCTCTCTCTCTTTTCTCTCTCTTCTCTCTCTCTCTCTCCTCTCTCTCTCCCCCCCCCTCTCTCTCTCTCTCCCCTTCTCCTCTCCCTACCCCTCCCTGTCTCCCTCTCTCTACCCCCCCCCCTCTCTTTCCCCCCCTCTCTCTCTCACACACAGATAGAAACCAGCAGAGACACTCCACAGCACTGCTAGCTAGGGTTGTGACTCAGACACAAAAACGTCAGTACATTTCCAAAACAAGATCAGGACTCCACCCCTGGTAGAAAAAGACCCAGGTCTGGAACCG
>CM060332.1:10127986-10132986 GCA_030674155.1 Stramonita haemastoma
CTCTCTCTCTCTTCTCTCTCTCTCTCTCTCTCTCTTTCAATATGTTTGCATAAAGCACTCTGTTTACATTGCACTAACCTAAGACAGACATAATTATACTCATTAGGCACAGTTATCTAATATGGTAACTGTTCTGAAAATGCAATAGTTTCTGTAGGATTTCAGCTATTAGATGTACGCTGCACTTAGGCTCCATCCTAACAAAAGATGGCACATCAAACAATGAAGTGAAAGCTCGCATTGCAACAGCAACATCTGCTCTAGTCAGACTCGAGAAGATTATCAGAAGCAACAACATCAGCTTCGGCACCAAATACCACCTTTACAAATCCCTCGTGATATCTATCCTCCTATATGGCTGTGAATCATGGACTCTGACAGCAGAGTTAGAGAGGAGAATCCAAGCATTCGAGAACAAGTGCCACAGAAGACTTCTCAAAATATCATACAAAGAACACAAGACCAATAACTATGTGAAAGAAGAAATCAAAAAGCGTGTGGGCCCCAAGAGCCTTTGCTCTCCACCATAAAGAGGAGAAAGCTGATGTGGTTTGGTCACACCACAAGACACAACACCCTAGCAAAAACCATCCTGCAAGGAACAGTCGAGGGCAAGAGAAGAAGAGGCCGCCAAAAGAAATCATGGGTTGACAACATCAAAGACTGGACCGCCCAACCCCTACAACACCTCCTACTAGCCACACAGGATCGTGAAGCATGGAAAAAGATCTCTGTTGCGTCTTCTCTCATGTCCCCCCTACGTCCTTTGGGACATGGGACTGAGTGAGTGAGTGTGAGCACTTGGTGTTCGAATGCTTGTGTTGACATTGTCAGGTACAATTCTGTTATCAACTTTGGTCCCAGATGTGTTCTGAGCTGTTTTGGTATGTAACTTTGAACTAAGATTTGTTTGACTTGTTGGTCTAAGTCAAGATTTTATGATTTTGGAATATGCATTTTCAGGAGCACAGTTTTGGGTACATGCCAAGATGTATAATTATGGCAAGTCCTTATCAACGATTACGTGAAGTTACATTTCATTTTCTTCATTTTTTTCCTCTTCCCTTTCAATTGTATTGTGGCCAAAGGCCGAAATACAAAAAAAAAGTGTTCAGTGCTCTCTCTCTCTCTCTCTCTCTCTCTCTCTCTCTCTCTCTCTCTCTCTCTCTCTCTCTCTCTCTCTCTCTCCTCTCTCTCTCTCTCTCTCTCTCTCTTCATTAAATTATCCAAATGTATGATTTATATCACATGTATAATTTTTGACAGATGATGGATTGATGTTTGTTTGAGTTGTTTATTTCATTTTGTTCTCTTGTTTGCTCTTTATCTATTAACGCTTTCTTCTCTTCCATAATCAAAATCCTTTATTGTGACTTCAGATTGTTTTCTGAACGAGTGCATTTTTTATTACCTTATCATATATAGTGTCCTTATTCTTGGGTGTTGTTTGGTATTGCGTAAAGTTTTATTGTTTAGTATCTTCTCAATTTGATGTATCCCTGAAAAGGGCGGGGACTGGATGTAAAAAAGCACACGAGTGCTTATCTATTATCCTCGAATAAAATACTTTGCCTTGCCTTGCCTTGCCTTGTCTCTCTCTCTCTCTCTCAAAAACAAAAACAAAAAAAAGGAAAAGTGTTATATTTAGATTTTTAAGCGGCATTATATCTTGATGTACGCTTTTTTGTCAGTTATTCTTGTTTTTTATTCATTGTATTGTTTTTAAGTAAGAAAAGGCTTTGTACGAGTGTTTTGACACATTATTTGGGGTGGGGTGGTTGCTTGATATTAATACAATCTGAAGGTTCTCTCTCTCTCTCTCTCTCTCTCTCTCTCTCTCTCTCTCTCTCTCTCTCCTCTCTCTCTCCTCTCTCTCTCTCTCTCTCTCTCTCTCTCTCTCTCTCTCTCTCTCTCTCTCTCTCTCTGTGATCCTTAGACATTCATCACATGGTGCCACGATATGAACTGAAAGACAGAAGACAGAAGGAGGAGTGGGGAGGGAGGGAGGGGGGAGGAGAAAGGGAGGAGCTGACAGTAATTAATTAATCACACAGCAAGGGGGAGGGAGAGGGGAGGGGAGGAGTATGCGTTCGTGCTCTGCTTTCCAATTCCACACTTCCTCATCAACCCTGGAATTAACGGTGAATTAGTTCATTGTCTAGGTGCCAGTGCCATTTGCTTTCCTGAAGCTTTGATATACTCATTAACGTGCTAATGTTTTGTTTTTGTTTTTTGTTTGTTTGGGGTTTTTTTTGGGGGGAAGAGTGGTATTAATGATATGTTTACTGGGGATAATGAAATGCACATTAAAATAAGATTTAGGATGTGTGTGTGTGGAGGGGGGTGGGGTGGAAGAAGAGGTGGGATGGTGGTGATGGTGGTAGGGTGGGGAGTAGTACTGTTGAAAATTGCAGGTAGTCAAAACTCTCTGTCTCTGTCTCTCTGTCTCTGTCTCTCTCTGTTTCTCTCTCTCTGTCTCTCTCTATCTCTCTGTCTCTCTGTCTCTCTCTCTCTCTCGCTCGCTCTCTCTCTCGCTCTCTCTCGCTCGCTCTCTCTCTCGCTCTCTCTCGCCTCGCTCTCTTGCTCTCTCGCTCTCTCTCGCTCTCTTGCTCTCTCTCATTTCAGTGTTTAGTGTTCTCCCTCTCTATCTGTATAGATAGATAGATAGATAGACAGACAGACAGACAGACAGACAGACAGACAGATAGATAGATAGATAGATAGATAGATAGATAGATAGATAGATAGATAGATAGATAGATAGATAGATAGATAGATAGATAGATAGATAGATATTTAATCAGTATGTGAAGCAGTATTCCATCATTTCTTCACAGTTTTCAGGGGGGAGGAGAGACTTTCGTTCCTCAGCTAGAGCTCCACGGTCCACCAATGGTGAGACTTTGCGTATGCGACCATTTTTGCCTGCCACGAAGGTAGCCGCATTATGACTTCGGTGATGCCCATCGTATTCTGTGCCCTCAGTGTATCTGGATATGCCCTCAGTGTATCTGGTTATGCCCTCAGTGCCCTCAGTGTATCTGGTTATGCTCTCAGTGTATCTGGTTATGCCCTCAGTGTATCTGGTTATGCCCTCAATGTATCTGGATATGCCCTCAGTGTATCTGGATATGCTCTCAGTGTATCTGGATATGCCCGCACCTTCAGACTAGACCTGAAGCTAATGTTTGCCCCTGTAGGGATAACGGAGGCTTTTTTTTTTTTTAGTATAAACTGTATCCCCACCTTCAGCAAAATCTGCTGGAAAGCTCCCCCTTTCTATCACTCTCTTTTTGTCTTTTTTTTTTTTTTACATTCGTTTTATCTCTCTTACTCCTATTTTGCCACAGTCCATTTGCCTGGGATTTTTTTAAGCAGAATATTTCAAATATTTTCGTGTTTTCATTTTGTGACATTTTGATTGCATGACTATTCTTCAGGTGACTGGGTAAACAAATTGCAAACTCTGGAATAGGCACATGTTCTCCATTTTGCAGTGTTATTTACCTATATATGGTATTTTTCTTACCTATTGTTTTTGTACATTGAAGTCTTCAGCATCCTTTTTATGCTTTTTGATTTTTGACAAATAGTTAGAAAACTCAATTCAATCTATAAACTTCCATGGTTAAAGAAATGAATTAATTATAGTCTTGCCTCTTCATCGACAAATTTTCCCTAACCCCAACATCTCAGACCCCAAAGTACATCAGTCACTAGGTGTTCCCATAACCTATGGGATAGTTGGGGAGCCAGATGTCAAAGACTTTTCCAGGGTCCAGCATATTGAGGGCAACACCCATCTCTCCTCTCTCACTGCTTTACCTTCCAAGACCCTTAAGAGGGTAAGTACCCATTTATTGCTGGGTGAACTGGGACACTGTGCTGAAGCCAAGACATGCAAATGGTCACCAATCCACTTGGTAACCATACTCGATGCTGCTTAACATTAGCTTGGGGAAAGCGAGTGTTCCGACCACTGAGCCATCCTGTCCCCATCAATCAGTAGCACCACATAATTATCTATCCTTTCTTCTTCCTTTTTGATTTATTTATTTTATTCTTTTATATTATTTAGTTTATTTTCTTATATCAAGGATAATGGAATAAGCACTCATGTGCTTTTCGTCATCCAGTCCCCGTGGTTATGCAGTTTTGTAAATATTGTCATCTGTTCCCATCGGCACACAATGACCTACTCTTACATAAAGTGGAACAGGATTTAATGTATGCACAAGATGCTCAGCGTGCATTGGCACACAGGGATTCGGTTTACAGTCTCATCCAACAGACTTTAGGGGAGAGTGGAGTCAGCACTGACTTTGTCTGAGATGTGCATGCACCTACCCCCAACACTGTGGCCAGACAAACGGCAGGACCAGGGCAGAAGTGTTGTGAGAAAACAAGGCAGGCAGAATCACCAGGCACACTTTTAGCCGCCCCCCTCTCTCTGTCTTCCCCTGACACCGCCCCGCCCTCCACTGCCCGCCCACACCGCCTGTCATTGATCTGTGTCCTCCTCTGCTGCTCTGACGGTGATGGGCTTGAAAGGAGGTCCCTGGTCACATTCGGTTCCCCCAAGGGAGAAAAAAAAGAAAAACGATGGTTAATCAGAAACAAATAAATGAATGAATATGCATGTGTAAATGTGGGTATTTGAAGGTTGTTTAGTTTGTTATTTTCAATATTGTTGTGCATTCATGAACATACGACTGCAAATAGTTTATGCTTATTCTCAATGCTAATGCTTGTAATGCATACATATGCTTTTTGTAACAACAAACTGAATTAAAATAGTTTTTAAAAAACATAAATGAATGAATAAATGAATGAAGAATATTTTCTTTTTGCTCCTCAGCAAGAGCGCAGAAGTTCGCCAAAGGTGAAATTTTGTGTATGTGATCATTTTTGCATACCATAAAGGTAGCTGTTTTTGCACCCCATGAAGGTAGCTACATTCTGACTTCAAGAATATATTATGCTGGGTATATATGGGAAAG
>CM060332.1:10137986-10140932 GCA_030674155.1 Stramonita haemastoma
CTCCACAAACCCTCCGATCTAAATTCCATACGACGTCCCGTGATTCTACCAAAATTCAACTACCTATCTCTAGAACTGACCTCTTCAAATCAAGCCTCACTTACTCAGGTAGCCTACACTGGAACATGCTTCCAACACACTAGAAAACATCACAAAGTAAAGAAACTTTCCAGCCAACTATTTATACCCACCTCAAAGTACTAATTACTCTGCTAACACAATAGTGCTATTATCACATGTGCATCAGAAATTTTCTTGTCAAGCAATGGTCACAATATCTAAATAATCTTACCTTGATAAAATAATCAAAGTGCGCAAAAGAGTTATATATACCAGATTCACTTGAATTTGCCATTGTTGATTTATGCATATTCAAGTTTACCATTGTTTGGTGATATAAAGATATTCAAGTTATAACTGAATTAAACTATTCTCTATGTAGATGTACATGGATGCATTATTATACTCCGAAAATTTTGGAAACATTTGGAAATGTTTTAGATTGTGCTTTGCTTTTATCATTTGAAAATTCTTGGAAATACATTGTTTTTGTTTTAATCGTTTTGACAGATTCTTTTGTGTAGATGTTTCTATGCATACTACATCTTGACAGTCTTTCTCCTCTTCCTCTCCTTGTTTTTTTTTTGTTTTGCTTGGGGTTTGTGTTTGTTTTTACCTATTGGTCGCAGTATATGATGATGGGAGAGATTTTGTGAGGGTGTTGAAATAGACACACAGACAGACAGACAAACAGACAGACAGACAGACAGACAGACACACAGACAGGTAGGCAGGCAGACAGACAGACAGAGAGAAAACTGTAGGAGCAGAATCACATATTTTTGTGACATTTTGGCCTCGGCGTTAGCCAGCGGGAAAACTCTCTCTCTCTCTCTCTCTCTCTCTCTCTCTCTCTCTCTCTCTCTCTCTCTCTCTCTCTCTCTCTCTCTCTCTTCTCTCTCTCTCTCTCTCTCTCTCTCTCTCTCTCCCCGTATTTGTCTGAGAAAATTGGGTTCATTCATTAACACTAACTAGCCTGTGTCATCATTGATACGCCCACACCAGTTTTTCATCTCCCCGGCCATAGAATTTATCTGAATTCGAATTTATCTGGTTTCTACCCACCTTCAATGGGAGATGGCTCTACTTTCCCCTAGCCTACCACCCCTCCTCCTCACCTCCTTATTCCTGTTCTTTCCCCTCACCCAGCCCCTCCCAGCTCCCTACAACTGTCCCTTCCCCCTGCCCCCCTTCCCTCCCTTCTCCTACCTCTCCTCTAACCCTCATATCCATCCCTACATATGATTTAAAGTTTACAAGTAATCATACATTATTCATCATTTTCCTGTGTCTTGGTAACCATGGAAAATTAAAGACTTACATTTCTTTAACATATCGTCTTAAATTAATACATTTTCTGCACCCGCTCCAACATCTATTTCGTCTTTTAAAACATGTACTTACATGCGCATACACGCGCAAGCGCACGGGCACAGACATACGCACACACACACATACACACACGCGCACGCGCACGCTAACACACAAGCTAACACACAAGCACGTGCGCGCACGCACACACATATAAATATATGCGCGCGCACACACACACACACACACACACACACACACACACACACACACACACACACAACACACACACACACACACACACACACACACACACACACACACGTACGCACGTAAACACACACACACGCACGCACTCTGTAGAAATATTGATGACGCATGCGAACTTTACGTTTCTTTCATACAGAATGCTGCAGAAACTATGAAACTCAGGCAGAAAAAAAGCTTTAAATTTCACTCTCATCCACCTTGGTGGGATAACGAAGAAGAAGAAGAAGAAGAAGAAGAAGAAGAAGAAGAAGAAGAAGAAGAAGAAGAAGAAGAAGAAGAAGAGTTGCAAAGAAGAAGAGTTGCGAAAAAGAAGAATTGCGAAGAAGAAAAAGAAGAAGAAGAAGAAGAAGAAGAAGAAGAAGAAGAACAAGAACAAGAACAAGAACAAGAAGAAGAAGAAGAATTGCGAAGAAGAAGAAGAAGAAGAAGAAGAATTGCGAAGAAGAAGAAGAAGAAGAAGAAGAAGAAGAAGAAGAAGAAGAAGAAGAAGAAGAAGAAGAAGAAGAGAAGAACAAGAAGAACAAGAAGAACAAGAAGAACAAGAAGAAGAATTGCGAAGAGGAAGAATTGCGAAGAAGAAGAATTGCAAAGAATTGCGAAGAAGAAGAGGAAGAAGAAGTAGAAGAAGAAGAAGAAGAAAGAAAGAAGAAGAAGAAGAAGAAGAAGAAGAAAAAGAAGAAGAAGAAGAAGAAGAAGAAGAAGAAGAATTGCGAAGAATTGCGAAGAATTGCGAAGAATGCGAAGAAGAAGAAGAAGAAGAAGAAGAAGAAGAAGAAGAAGAAGAAGAAGAAGAAGAAGAAGAAGAATTGCGAAGAAGAATTGCGAAGAAGAATTGCGAAGAAGAATTGCGAAGAAGAAGAAAAGAAGAAGAAGAATTGCGAAGAAGAATTGCGAAGAAGAATTGCGAAGAAGAATTGCGAAGAAGAAGAAGAAGAAGAAGAAGAAGAAGAAGAAGAAGAAGAAGAAGAAGAAGAAGAAGAAGAAGAAGAAGAAGAAGAACAACAACAACAACAACAACAGCAACAACAACAACAACAAAAAGAACAAGAAGAAGAAGAAGCGTACCATGCTGGACTATTGACATCCAATCTGTTTTTGGTGTTTCTGGTTGCATGGCCTACATAGTTCAGCTTTCTTTTGTTGATTTCCTTTGGCAATTGGCGGTAAACTTTCTGGTCTTTTTGTGTGCCTTTTCTTCTCTGTGTAGCGCTCGCGCTCGCGCTCGCGCTCGCGCGCACGTGTTTTGTGTGTGTGTGTGTGTGTGTGTGTGTGTGTGTGTGTGTGTGTGGTGTGTGTGTGTGTGTG
>CM060332.1:10141032-10148532 GCA_030674155.1 Stramonita haemastoma
GAAAAAATTTTAGGGGCAAATTTGAAAGGAAGGGGGGTGGGGGAAATGGGCTTTAAATGCTTTCTCTTTCTTTTCTGTGCCTCTGTTTAATATAATTGTCTGCTGTCATTACTGTCAGCATATTGAATGTTGGCTCTTGCCATTCTCATACAATTTTATCTCTAGACATTCTGAAAAGCGTTTCCCCCCAAAATGTGCCCAAAGGCGTTTTTTTCCAGATCTGCCCTACAAAAATTTGACCCCAACTGTGAGTGCCCCTTTTTACGTGCTGTGAAACATTTAGGCGTCTGAGTAGGTAATGTCTTGATATCTGATATAAATGTTTGAAAGCTGTCTGAAATAGTTCTTTGAAAATTTAAAAACAGGTCTTTTAGAATCACTTTGTCTTGTTTTGAAAGTTTGTGCTACATGCCCTTGCTGCGCAATAGCTGGTTTATATGGTGCAATATGTTCAGATGGCAGCCTCATTGATCACAATTGAAATTTTTTATCACTCTTTCCCTGAACCATAATTTCCCCTTTGGGATTTATCCTAGTATACATACTGCCAGTTTCCCCCCCATGCCACTACTGCACTGCTATCCAGCCCATCCCATCCCATCCCAGCCTGGCTGGGCCCCAGTGCTAACTATAGCAGGAACTGACCGCACTTGGACTTGGTAACAGCAAGCAATGTGTTAACTTTAGCACTGGACCCTTGACTGCGTTATGCTGGATTTGCGCGCTGTTTTTTAACCTATCAAGGCCCTTTAGGATTGGGGAAATGAACCCAAAAGCTTTTTAAAAAAAAAAATTTTTTTTTTAAATAAGCCCCCTTATCAGCCCTAGGGCTAGGTCCCCTCCCCTTCAAGGGCATAGTGCCCTGTTGGGGGCCTTCAGAGACTCTCCAGAAAAAATAACTATGAGAAGTGTGACACTTCGCTGAAAAAGCCTCCTGTACCTGTATTCCTTTGCAGAACCTCGGTTTGGGAAACCTCTGTGGCCAAAATCGATTTTTCTTCCCTTTTCGTTCTCATCATTCTTTCCCCCCTCCTCCCCCAAGCGGTGTGTTTTGTGTGGTGTGCATGTGTGTGTGTGGTGGTGTGTGTGTGGTGTGTTGTGTGTGTTGTGTGTTGGGGGTGTGGGTGTGGTGAGTATAGATTTGATGTCTGTTTAATCCTAATTCTGTGATGGTTACATCATGCCAATGGGAAAAAAAAGCAAGCACTTTTGTTTTTGTTTGCTTTACAAGATCCAGTGCTAATAGATTCCTACATTATTATTATCATATTTTTTATTGTTTTTACTAACCTCATTTGCATCATCACTGCCGAGCTACCACTAATTATCCCTACACATAAAAAATGATGACTTTTTCACAAAAATTCTTTTTGTTTGAACAATAAAATACCTGTAATTACAGTTTCAGGGGGGGGGGGTTTAAAAAACAACCACCTCCTCTAAACAAAACCCCAATCAACCCAGTAACATTAGTTTATCAAAAAAAAAATTAAAATGAAATTTGCTCTTTTAGAAATAAAAAGGCCCTGATAGATTTAAAGTCATTCAAATTCTTAAAACAACAGCTATTTAAAAAAACAACAACAACAAAAACCGAACCAAAGCACCTCAAAACAAATCAACCCCTCCCTCGAAATGAAAAAAGAGCACTTATTGAAAAAAGAATTTAAAAATCAAATGGATGCTAGCCAAAATATCAACAAAGATAACTAATAGTTTTGAAATCAGTTTATCTTATACAACAAGTGTTTCTTTACTTCGTGCCTGCCTGTTCTAAATCTTTTTATTTTCCTTCTTTGCTAGATGCCCCAGTTCACAGATGGTCAGATTTTGACGTGTGCAACCCTTTTTCACCCACCATGAAGGTAGCTGCATTTCCGACTTCGGGGATGGTTTTTTGTACCGTTATTTTTTCAGTTTACTTAAGAGTGATCTGATGGCTGATTCTTCAATCAGTTTGGATGGATGGATATTCAAGATTGTTTCTACTTCTTGTGTTTCATTTGTGTGAAGTGTGTCCATGATATTTGCATACGGTGAAGAGCTTATGGATGCGTTTTAAATGGTGAATGTGCACTTGCCTGTGTATTATGAGTATTTACATATGCATTTGATTGTATTTATGTGTCTGTGTGCATGTGTGACCATGAGTGGTGCAGCGCATTCATATGTGTCAGAAGTGTGAAACTACTCAAGGCATGTGAAAAAAAACTTTCTGAGCACTGATAGAGGAAGTGTAATGTTGTAATTTTGTTAGAGATGTGTTTGATAATAAAATGCATTTACAGAGTGCAAAATCTTGTTTGTTTTTCCTGCAATTGACTGCCGGAGTGCTTGTGGAGAGGATTGTAAACTGCTTGATTTGTCTGAGATGCTGGGGCTGTTTCAATATCAAATGAAAAAAAGGCCCCCCAAAGCCAGAATGTGGCTACCTCCATGGTGGGCAAAAACGTTGCATACACAAAACCTGGCAATTAGTGAACCTCGGCTTCAGCTGAGGACTACAATAAAACGTCAAGGTGTTCCCATAACCTATGCAGTGGGTGGGGAGTCAGATGTCAGAGACCTCAGCTTCCCTAGGGTCAGCGTATTGAGGGCGACCCCCACCTTATCTCCCTTCTGCTTTACCTTTTTTTTGTATCAAATAAGATATAATTGTCATTAAAAGAAGCCTTGCAAGACAGTGCAGAGACTCGGGCATTTTAGATTGAAACAAACACCCCACAGATGACTCGGCAGCAAGCATCAAATTAATGTATAGCAGCCTGACCACTGCTATGATGCAGTGGTTAGCACCTTGGTTATGGACTAGAGGTCATGGTTTCTACCCAGAGTGAATTTGCTATGGGCTCATTAGAAAGACTAAGATTACGCAGTCACAACACCTCATTCTCATCACCACTCATCATCAAGCAATAAAAGAAAACTGCTTCTGATTGGGTGGTCTCTGGTTCCCCTGGTCTGATGGTGACCTCAGTGTTGGTTTCCCCACACACTGGTGCCTTGTGTTGAGTTTGTGTCAAAGCCTTCAGGGTGGGGGGTTCATGGAGAAGGTCATTTGAGGGATATTGTAGGGGTTGCCACCCATGGTGGGCATCTCACTCCCGCCATTCACCTATTACTGTCAGAGCAGGGGGCTTTAGTAGGTGGCGTCCTGCATGTTACATGAGGACAGGCGCCACTGAACACCACCAAAGTGACCCAGCAGGGCCTCTCTGGCAGGTGGTCCCTCAAGGCCTGACATTGAATGTGTTCCCTGTGGACTTGTGACCCTAAGATGTGACAACGATCTGGTATGGCAGGGCAGAGAGATTGAAAAACATCGTGGGAACAACAGGACAGGAACTCCACAGAAGTACAAGGCAGCAAAAAAAAAAAAAACCCAAAAAACCCAACAAACCAAAAAAGACCCAAAAATATATATACATCTATACACCTACATGCATACCACAAATACATACACCTACACACTTGACCAGAAGCTTGACCTACTAAGTTAAGTGGCATTATGGTGGCTGACATAAAGACTTTGTGCAGACGAGTTGCAGTGGAAATGCAACAGACAATGCTGAAACAGAAGCGTGGGCAGCATGGAACTAGAAATGTTGCTGTCTGGGGATGCTTCAGTAAAAAGATGATGATACCATCATTGAAAATAAACCCTAATGAAATAAATTTGAAACAAAATAATTGAAAGATTTAACACACTGTATCCTCCTTTCTCCTTACTGGGACTCCCTAAGGGGTTACTTGGGTATAACTTCAAAATTGGGGAGTGGTGTCAACAATGGTGACTCAAGGAGAGATATTTCTTCAAATGAACAGCTCTCTGACTTCAGCCTAGACCCTCAGATAATTTTAAATCCGCAAAAACAAAAGAAAACAGACAAAACACACACACCATGCACGCGCGCGCTGAACTTTCTTAAACAGATGAACCATGACTGAATGTGAATATCACCCACCATCTTTGATGCAACATAAACAGAAGAAAAGGTCAACATTTAAATAAAAAATAAGGCAGGAATAGATGATTTAATGTTAGAGCACTGAGTTCCCAATCTAACAGCTCAGGTTCCAGCCATCACTGAGGCACCCATTCGAGGGAATTTACCTCTGGTTAACACAGTACAACTTCACTCCCCCGAAAGGTCTTTGGATGAGACTATAAACCAAGGTTCCAAGTGCAAACACGTGCAAACACCTTGCACATTTCAAAACCAACTATGCCTTTCAAAAAGAGTAGGCCATAACATGCCAGAGAGAATGGGTGACAAAATTACAAGTTTTAAAAATACATGCGAAAATGGAGTGGTTTCATACCTAGACATAATCCCCGAAGTCGGAATGCGGCTACCATAATTTTGTGGGCAAAAAATGCTGCGTACGTAAAAATCCCACCGTTGTGAACCTTGGAGCTCTAGCAGAGGAAAGACAACAACAACAAAGATAACAGCAGTAACTTTAACACCATACAAAATTAAACAACAAAATAAGAAAACTGGGGAACTTAATATTGCCACTTCTTTATTCGATGCATTATTTAAAATTTAAAAGTTTAAATGTAAGCCTATTGATTTCTCCCTTAATTGTTAAACCTTGAAGAGTCTTTTAAATACCTCACTATTTTTTTTTTAAGGCAGTGTCTCATAGGCAGATTGAACCTGGCAGAGTTTACCATCAAGTAGCATGGTGCATGTTGGGTATGTTTATATCATCCGTACCACAAATCTTAGCTGACTTCCTTATCTATGAAAGATTAACGGACTTGGGGTTTTATGTATGCATAAGAGAATCTGAATCTGTTTCAGGGGATTTTACCCTGGAGTTGACATCAGTACTGACTCCCACTCCCCCCCCCCCCCCCCCCCCCCGACATCAGTACTGACTCCACTCCCCCCCCCCCCCCCCCCAAGTCCTTCAGATGAGACTATAAACCCGCATGTTAACGCTCATAGAACATCTTCTGCACATGCTGAACACCAATTTTTGGCTTTTGGAGGAGAAGGCCATGTCGTACAGTTGTTGTTGTTTACCAGCTTAACTCTCTGGGGGTCACCCAGACTGTGCACTCTGACTCACTCATCCCACCTGGGAATCACTGTGAGATTGAAATTGCACTCTTCTGAAAGAGAAGTTTGCGTGTATGACTATTTTCAAGTACCTCGCCATATAGGCAGCCATACTCCGACTTCAGAGGAATGTCGTACAGTAAGAATAATGACAATATTTTGAAAACACATGCACACACTGACATAGGGGTCGTGTTTAGACACCATCCTTGAAGTCAGAATGTGGCTACCTAAAATAGTATTTAAAAAACTGTCGCATTTACCAAATCTCACCAATTGTGAACCTCGGAGCTCTAGCTGGAGAACAACAACACAATTCCACTAACCTTTGCTAGCATCCTTATCTATGAAAGGTGGATAGATTTTTGTTGTTGTTATTTAATGTGTGCATAAGTTGCTCTGGATGTGTTTGTACGTGGGGCTCAATGGATTGTCTCATCTGAAGGACTTTTGTGAAGGTGGAGTGTGTACCATAGTTAAGTTACAACGGAGGGGGTGGGGGTGGGGTGGGGGTGGGGGCATCTTTAGAACCGACTCTTCAGTGACCTAGTATCTGATACTTAGTGTGTATGGGAAAAGACCCCCCCCCCCCCCCCCACACACACACACACACACACGCACACAACACACTTTAAGAGGAGGGGGGTGAAAAGAAAAGAAAAAAAAGAAAAAGACCTCCTTAAAAACAATGAACAGAAAAAAAGACCAAGCAAAACCCAAAATTAAAAGCCCCCCGAACTTCCAGTTTGTATTGGATTTCATTGGCAGTCGAAAATTGCATTCAAGGACGGAAAGTGGATTTTTCATGTTATTGACTTTTGTTGCTTTTTAAAAAAAAATTACCCCCCCCCCCCCCCCAAAAAAAAAAAAAAAGTAAACACCTGGTTAGCCTTTCATTTCATTTTCTACTTCATTAGTTGTCATTACATCTCGTAAACGCTTACAACACTCAATATTGAAGCCACAAGGCTACTCCTTTAAAATAATAATCATTTTGTGACTTTTTCTTTCCCAGTCATGGTGATTAAAAAAAAATCTTAAGGGATCATGAGCACTCCTATTATCATTAATCAATATGAATTATAATAATAATAAAAAAAGGTCATCATCATTATTATCACCACCAACACCTCCAAAACATCCGTACCATAACCATCTTAGCCATTAATAACTCTTGTATTGTATTTATTGATAGAAAAGTGAAATACCTTTAGTATTTATGGATTTATTTTTCCTCCGGTAAAATAGGATAGGGTATGGCCTACTCTCTCTGGGCACCGTCAGGTTGAAACCGAGGCTTGCGAATCTGGCAGTCCCAAACAATAGGTTAAAAGCAAGCGATAGAGGGGGACAATACACAAAAGCGAAATCAGTCAATATTTTCAAAGTTTGTAACAGTATGGCAGACTATTTGATAACAGGCGGTACAGGTTACGTTCCGGACGATGGGATGACAGGTTCTGAACTGTTATCATCTGGAGAAGGCTTGACTTACAAGTAAGAATTGTCGATCGTGACATTTATAAACAAAGAGAAGCCCACATGCCAAGAGCACTGCCACAACACAGGCTGCTGAATCGGGCAAACAATCTAGGCCAATGTCTAGGCATACTGTACGATCATTAACACAAACAGCGTGACATCAATGACATACATGGACACGTGCTCGCACGCACGCACACACACGCGCTCGGACACGCACCCCCCCCCCCCCCCCCCCCCCCCCCCACACACACACACAGGCACACGCGCGCGCGCACGCACACACACACACACACACACACACACACACACACACAAACACAGTGCTACTAATACACACACACACACACACACACACACACACACACAGCTCTAACTCAACTAACAGACAGTCTCTTACACAACATAAATGAAAATAACTATACAGGCCTAATTTTTGTTGACTTTGAAAAAGCATTTGATGTAATTAATCACTCCCTGCTAGTGCGTAAACTTCACCTATACAAACTAACACCTGAAATAATCAATCTTTTAAAAAGTTTTTTGTTAGATAGACAGCAGTTGGTAACTGCAAATAATCAAACATCAGAATTAGTATCTATTAGATATGGAGTACCACAAGGATCAATATTGGGTCCTCTTTTGTTCTCAATATATGTAAATGACTTACCCTTATTTCTAGATTGTAGCTGTGAAATGTTTGCTGATGACACATCCCTCTATTGTAGTGATACTGACCCCCACAGACTAACACTCAAACTTCAAAACAATATCAACAAATTGATTACTTGGACTCAATTAAACCATATGTCCTTAAATGCTCAAAAACTAAAAGTATGTACGTACTAGCACGACAAAAGAGGCAAAAAATGAAAAGTAAATTTCAACCTCTGTTGATAGATCAAAAAATCATTGAAGAAGTTGACTCACACAAAATTCTGGGTGT
>CM060332.1:10153532-10171032 GCA_030674155.1 Stramonita haemastoma
TTTAACGTGTGGCGCAAGATGTTCTGCGTGCGTTCGCACACAATGACAGCTGGTCAGTGGCTGTAAGGTTCCAAAAGTGCAGACCTGTCCAGGTCACCATGGAGACCATGCCTTTGAAGGGACTTTCTCCCTGAAGTTAACATGAGAGCTAATACAATTCTGAAAATCCCATAAATCAGGCTCCCTGAATTTAACATGGGATCTAATACACTTATAAAAATCCCATAAACCAGGCTTTATTCATTTATTTATTTTTTTTTTTTTAGTTAATCCAAGTTCAAATGTGCAAAGGCAAACAATTGAGACACAACAGTATCAAGATCTTGCACACACATTAACAAAGCCATACACTTTTTGTAGTTCAAGAGTAAACCGGCTGTACAGTCAATCATGGTTCAATGTTATGTGAACGTAACATGAACACACCCAGTGTGCTATAGATCTACAGTTTAGAGAAGGATGGTACTCTGCCAAGTTTGCTTACCCAATAATTCTTACCCAGTATTGCTTACCCAAAATTGGTGACACAATATTGGTGAATTTTTCATTGACTCCTCAAGGAGCTAAAGAAGAAGTCAAGTCATCTTCTCTTGCTTTTTCAGTTAAAAGTCAAGTCATCTTCTCCTGCTTTTTCAGTTAAAAGTCAAATCATCTTCTCTCGCTTATTCAATTAAAAGTCAAGTCATCTTCTCTTGCTTTTTCAGTTAAAAGTCAAGTCATCTTTTCTCGCTTTTTCAGTGAAAAGTCAAATCATCTTCTCTCGCTTTTTTAGTTAAAAGTCAAGTCATCTTCTCTCGCTTATTCAGTTATCAGTATTTTTCTGCCTACCCATTTTGTACGTGTAGTCTCCAGAGTGAAAACAACCAACCAACAGCTAAGGAAACACATAGTCATGATAGGGACTGATTTAGTTAGCACTGAAGTTGTATGGGTAGGCGCTGCACTTGTGGCGACGTGCTCTTCCCGGGGAGACCAGCTCGAATTTCATGCAGAGAAATCTGCTGTGACATATAGTGGTATAGTAGTAGGCCTCCGTCAGTCTTTGTCGACTATGGAATTTGCGCCAAAAGAAAGGTCATTTGTTCAGCGACAATGCCGGCTGTGGCTTATAGTGGTATAAAATAAAAATAAATAAGATATCAGCTGGAAGCTTTGCATGCATTGGATGTATACATACATGTATGTGTAGGGAGTTGAGGTGTAAGTGTGTTGCAGGAACTATTTTTTTTATTAATTTTTTTTTTTTGGTTTTGTTTGTGTCGCAGGAACTGACATCAGCCCTGACCAAAAAGATCACCCTGAAGGCTCCACTGGTGTCCTCTCCCATGGACACGGTCACAGAGTCACAGATGGCCATTGGCATGGCGGTGAGTGAGGAATGTCTAGTGATAGTTGTGTGTGTGTGTGTAAGGGGGTGGGTGGAATGGGTGTGTGTGTGTGTGTGTGTGTGTGTGTGTGTGTGTGTGTGTGTGTGTGTGTATGTGTGTGTGAGGGTGGGTGGAATGGGTGTGTATGTGTGTGTGTGTGTGTGTGTGTGTGTGTGTGTGTGTGTGTGTGTGTGTGAGGGTGGGTGGAATGGGTGTGGTGTGTGCGTGTGTGTTGTGTGTTGTGTGTGTGTGGTTGTGTGTGTGTGTGTTTGTGTGTTGTGTGTGTGTGTTGTGTGTGTGTGTGTGTGGTTGTGTGTTGTGTGTGTTGTGGGTGGGTGGGAGGGTGGTGTGCGTGTGTAGTGTTGTGTGTGTGTGTGTGTGTGTGTGTGTGTGTGTGTGTGTGTGTGTGTGTGTGTGTGTGTTGTGTGTGTGTTGTGTGTGTGTTGTGGTGGGTGGGAGGGTGTGTGTGTGTTGATCAAGCATTGCATACTGTATGGAATGTTCCACATGCTGTGAAATCTGGACTTGGCTTACTTTCTTCTTTATCTCCATGAGGGCTCATTGAAACTCTGCCCTGAAACTTTCAGATTTATCCTGAAGAAGAATCAGATCTGCTAGCTGTAGCTAGCCTACTCTTCAGTTCTACCAGGGATTGATGGGTTGGTGGCAGGATAGAGTGCTTGCTTTCCCCCAGTCAAGTTAAGCAGCGTCGAGCATGGTTACCAGTCGCGTGCCTTGGCTTCAGCACAGTCCCCCAAGTTCACCCAGCTGTAAATGGGTACCTGCCCTCTTTAGGGCCAGGGAAGGTAAAGCAGCAAGGGAGAGGAGATGGGCACCACCCTCAACATGCTGGCCCCTGAAGAAGCTGAGGTCTCTGACGCCTCGCTCCCCTACGACCGCCTAGGTTATGGGACACCTTTACCTTTCTTTTTTCTTTTTTTTATAGTATACAGTGGAATGTTATGCACATACCTTGGTTCATTGTCTCATTCAAAGAGAGATTTTTGAAGAGAAAGCTGAAAATTGTGTTATACTGTATTGCTGTGCAGTGTCATATATTTTATTTTTTGCATTGTGTGATTACAATGCGATGGTTTAATTTGTTATGTGCAGCTCTGTGGTGGGGTCGGAGTGATTCATCACAATTGCACTCCAGAATTTCAGGCTAATGAAGTGCGACGGGTCAAGGTCAGTGAATGCTTTCCAGTCTTGGCTGTGTGGTCTAGGGTATGAAAAGAAAATGTGCTGGACTGGACTGAGGATCTATAGATCTATTATTTATATTTATTTTATTTCATTTTATTCTTTATATTCGATGATAATGGAACAAGAATTTGTGTACTTCTTTTTTATTATCCAGTCTCCAGCTGTTAAGAGATGGCTGGAAGAAAAAGGGTGGGGGTGGGGGTAGCTCATAGAATAAAATGATAGGTAGGATACTGTCTTTGATTTAGTCTAGGTAATCTGGAGAATTGCATTTGTTAAAAAAACCCCAACAACAAACAAACTACGGTTGTACTGAATTTTGCTTAGAATAAACAAAAAAGGTTGTTTCTGATTAGAATTGGGTTTTAAGGATTTTCTTTCTTTGTCTTCTGCTGTATATTTCTGTCAGTATTCAGAAGACTACAGTTGTATTAGTACAAAACTAGTTGATTCAGGGTGGGTTTTTTTATCATAGACTTTTGTTTTTGTCTTTTTCTAATTTTTTTATATTTTTTAAATTAAAAAAAAAAATCATATTTAATTGAACAAAGGACGGTGCAAACAGACTTAAAGAAATGGGAGTGTGACATACAAGAATAAAGTCAAAGACCTCGAGAGGTCATTTTCTTTTTTTTTGTATGTTCAGTCATTTTAAGGAAGATTGTGTATTATTAAATATTCTGATTTTTGTTTCCTATGTAAATTTCAAGTTGTTGTTGTTGTGAAACTACAATTGACACTGTCTGCGCCTCTGTTAGACATATTTTCTTCCTTGATGAAAATGTTTTCCAGATATTCACTAAAAATTTGTTGTTGTTGTAAAGTACAGGTGTGTTTGAAGGCATTGATACTGTTCATGATGCTTGAAACTTTCTACTTTTCAGCAACTTCGATTCCGTTTACCAGTAAGTGACTTGCATACAGCTGTCATCCCCGACCATTAGAGTAGTCAGCAGGTTTTAAGAATGTGAGGATAACTTTTAGGATTTATGAGGAATAGTTCTTTTATCTTCGTCTATGGTTGGCTGAGGTATTGATACCAGGAATGACCAAGTAGGTGGTTGTAAAATGTTTATGCTTATATCTGTGTACATATGTACACAGTTTTAATCTGAGCATTCATCATTAAGCAGGTGACAGCCCTAATATGGCCTCTATGGTTAGATGGGGCTATATTATGCACAGACAGTATAAGTGGATTGGACTGCAAGCTTTGTTGTTGTTGTTTTTTTTTTAAATCTCTTTCTGACTCATTCATACACAGATATGCACAAGCATGTAAACACATTTACATAGGCATGTTCAAGCAGTCACACATATGTGCACTCGTGTACACATACACACACACACATACATACAGAT
This sequence comes from Stramonita haemastoma, assembly GCA_030674155.1. Taxonomy (NCBI): domain Eukaryota; kingdom Metazoa; phylum Mollusca; class Gastropoda; order Neogastropoda; family Muricidae; genus Stramonita; species Stramonita haemastoma. Next base: position 10,157,468 of record CM060332.1, read on the forward strand.
AACACACTTACACAACACACACACACACACACACACACACACACGCACACACACACACACACACACACACACACACACACACACACACACACACACACACACACACACACACACATTTCTGACAGTTTAGAAACTATTTAGCTTCAAAGAATGATACTACAATATGCACGGAATGAGAATAGCTTGAACCACTGAACCAGTGAAGATAACCTTTGGTGGAAAGATGATTCACCCTGTGCTCTACACTGTTACCACGCACACTCAGAATATTTCTATGGATAGAATAATTGTGAATAAACATCCTTGCTCAGCCTGGGACAGCTCACCCATTAAAAAAACCCATCAACAGATAAAAGCAAAATGCAGCCTCCTCCTTTCTTCGCCCATCCCACAATTGCAGAAACATGGTTCAGTAAAATCTTCCTCTAAAAATGCTGTAAAATGATGTTTGAATCAGAAAACCTTTTGGCAGGAGGTTGTGCACTGACATGTAAAACCAAGTATGCAGAGAGTAGGGCCTTAGTTGTAGGGAGTCCGTTTTTAAAGAGGTCTTGGTAAAGAGGTTGCGGCTCCACTGTAACAATTTCAGCCGTGCTTTCTGTTACATGCGACCTGCCACCACATAATGAGTCATATTGTGTCTGAGGTCTTTTTTTTTTTTGTCTGGTTAACATGTTATTATTCTGCAATAAAAAAGCTATTGAAGAAAAAAAGAAAAGATCGAAAATCAGAAAATTTGGTGAGACGGTATTAGAAATAGAAATGCTAGGCTCCAGGAAGTGACAAAATCAGTTGATTTGATCAATTTTGTGTCATGATAGGTCAGGATAAGGGGTTGGGTGTTTTTTAAACGTGTTTTTAAAGCAATAAGAAATAAAGTTACACCTTAATATTTCAGCACGAGATGGAAGAATGCTTATAGCTTTATAATTTGTTGAAATGTCAAAATCGTCAACCTGACCCCCCACCTGCCTAATATTGCTCTGAGCAGAAAAGAGGGTCAGGTGCGATGCAGCTCATTTCGTGGTGGAGGGTCCTACGTATTAGTGTTACTGTATTCAAGACTGTAGACTACAGTGGGAAAGTGTTACTGTATTTGTGACTGTAAACTACAATGTGAAAGGGTTACTGTATTCAAGACTGTAAACTATAATGTAAAAGGGTTACTGTATTCATGACTGTAAACTATAATGTAACAGGGTTACTGTATTCAAGACTGTAAACTATAATGTAAAAGGGTTACTGTATTCGTGACTGTAAACTATAATGTAACAGGGTTAGTGTATTCAAGACTAAACTATAATGTAAAAGGGTCACTTTATTCATGACTGTAAACTATAATGTGAAAGGGTTACTGTATTCAAGACTGTAAACTATAATGTAAAAGGGTTACTGTATTCGTGACTGTAAACTATAATGTGAAAGGGTTACTGTATTCAAGACTGTAAACTATAATGTGAAAGGGTTACTGTATTCATGATTGTAAACTATAATGTGAAAGGGTTACTGTATTCATGATTGTAAACTATAATGTGAAAGGGTTACTGTATTCATGATTGTAAACTATAATGTGAAAGGGTTACTGTATTCATGATTGTAAACTATAATGTGAAAGGGTTAGTGTATTCATGATTGTAAACTATAATGTGAAAGGGTTAGTGTATTCATGACTATAAACTATAATGTGAAAGGGTAAGTACTGTATTCATGATTGTAAACTATAATGTGAAAGGGTTACTGTATTCATGATTGTAAACTATAATGTGAAAGGGTTAGTGTATTCAAGACTGTGAACTATAATGTGAAAGGGTTACTGTATTCAAGACTGTAAACTATAATGTGAAAGGGTTAGTGTATTCATGACTGTAAACTATAATGTGAAAGGGTAAGTACTGTCTTCATAATTGTAAACTATAATGTGAAAGTAACTGGTTGGGTGATGACAGCTGGCTATGCTCACTCACTATAGTCAGATTTGCTGTGCTGCATTGTTTGTCACCTGATGTGAGAGTTGCGAGTGCTAGCCTTTTATTTTTGTTGTTGATTTTTTTCCCTGGAAATTTCTGATGGTGAGGTTTGCTGTGACGTGTACCATACTAAAAAAAAAAAAAGTGTGAATGTTTGGAAAGATGGTTGAAATGATGTCGTAATCTTTCTTTTAAAACCCTACAGGTCTGATTTTTTTAATTTGTTGTTTTCTCTATCATTCTCCTGACTAATTGAAATGACAGTTTTTTTATAGAAGTATTTCAGTCCTTGTTCTTCCCCCTCTCTTTCTTGGGTTGCTGGTAACATGGTTCTCTGCCATTAAAAAAAATTAAAACAAGAAAAACCTTTGCCATGGTTCCTCTGTTCAGGTCCACTGACATTTTAATTTTTTTTATGTTGGAGGGATAGGGGTGGAGACAGGTGGAATGAACATGTATGTGGGAGTGTATGCTTGAGAGAGAGAGAGAGAGAGAGAGGGAGAGAGAGAGAGAGAGAGAGAGAGAGAGAGAGAGAGAGAGAGAGAGAGAGAGAGAGAGAGAGAGAATAAGATCACATGATGATCATGTGGCATCAGCATTGGGGGTCTGATGTTTTATCGCAGAATGTTATGTGGTGAGACTGAGTTACATCGTTTTTATAAGAGCTACTAAATCCATTTAAGTTTTTAACTCTTTCTGTTTTGTTTTGTTTAAGTGTATTCCTCAGCTAAAACTCCCAAGTTAGGTTCACCAATGGTGAGATTTTGTGTGTGTGGCTGTTTTAGCCCACCATCAAGGCAGCCACACTCTGGGGATGTATGCAGAATATCTTTGTGTTTTTCGTAACCATCTGAATGCTGTCAAAAGTTATGGGATCTTTGACATGCATATTTGATCTTCTGCATGGTGTATACACAAAAGGAATTAAGGCACTGGCAGGCCTGCACTTGAGTTGACTTGGGAGATCATAAAAATCCCCTCCCTTAATTCACCAGACCCTGTCAAGATTTGAATGCACGATTTCATGGACCGATAGGATTGAAGTCGAATGATCCTAACCACTCGGCTCTAGCTTCTGTCTTTACATTTGTGTTTTCTGGTCAGTTGATGTTTTGCTGTAGTGTTTCCAAATGACACCCACCCCCACCTCCATAAAATAAGCATCAACTAACCAGCCAGATAAACAAACAGAATAAAATGACCTTCCAACCTACCCACATATCTGAACCAACCAATCAAGGTAAATAATGTTTAGAAAGCAGCCAAACATATAAATTGAAAGCTTAAACAAGTAAACAACCCCTCCCCCCAAAAAGAAAAAGTTATCAGCTATTAACCAATCTTTCTTCAGCTATTTGAAAACTCCTCCCCCCCCCCACCCCCAAGTGTTACTAAATATCAATTTAGACTGAAAGACTTTTTTTTTTTTTTTTTTAAAGAGGAAATGGATAATGGCAATAGCAGCACTAAAATCAGTATCACAGACAGATTTCCTTATTTGGTTTTTGGGTTTTGGTTTCAGGGTTTTTGTTTGTTGTTCTTTAAAAAAAAAATTGACAGTGATTATTTTGTTTACTCTATAACCTCTCAATGCTAATTTCTGTTATCAAAACTTGACTGGGTGACCTCAGTGTTTAAACCTGATGAATAATCTGTAATTTTTTTCTTGGAAACTGTAAATGGGGCTGAAAGGTGTCATTTTCTGGTTTATTAAATGATAACAGCTCTGCATAAACCTTCTGCCTGTCAAAAGTACTGCCAGTATTCATTAAAAAAAAAAAAAATCGTAAGTACATGATTGTAATCAGAAAAAATCTGTATTTATAACTTTGTACCTTTGTAAATTACTTTTGCACATTCTAAGAGATAAAGATTCTTTTTCGATGTTGCAAAGGTATCTGATCTTAATTCTTAAAGTCTGAAGTTAGTGACAGAATATTAGAAAGGATAAAGTTAAAAAAAAGAATGACTGCATTTGTGTCTTATGTCTGTCTGTTGCCCCCTTGGGTTTTTCTTTTCTTTCCTTGTTTTTTTTTTCAAAATAATTTTTTATGCTGGTTTATCTATCCTTTCCTTTATTTGTCATCCTAAGTTTGAGGAGGATTTTTTTTTCAATTTTTTTTCTGTTTTTTTTTTCTGCTGTTAAGTCTTCTATTTTTCCTATCATTCAACAACAGTGACACACCTGCACACACGCACATACGTATGCATGCATGCATTTGCATGCATATGTATGCACACACACACTCACACACACTCAACACACACACACACACACACACACACACACACACACACACACACACACACACACACACACACACACACACACACACACACACACACACACACATATATATATATACACACACATATTTTGTCTCTGTCTCTATCTCTGTCTGTCTGTCTGTCTACCCCCCCCCCCCCCCCCCCCCCCCCCTCCCCCCCTCTCTCTCTATGTCACTGTCTTTCTCTCTCTGTTTCTGTGTCTGTGTCTGAGTTTCTCAGTTTATTGCCATCATATTCGAGCCAACAACATTCAATAAGTTAAAATTTCTTCAACTTGGGATTACTGTGTGTGTATATGTGTGTGTGTGTGTGTGTGTGTGTGTGTGTGTGTGTGTGTGTGTGTGTGTGTTTGTGCGTGCAAGTGTGTGTGTGTACATACATACACATGCGCATGCATACATGTGCATTTGTGTGCGTGCACACTCGCACACGCATGCACTTTTTATGTGCTTACTCACAGTCCTCATTTTGCTGCAGCAGTTACCATAAAGCAACATGCTTTCTTTCGCTTTTTTGCCCCCACTCCCCCCCCCCCCCCCCCAACACACACAAATGTACCTTGGCTATGATGAGGTTTGTATTGTTAGGACAGTTCTTGTTTTTTTTTAGATGTGAAATGTGCAAATCTGAACTCACTCTCTTCCTATCCTGCAGTGATCTCTGATTCTGACTAAGAGTTGTTAACATGCGTGAAATGACATTGCCTCTTCCCATCCCTCCTCCCCTTTGCCCCTCCCCTTCCCCCCCCCTTCCCCCCTCAACCCCCACCTCAACACCAACTCCGAAGTCCCTTTGCTTGTCATATATATCTCATTTCACCTCTTCTCCAGATTGGCTTCCTTCATATCCACTTCTAATATCCAGTCCACCATTATTGGTGGAGTGTAGTATCCAGTCCACCATTGGTGGCGGAGTATAGAATCCAGTCCACCATTGGTGGCGGAGTATAGAATCCAGTCCACCATTGGTGGCGGAGTGTAGTATCCAGTCCACCATTGGTAGTGGAGTGTAGTATCCAGTCCACCATTGGTGAGGAGTATAGTATCCAGTTCACCATTCGTGGTGGAGTATAGCATCCAGTCCACCATTGCTGGTGGAGTATAGTATCCAGTCCACCATTGGTAGTGGAGTATAGTATCCAGTCCACCATTGGTAGTGGAGTATAGTATCCAGTCCACCATTGGTAGTGGAGTATAGTATCCAGTCCACCATTGGTGGGGAGTATAGTATCCAGTCCACCATTGGTGGCGGAGTATAGTATCCAGTCCATCATCCATGGCTGAGTGTAGTATCCAGTCCACCATTGGTGGTGGAGTATAGTATCCAGTCCACCATTGGTGGTGGAGTTTAGTACTATCCAGTCCACCATTGGTGGTGGAGTTTAGTACTATCCAGTCCACCATTGGTGGTGGAGTTTAGTACTATCCAGTCCACCATTGGTGGTGGAGTTTAGTACTATCCAGTCCACCATTGGTGGTGGAGTTTAGTATCCAGTCCACCATTGGTGGTGGAGTTTAGTACTATCCAGTCCACCATTGGTGGTGGAGTTTAGTATCCAGTCCACCATTGGTGGTGGAGTTTAGTATCCAGTCCACTGTCTCATTTTCAAAAGTCACGCTGAAGTTGGATGTGCTGGGCCCGACTTGTCAGGTGCTTAATGGCAGTGCAATGCATTTTTGCTCACATGACAGACAACAATAGTTGCTGTCAGAGTGGTGTGATGAAGAAGAAGAGTTATTTCCAAAAGTTATTGCTGTTTGCTTGATAAACACTGAACAAGTGAAATCTAAAAGTAAATAAATACGGAATTTAGTGCTTTGAAGTGATAACAACTGTACCCATTTTTGTTTTGTTTTTTATTTAAAAATTGGGGTTTTTTTGCAGTGAAGCTTTGTTCAAGGTTGTTCTTTCCTATGAGGTTTCTGTGTTTATTTTTAATTCCACGTGAATCATCTGAAAGGTTGGGGCAGCCTGAAAAGTAATTGCTTATCTGTATAATTTTTTCCTGATTCTGAAAAATGTTTTAAGGTTAATTGCGTAGTTAGAATTACAGTGTGGTTGCTGTGAAGTGTGTTATTTCTTCTTCTGCTTTAGTTTGCTTGTGTGCCGGAAATTTTCTTCAGTGTACTGTTTTCTTGAAGGTGTGAAAGGCAGATATTTATGTGTTACACAGGTGAAATAATTATCATCTTTGATATTTTCATGAACTTGTATTGAGTTCCTTTTTTTTCCTTCATGTGAATCTCCCAAGTTCTGTTATGTCTTCAAGTAATTTTATGAGTTTTTTCCCTTTATTTTTAGGTAAAAATAATTATATTTTCAACAAACGAAAGAATGCAATGATAAAAACAGTGATAATAATAATGATGATTTATTTTGTGCTTTTCGAAGTTATTGTGTGACTACTCCACACTTTACTAGAAATTTGACAAAACACATAAGAAGGGAGGTGACAGAATGGTTAAAATATTTGTCCGCCTAACAACTAAAGTGTGGGGTTCTGAGTTCGATTCCCAGCCTTTCACTTTCTTCCCAGTTTTGACAGGGAAATCAAACCAAATGTCAAAGTCCTTTGGATGAGACTATAAACTGATGCCTTGTGTGCAAATGCACACTGAATATTTTATACACATATGAAAAACCTACCTGGCTTTTGAAAGAGTAGGCCATTTTGTGCAGGTAGGAACAGATGACATTTAAAGAAAAAAAAGTATGCACACAGGTGTCGTGTTTAGACACTATGCCTATAGTCTGAATGTGGCTCCCTAAATGGTGGGAAAAAGAAAGGCTGCAAACACCTCTCCATTGGTGAACCTGGGAGCTCCAGCTGAGGACCAAAACAGAAAAAGAAAGAAGAAACAACATATCCACTGAAGCTTGTGAAGAAATATTAGCATAGGCTTCATTCCTCAAATTCTCATGGTCTGCAATTTCAGAGGTTTTACCGTTATTTGTGTTCTCATGAAAGGCATGGACAAATTCATGGAAACGCAGATAGACAGACAGACATGCACATGCGCAAACATGCATAAACGCAGGCACGCATACACACACTTGCACGCACGCACGCACGCACACACACACACACACACACACACACACACACACACACACACACACACACACACACACACACACACACACACACACACACACACACACACACACACACACACACAGTACAGCACAGTACAGCACAAAACAACACACCACAACACACCACACCACACCACACCACACCACACCACACCACACCACACCACAACCACAACACAACACAACACAACACAACACAACACAACACAACACAACACACACACACACACACACACACACACACACACCAACTAATCTATGCTTCTTCAGAACCATAAGAGCTAAAAACACATCACTTTACACCTTACCTACCTCACCCGTCATCCCACTAGATCTATCCCTCAATCATCTAAACTCTTAAATATTGACAATATTTACAAAAACTGCATAATAATAATAATAATAACAACAACAACAACAACAATAATAATAATAATAATAATAATAATAATAATAATAATAATAATAATACTTGGACATTGTATAGGTCTATATCTTGTAAAAACAAATCAAAGCGCTTACATTCGACCTATACAAACACACAAGCAATCAATAACAATTGACAGTTTCAGCAAATTCGAATGTACACACACACGCACGCACACACGGGGACGGGATGAAAAAAAAGCACACGAATGCTTATTTCATTATCCTCAATATCAAAGAATAAAAAAAAATATAATAATAATAAAAAATTAAAAAACCCTCCCACCTTCTCTCTCCACACAGAAGTACGAGCAAGGCTTCATACTGGACCCTCTGGTGATGTCTCCGACGCATCGTGTGTCGGACGTGCTGGACGCCAAGAAGCAGTACGGCTTCTCCGGCATCCCTGTCACGGAGAACGGCCACATGGGAGAGAAGCTGGTGGGCCTGGTGTCCCAGCGAGATGTGGACTTCCTGACTGCAGACCAGTACGATACTCCGTTGTCGGAGGTGAGCTGACTCCCTGTTGGGGTGTGGGACACAGCTGTCAGTTGGACGTTAGGAAGGAAGATGGCAGGATGGTTAAGACGTTCACCTGCCAATATGTAAACCGCGAGTTTCTGGGTTCGTACCCAGCTCGCCCTTTCTTCCCAGTTTGACAAAAAAATCGAACTGAATGTCAAAGTCATTTGGATGAGACTATAAGCTGAGGCCCCGTGTGCGAACGCACGCAGAACATCTTGCGCACGCGTTAAAACCCTGTTCCGCCTTTTGGAAGAGCAGGCCATCATGTGCCGGTAGGAGCGGATGACAAAATTAAAAAAAACAAAACCAAGCAAGCACACAAGTGTTGTGTTTAGACTCCATCCCTGAGGGAAAAAAAAAAAAAAAAGGGTAGGCACTGCACTTGTGGCGACGTGCTCTCCCCGGGGAGAGCAGCCCGAATTTCATGCAGAGAAATCTGCTGTGACATAAAAGTGGTATGAAAGTTTTCCCCACTTTCAGCTCCTCTCAGTTGCTCATTAATCCATCCCATCCCAGCCCAGATGGGGGCCAGCTGGTGTTAATTATAGCAGGAGCTGACTACACCTAGACTAGGTAAAAGGAAAGGGGCGCGCTAAATATAGCACTCTTGACTGAGTGATGTTGAATCTGTGCATTGACGGGATAGCTCAGTGGTCAGAGCGCTCGCTTTCCCCCAAGTCAAGTTAAGTAGTGTTGAGCGTGGTTACCAGTTGGATGGGTGACCATTTGCGCGCCTTGACTTCAGTACAGTCCCTCCAGTTCACCCAGCTGTAAATGGGTACCTTCCCTCTTTTGAGTCACGGAAGGTAAAGCAGCGAGGGAGAGGAAATGGGCACCGCCCTCAAAATGCTGACCCCTTGAGAAGCTGAGGTCTCTGATGCCTCGCTCCCCTACGACCGCCAAGGTTATGGGACACCTTTACCTTTTTACCTAGTGATGATGAGATGGTAGAATTGTTGTTGTGTTCATGCTGTTGTGTGAGTTTGCTGTTGCAGTTGAGATGTACATCTTGAGTGTAATCTTGTTGTCATGTAATCCTAGTTCTGACTGCTTTGTTCCTTGTGGCCTGCAGGTGATGACAAAGTACGAAGACCTGATTGTGGCCGGCAATGGGGTGACTCTCAAAGAGGCCAACAGCATTCTGCAGCAAAGCAAAAAAGGTGAATGACAGTGTGTAATATATCTATATCTGTATCTATGTCTATATATGTGTCTGTCTGTCTGTCTGTCTGTCTGTCTGTCTGTCTGTCTGTCTGTCTGTCTGTCTGTCTGTCTGTCTGCCTGCGTGCCTATCTGTCTGTCTGTCTGTCTGCCTGCCTGCCTATTTCTCTCTCTCTCTCTCTCTCTCTCTCTCTCTCTCTCTCTCTCTCCTCTCTCTCTCTCTCTCTCTCTCTCTCTCTCTCTCTTCTCTCTCTCTCTCTCTCTCTCTCTCTCTCTCTCTCTCTCTCTCTCTCTCTCTCTTTTCTCTCTCTCCTCTCTCTCTCTCTCTCTCTCTCTTCTCTCTCTCTCTCTCTCTCTCTCTCTCTCTCTCTCTCTCTCTCTCTCTCTCTATCTATCTATATATCTATCTATATAATATTCAGAAAATTGAGAGAAAATATATGTATTCTATGATATATAATAATATTGCAAAATAGTTTATTTATCTATTTATTTGTATTTCAAGGATAAAGAAATAAGCACTCATGAACTTTCTTTTACATCCAGTTCAGGGTGTAATCAGTTTTGTGAATTTTTTTTATACGTTCCCACCAGCACACTATTGCCAACTCTTTCTGAAATACATAGGACAAAGTAGTGGGTGGATATGGAAGAGAGAGAGAGAGAGAGACAGAGACAGAGAGAGACACAGAGAGAGACAGACAGACAGACAGACAGAGAAAAAGAGAGACAGACAGACAGACAGACAGACAGACAGACAGACAGACAGACAGACAGACAGACAGACAGACAGACAGACAGACAGAGAGAGAGAGTGAGTGAGTGAGTGAGTGAGTGAGTGAGTGAGTGAGTGAGTGAGTGAGTGAGTGAGTGAGTGAGTGAGTGAGTGAGTGAGTGAGTGAGTGAGTCAAAGGAGAGACAGAGAGAGGGAGAGAGAGACAGAGAGAGAGAGAAGGTGAGTGGGAGAGATTGTGCCTTAATCATAATGTTCACCTTCCCATATCTTGTTGTCTAATACACAATTGGGGCACCACTGAAGATTTTTGCGGCCAGCTTCCTCCACTCCTTGCAGTTTTCATCATGTCACTTGTCATTTATTTGCAGGGAAACTTCCTATTGTGAACGAGGCAGGAGAACTGGTGTCTCTCATTGCTCGCACAGACACCAAGAAAAACAGGGAGTTTCCTCTGGCTTCTAAAGATGAAAGGTATCCTTGTTTTCATCAGTGTGTGTGTGTGTGTGTTGTGTGTGTGTGTGTGTGTGTGTGTGTGTGTGTGTGTGTGAGTGTGTGTGTGTGTGTGTGTGTGTGTGTGTGTGTGTGTGTGTGTGTGCGTGTGTGCGTGTGTGTGCGCTTGTGTGTGTGTGTGTGCGTGCGTGCGTGTGTGCATGCGTGTGTGTGTGTGTGTGTGCGAGAGAGGGAGAGAGAGAGAGAGAGAGAGAGAGAGGAGAGAGAGAGAGAGAGAGAGAGAGAGAGAGTAATTATCACATAAGTAATAGAATGACTCAGAAACTCATACTCATATATAGCAGACTGAAGAGTTGAGTTTGCTATATGAGTATGACCTTAATAATGAAAAGAATGAAAAATCCATAGGTGCTCCCATAACCTAGGCCGTCATTGGGGAGTGAGGAGTCAGAGACCTCAGCTTCTCTAGGGGCCAGCATTTTGAGGGCAGCGCCCATCTCCTCTCCCTTGGTGCTGTACCTTCCCTGACTCCGAAAAAGAGCAGGCACCCATTTACAGCTGGGGGAACTATTGAAGTAAAGGCGTATCACTTGGTAACCACACTCAATGCTGCTTAACCTTAGCTTGGGGAAAGCGAGTGCTCTGACCACTTAGCTAACCCATCCCAGAGTTTCTGAATTAAACTTGAACCAGCTAGACTTGAACATCTTGTGCATATGTTAAATCCTGTTCTGCTTTTTGTAAGAGTAGGCCATTGTGTGCTGGTGGGAACAGATGACAAGATTGACAAAACTGTATACACACGGGGACTAGATATAAAAAAGCAACCGAGTGCTTACTCCATTACATAAAAGAATAAACAAATAAATAAATAAATAAATAAATAAATAAGAATAAGGTGGATCACTTGGTAACCACACTCAACGCTGCTTAACCTTAGCTTGGGGAAAGCGAGTGCTCTGACCATTGAGCTAACCTGTCCCAGAGTTTCTGAATTAAACTTGAACCAGCTAGAGAGAGTGTGCTGTTATCTCGCAAAGTTTTGTTGTGTTTTGTTTTGGGGGGAATGCAAGTGCTCTGACCACTGAGCTATCCTGTCCCCAGAGTTTCTGAATTAAACTTGAACCTGCGAGAGAGAGAGTGTGCTGTTATTTCACAAAGTTTTGTTGTGTTTTGTTTTGGGGGAAAGCGAGTGCTCTGACCACCTTGAATCAGCTGGAGAGAGTGTGTTGTTATCTCACAAAGCTTTGTTGTGTTTTGTTTTTGGGGGAAAGCGATTGCTCAGACCACCTTGAACCAGCTAGAGAGAGAGTGCTATTATCTCACAAAGCTTTGTTGTGTTTTGTTTCTTTCCTCACTCAGAAAGCAGCTGCTTGTGGGGGCTGCAGTCAGCACCCAGGAGAGCGACAAGAAACGTGTGGAGCAGCTGGTTCAGGCTGGGGTCGACTTCATCGTCTTGGTGAGAGAGAATAGGGGACCACATTATGAGTTTTGTTTTGTTTTTGATCTTAATCTTTTTTTTATTTTGATTTGTTTGTTTTTACTAGAGTATGCTATTATGATCTATAGATTATGGCTGCTGCTATGCTACTGCCATTATAATGATTGCACATTTTAGTGATACAATTATTACACAGTTTGTGGCCACTATATGTGCTCAGTAAACAAGCAAAAGTGAATTGGAGATAGATAGTGCTTTTCTTTTACATCCAGTCCCCATGTGCATGCGGTTTTTACAGATTTTGTTATCCGTTCCCACTGGCGCACAATAATGGCCTACCAATCCGAAAGGCGGAACAGGTTTTAACATGGCGAGTTTGCACACCACTTGGGTGACCAGTTTGTGTGGGAAAGTAGATGGCCTTGGAATCCTGTGGGTCATGAAGTTGCAGGTTTGAATCTTGGCCCAGTGTGTACTTACAGTCTGTCTGTTTTCTCTGTATTGCATCTTGACCATGCGACACCATTTTGTGGATGGGTGGTCTAGGGGTAACACGCCTGACTTGAAAGCAAAAAGTCTGGGTTGGAGTGTGCTGTGGTTCGAATCCCGTTTGGGCCTAAAACTTTTTCCCCATCCATAAGACCATGAGTGGTGGTAAGGGTGCCTGTCTTTCGGATGAGACGATAAACTGAGGTCCCGTGTGTTATACATCATTATTTAGTGCACGTAAAAATCCCCACAGCAACAAGAGGGTTGTCCATGAAAATTCTGTAGAAAAAAGCCACGCTGATAGGGAAACAAATACAGTTGCAGACAGGAAAAAGAAAAAAAATAATGGGTAGGTGCTGCACTTGTGGTGACGCGCTCTTCCCGGGGAGAGCAGCCTGAATTTTACGCGAGAAATCTGCTGTGGCATAAAGTGGTATAAATAAAAAATAAAATAAAATTTTGTACTTACAGTCTTTCTGTTTTCAATATATTACATCTTGGCTATGCGAGGCCATTCAGTACTTAGTCTTTTTGGTTTCTATAATCATACATATATATATATTTGTTGTTGTTGTGGGCAGGACTCCTCCCAGGGCAACTCCATCTTCCAGATCGAGATGCTGGTGTGGGTCAAGCAGAACTTCCCCGAGATGCAGGTCATCGCCGGCAATGGTGATACACCGCCTACCCTGCTGTCCTCTCCTGTCTCTTCCTGTCTTTCTGCCCCTGTTGGCTGTCACTGTCGCTACAGTCATGGCCATTCAGGGCAATCTCTGTCAGGAGTGTGGGGGTTTGTGTGTTTGGGGGGTGGGGGTGGGATAGGGTTTGTGTGTGGGGGGCACAATTGGGGGGGGGGGGAGGGTGTGTGTGTGTGTGTTGTGTGTGTGTTAGTGTCAAAGTCAAAATTTTATTTCCAGATGGTACATTGAGTAAGCAATAAATTTGCTTTTTTTTTCATCGTGTGTGGGGGGGGGGAGGGGGGGGA
>CM060332.1:10178532-10181032 GCA_030674155.1 Stramonita haemastoma
ATGGAGCCTAAGTATTTGAATTGGCTCACCTCTTCTAGTATTTCTCCATTCATCTTTATTTCCGTGATGTCATTACTCGCGCTGTTGACCATGATCTTTGATTTCTCTGTACTGACCTCCATGCCGTAAAGAAAAAAAAGACACCAAAAAGACTTGTACCATAATTTCATAGATTTCAAAAAGGCCTTTGACAGGGTATGGCATGACGGCCTCTGGCAAGTACTCAGGCACTTCAACATTGACAGCTGCCTAATTGAAGTCATCAAGGCTCTGTACGAGAACGCAAGAAGTGCAGTCTTCATAAACAGTCACGTGGGCGAGTTCTTCAAGACCACGGTTGGGGTTCGCCAGGGCTGCCTTCTCTCACCTGTACTCTTCAACCTCTTCCTCGAAAACATCATGACAGAGACACTGCAAAACCACCACACTTCCATCTCCATTGGTGGAAGACCCCTTTGCAACCTCAGATTTGCAGATGACATTGACCTCATGGGCAGCAGCAAACAAGAACTGCAAATCCTCACTTATTGCTACCACATGCCAAAGCGCTATCAGGCTAGAGGTAGAAACCCTGCTGAGAGTCTGGAAGTAATTATAGCTGCTGGTATGTACTTAGAAGGAGGAAAAGGTGTGTGATCATGTGTGCCTGACCTGATTTCGTAATGGAATGTGAAATCTGGATGCAATTTGTGTTCAGAGAATTTGAATACAAGAGGGTTAAGATGTTCAGTCAAAGCTTTATTTACTTACACTAATAATACAGCTGTGACTGTCCCACAGTGACAAGTTACCACTGTCTGTGCCTTTGCTTTCAGGTATGAGAAACGGTTATACTGATACCCCGGGCACCGGCCAGCAAAGGTTGTTGGGACTGCTTTGTCAAGTGGTGCGGACACACATCCAGCTCTCTCTTCAGTGCCTCACAACACCTGCTGGTTTTTTTTTTTTTTTTTTTTTTTTCAAAACACCTGCCGTTGATTGGCAAAGACCCCCTGTGTCATGGTCTTCCCTGGACGCTGAGTCGTGACACGTTGGTGCCTGTCAGTGACAGATACACACTTTCCTGTTTTCGTTTGTAGGGTCTGGTCATTTTCACCATGCTCACAGCGCACAAATCTAACATCACTCAGTCCAGAGTGCAAAATTCAGCACGCCCTTTCCTTTTACCTAGTCCAGGTGTGGTCAGTTCCTGCTATAATTAGAACTAGCTGGCCCCATCTGGGCTGGGCTGGAATGAAATGATTAGCAGCTGAGAGGAGCTGAAAGTAGGGGAAACAGATTGCTGTGGGCTGTGATCTCCGTGTCACGGTCTTCTCGGTTAGGTTATCTTTGAATTAGTTTGTGAGAGGGTAAAGTTTGCATTCCTTCATCTTCTGTGTTGAACACTTGGTTAGCAACTGTTGTTGTGTGTCATGAGTGAAAATGTGTTGCATTGCCGTCAAGTGTCTGGCAAGTCAGGCCTAGTACTCCATGTAATCCATGATTTACAAGACATGGTCTCGTCCAGATACACACACATGCATGCACGCACGCAGGCATGTACGCATGTGTGCACACTCACATACACACGCATACACACACACACACACACACACACACACACACACACACACACACACACACACACATTTGTATAATGATAAAATTGTGAATAATTGTTTATAGGTACGCATGTTTAGAAAAGAAACTGAAAAAACTGAAAATGTTTACTTTTTGAAAAAATCAACAACCATTTTAGTTTAAAAACATTTTTCATATAGAACAAGAAGTGTGGCACACTGCGACACATTTCTTTATATGTATAAAAAAGGAGAAAACACTCACAACATTCTGATCATGAGAGTGAGTGTGACACCTGTCTCACCTGTCTGACCTGTGGCCATCACCAAGTTCACACTGCACACAAATCCAACATCACTCAGTCCAGAGTGCAAAATTCAGCACGCCCTTTCCTTTTACCTAGTCCAGGTGTGGTCAGTTCCTGGTATAATTAGCCCCAGCTGAGCTGGGATGGGATGGGATGACATAATTAGCCGCTGAGTAGGAACTGAAAGTGGTGGAAACTGACTGCTGTGCTCAGTGTCAGCCACTGCACCCAGTGATAGTGACATGATCCTCCTTCTTCTCCTTCACAAAACTGCATACACACGGGGACTGGATGTAAAAAAGCACAAGAGTGCTTGTTCCATTATCCTCGATATGAAATAATCAATCAATCAATCAATCAATCAATCAATCAATCAATCAATCACTTGCTCCAGTGTAGAGGGGGTGTAGACTGCAGGAAAGTGTGTTGCTGTTGTTGTACATGGGCTAAAGTCTGGGAGCTTTGGGGTTGCTGTTCCCTTCATTCAGACATGATACTGTCTCTACGCCTAACTGTGCTGAATCTGAGGTTGATGTTGTTGACCGTTCTTCTGCTAAATATCACTCCAAGTGAGTGTCGCCTTGAGTGAGTGTAGCCCCCAAATGTGCACACACCCCACATCTGGGCATGATT
>CM060332.1:10213532-10216032 GCA_030674155.1 Stramonita haemastoma
CAAGTTATTAATCTGCAATAAAACGGCTATACAATTAAAAAAAAAAAAGACTGAAAATCAGACTATTCTATGAAAAATTATTACAAGTTGAAATGATAGACTGCAGGAAATAACAAAATGAGAAATGGACAAGTTTATCACCATAAAAGGTAGTCAGAATGAGGGCTTGGGTATTTAAAAAAACATGCTTTAAGCAAAAGGGTACAAAATTATGACTTGCTATTTCATTACAAGGTAAATAACCATACTTTTGTAATCATTCAAAATCTCAAAATCGACAACCTGACCCCACCTGCCAAACAAGGCTCCAAGCAGAAAAGTGGGTCAGGTGCTAAACGACTCATTTCGTGGTAGAGCCTCACATTTCTGTTTTGAGGTTTTGAGGTCATACTTAGAGGCTTCAGTCGAGCAGCAGTGGAAATATTGTCAAATTCCAGCCATTTGAGATTGGGTCTCTCTCAGATAGAAGAAGAAGAAGAAGAAGAAGAAGAAGAAGAAGAGAAGAGAAGAAGAAGAAGAAGAAGAAGAAGAAGAAGAAGAAAGAAAGGAGCTCTGATTTTATTTTTCATGTGTATAGACGTTACTTTGTCTGGATCCACTGCAGTGGTGGTGTGGAGTGTCAGCTGGTTTGCTTGTGTGGGCGTTTGACTAGAGAGAGAGAGAGAGAGAGAGAGAGAGAGGAGAGAGAGAGAGAGAGAGAGAGAGAGAGAGAGAGAGAGAGGAGAGAGAGAGAGAGAGAGAGAGAGAGAATGAATGAATGAATGAATGAATGAATGAATGAATGAATAATCTTTATTTTTCAAGGGTAACAGAGTAAGTAAGCATTACATACTTTTTTTCATCGGAGAGAGAGAGAGAGAGTATGGATTTAGGTTGGGGGTTGTTCTGTATGTGTCAATTACTTATCTTTGTAAACGCAAATGTCCATGACATTTAGATATTTGAAAATCGCCCTGACACTTTTGTTGAAACTAGATAGCTATGCAAACAACTATCAAAACAAAAAACAAAACACACAGACAGACAAATACACAACCATCCAACCAGCCAACCAACCAATCAACCAACCAGTCAACCAACAAGCAGAACAACCAAAGAACTAAAACAAAACCGAAAGTAAAACAAACAGGAAAAGACAACACAATGCTGATATACTGTCTAGTTCACAAAAAATTCGGGGAAAAAAAGGGATCTGACAAAAAGCGATTGTTTCAAAAGTGTTTGTCACTTGTTTTGTTCTTCTGGGGACGGGATTGCTCAGTGGTCAGAGCGCTGGCTTTCCCCCCAGCCAATGTTAAGCATCCTCGAGCGTGGTTACCAATTGGATGGGTGACCATTTGCGCGCCTTGGCTTCAGTACAGTCCCCCCAGCTGTAAATGGGTACCTGCCCTCTTTAGGGTCAGGGAAGGTAAAGCAGCGAGGGAGAGGAGATGGGCGACGCCATCAATATGCTGGCCCCTAGAGAAACTGAGGTCTCTGATGCCTCGCTCCCCCACGACCACACAGGTTATGGGACGCCTTTACCTTATCTTCACTTTTTACATCTATGATGTAAAATGTAATATATATATATATATATATATATATATATATATATATATATATATATATATATATATATATATATATATATATATATATATATATATATTATATATTCTCGTCCCATACTGTCAATCCATGCTTGTGTCACACGTACGTGACAAATTGCCTCAGGAACTAAAACACGTCATTGTCGACGTCACAAGCGTCATTTCACTGAATGGTTAAGGGATGAGATTTCGGTCAGGGGAGACTAGAAAGTCTTCAGTTACCCTCTTCCTGAAACTTCGTGCTTTCAGCTGCAGAAAATGATCTCTTCTTCCTATAACAATTCCCAGACATTTTCTGCTCCCCCGAAACAGAAAAAAATGTTGAAATCCATCGATTTGTCTTTTTTTGTTTGTTGCAGAATGACTGTAGTAACATAAGACATGTTTGTCACTTTTCCCCCTCTCATTATCCTATCGCTCTTGACAAACTGCCATCAATCCTGTGTCACACAAGATCGGTTGGTATTGACCAAAAACTTCTATAACAAATAATAAGTGAAATATTAGCTTCTTGCTGCTCTAAATAGCTTTGTGGAGGATTGTTGTTTCTTTATCTTCTGAATCGACATTTGTTTTAAAACCATGCACAAGATATCAATGTTCGCTTCTTCCATGGAGGACTGGGGGGCCAGAATGCTAGGGTGAAGTAACGTTGGTGGTCTGTGTTTAGAAACAACGTACGGGCATCTGGTTCATTCCTCCTCTGTGAAGTTCAAGTTTCTTTCTCTTTGTTTATGACAAATTGTTTTTTGTGCAACATATATTCTAAGCATATGTGACGCGCTACCACAAAAGGTACATTAAGCCACAGGGACAGTTTTTGCCTACGGGTTGGAAAATGTGACTACAAATATATATTTTTAACGATTTGCATGTTTTTTGCAGTTTTAGTTTCTTTAGAATTCTAA
>CM060332.1:10221032-10228532 GCA_030674155.1 Stramonita haemastoma
CTGTCTGTCCATCTGTCTGTCTGTCTGTCTGTCTGTATATCTACTCTCTCCCCTCCCCCCCCCCTCTCCCCCCCCCCCCCCCCCTCCCTCTCTCTCCTCCCCTTCTCTCTCCCTCTCCCTCTTCCCTTCTCTCTCCCTCCTCCCCCTCCCCCCCGATCTCTCTCTCTCACAGATAGAAACCAGCAGAGACACTCCACAGCACTGCTAGCTAGGGTTGTGACTCAGACACAATAACGTCAGTACATTTCCAAAACAAGATCAGGACTCCACTCCCTGGTAGAAAAAGACCCAGGTCTGGAACCGTTGAAATTTGGTGAATGACATCCCACCCCCACCCCCACCCCCACCCCTGTGTCTCCCCTCCACCACACTGGAAGACCTAGATGCAGGCTCTAACAACCACGTAATATAATTTTCCTCACACCAGAAAATCTCCCAAAAGGACACAGCCTAAAATCATAGTGGGGTTGTCTCCCTTTCTAACAAATAGCGTCATGTACCCACACAGTGGATATATATACATATACATACATATATATATATATATATATATATATATCTTAAATATAATCTTTTATTTTAAGGATAATGGAATAAAAGCACTTATGTGGTTTTGTTTACATACATACCCCGTTTGTATGCGGTTTTGTAAATTTTTGTTATCTATTCCCACCGGCACACAATGGCCTACACTTCCGAAAGGCGAAACAGGCTTTAACGTGTGAGAAGGATGTTCTGCGTGTGTTCGCACGTGGGCCTCGATTCATAGTCTCTATAGACATGTGGGGGGGGGGGGGGTAGTGGAATCGGCGCTGATGTTAATTCCCGGGGAAAAAATCTAAAATGGGATTCAAACCCGGGTCAGCAGATCACGAGCGCAATGCGCAACGCTCTAACCATCTGGCTACCTTGTCCCCTTTGGTGTCCATCTCCTAGTGGTTGTGTTCAGGAAGCGTGTTAGCAGGGAGTGGCACATACATCCCTGAGCTGAGAGAGAGAGAGACAGAGAGACAGAGACAGGCAGACAGACAGACAGGCAGGCAGCAGCAGGCAGCAGCAGACAGAGACAAAAGAGACAAAGAGAAACAGAGAGAGAGACGGAGAAATACAGAGACAGAGAGACACACATAGACATAAAGAGAGAGAGGGGGAAAGACATGGAGAGAGAGGAAAAGAGCGGAGATATAGACATGGAGACAGAGACAGAGAGAGACAGAGAGAGAGACTATCTCTCTCTCTCTCTCTCTCTCTCTCTCTCTCTCTCTCTCTCTCTCTCCTCTCTCTCTCTCTCTCCTCTCTCTCTCCCCCCTCCCCTCTCTCTCTTCTCTCTCTCTCTCTCTCTTCTCTCTCTCTCTCTCTCTCTCTTCTTCTCTCCCTCTCTCTCTCTCTCTCTCTTTAACATGACTAATACGAAAAAGAAATCTCAACCCGCCAACCCACCAGCCAGCCAACCAAAGAAACAAGCAGAGAACTACTGGTAGAAGTTTTTTTTTAAAGTTAAAAAGCTCCCCCACCCCCACCCCATCAGTTTTATGTCAACTTTGGAGACTTATGACTTTTATCAAATATATCAAATGCGTTGCTTTACAGAATTACTGCCATAAAAATGGAATTTCATGTTCCAACAGTAGATAGTGGAAGTGCGTGTTTAGGAAAAAAATTTGGTATCAAGAGCTTTTGCCACTGAGGCGATTGAATTAGTATCAATAAAACACTTCTCTAAGTTACAAAAGAGATGCACAAACACTTTGATGCTCGTATTGTTTTCTGGGAATGTTGAGCATGCATTGCGCACATAAATCATTCTGACACATTGTTATAGAATTCGTATATAAGTCATTCTGACCTATTGTTATGGAATATGTATGCGAGTCATTTTCACCTGTTCTTATAGAGTGCGCATATAAATCTTTCTGATTTATTGCTCTGTATGTGTGGGTTTTTTTCAAGATTGCTGTTTCTTTTTACTTTTATTTTTTTTAATCCTGTGTCTGTGTTCAATGATATACTTGCCTGCTGTGTTTTTTTTAATTTGCAACTTATGTATGTTGCACATTTACTTCATTTTATTGTTTTTTTTCTTTGTTTCTGTCTGCTTTTTCTTTCTTTCTTTCTTTCTCTCTGTTATCATTGTATCATGGCTCACCATTCTCTCTCTGCCTCTGCTGAGTTCTATCGTCTCTGTAGCCCTCCTAGACCACTGATCTCAGTGATGTTGGCAACGAAGGATGTTGGTGGTCTGCCTCTCTTCCTTCTGCTCTCAATCTCACCGTGGAGAACTGTCGACATTACATTTGTCTATTATGTCTCTGTTTGCATGACCAATATATTTGAGTCTGCACTTATCGAACTTCAGCGAACATTTGATCTTTGCATCGAGAGTCCATCAAAATGCTTTTTTTGTTTTCTGTCTGACCATTTGACTCTTAAACGTCACCTACGAAAATACGTTTTGGCTGTGTTTATTTTTTTCTTTCTAATTTTCGTTGTGCCCAGACTTCTGACCCATACAGTGATACAGCCAGAGTAGTGTTTTGAACAATTCTGATTTGAGATATTTAGATTTCCTCTCTATTTCCCAATGATGTTTGACTGAATCATATTTTGCTTGGCCAAACCGATTTAGCCTTGGCGTCTTGTAAACAGAAACTATTATTCTCTTTTACAGAGCCCAACTGACCGAGACAAAAGCAGAGAAACGAACCTAAGGTGTTATGATGATAGTCACTACCGTTATGACGCCCTTGCAGTGTTTTGAAAAAACACACACAAAAACCGTTGCTTCTTGTGATGGGTGAACATGAGGTTAGTAGGCCAATGTTGGTGGAAGATTTCATAAGGGTCAGTTTCAGATTGTTTGCTTTCAGGTTGATTGCAAGGTTGCTGGCCGGGAGACTCTATTGTTTTGAGGGAAAGGAGGGTTCCTGAGTACATTTTCTGTCACAGCTGTGGTGTTAACACAGGAGTGGGTATTGTTTCGGTGATGTCTATCAGCAAGGTTTGGTTCCGTTATAGTCGTTGTGGCTGTAGATCTAACTGCTTGTCACTGGTGTGAGCAAGATTGGTCAGTGATGCATTGTTTATCACAGGAAAGGTTTTGCTGTAAAGGGGGAGAGTTTTTGTTGTAAAGGGGACTTTTTTGTTGTAAAGGGGATTTTTTGTTGTTGTAAAGGGGGATGTTTTTGTTGTAAAGGGGGAGAGTTTTTGTAAAGGGGTAGAGTTTTTGTAAAGAGGGGATGTTTTTGTTGTAAAGGGGGAGAGTTTTTGTAAAGGGGGAGTTTTTTGTAAAGAGGGGGTGTTTTTGTTGTAAAGGGGGAGAGATTTTGCAAAGGGGGAGAGTTTTTGTTGTAAAGGGGGAGAGTTCTGGTTGTTCTGTGCTGTTGGCAGTGTCTTCGTGGACCCATGGGGTTGAAGTCTGACAGTCTGAACCTCTGGGTTATAGCTTCGTCACATGACAACATTAAAAGCAGAGATTGAAATGATGTAGCTCAGTATACCTAGGGACCTAAGGAATAGGAATAAAATCTCCACAAACAAAAGTAAAATAAGCAAACATGAAAATAACAGCTTGATATTAATTTCGTCTAATACACACTCGACAGATCAGAAGCCATCTTGTCATTGGTTGGTTAGGGAAAATGTTTGACAAAAGTAGGACGAAATTTGAGACAACTGAACACACGTTAACCTTGATGCATTCCGTTCAAGGAAAAACTAATCAACAAACACCACAACAACAACAACAAACAAAAACCCCGAAGAAACAAAACAGATTAAACAAACTCTTTGAAGCTTCAAGAAAAAGTTTGAAAAAAAAAAATCAAGAAATACTCAATTTGGATTTGCTTTGCCATGCCAAGATGGCGCCTGAAATAGGTCACAGCTGACACCTGTCAGGTGTGAGGGCGACACGCAATGATGGTAACCTGATCTCCTTCTTCATTTGCTCCCTATCTCGCTGGCCCTGCTGACTTGAGGGATTCTCATGCCACAGATATTGGGTGACGTTGTCAATGAGAGAAGCTGGTGGTCTGCCTTTTTGTTCCTTTTTCTCCTTGGTTTTGCCTTGAGATACAATCTTCATGAGGTCCATGTCATGGTTTCGTAGCGTAGCACGTGGCCTACATAATATCTTAATTTTATTTGATTTATTAATGTTAGACGTTTTCTTATTGAGGAAAAAGTAGTGAGGAAAGACAAGTGCAGGTACCAACTTCTCAATCATGAAGTTAGACGTTTTCTTGTTGTTGTTCCCAGTTCTTGTTGTATGCTTTCATTTAAAAAAAATTTTTTTTTATCTACCCAACTTACCCTGAGCAGCTAGCCTTCTAAATAAAAGAAAAAAAAAAACACATCTCAAGGGTTGTTCTCATGTCATCAACCCTCCTCTCATCTAATATCACTTTAAGTGAACAGACATAAAACCAACAAACACACAGACACAGACACCAGACAGACACAGATGCAGACACGACACACAAACACACAGACACCAGACACACACAGACACACACACACAGACCACACAGCACACACAGACACACACAGCACACACAGACACACACAGACACACACACACACACACACAACACACACACAGACACACACACACACACACACACACACACACACACACACACACACACACACACACACACACTACCATAACCACCGCTATCACCACCCAGGCAATCCATATCCAGTGCATGACCAAAAACAACCCAACAAAAATCCATGTAACCAGCATAACTACAGCGTGGGATGTGGCACAGCTCGTTGTTATAAGGCGTGATCAGAGGGCAGAGCAAAAATGGACCCTCACATCCACTGTCACTCCATGCTGGACAAAGAAATGCCCTACTGGAGGATAATCGTTGTTCTCTGGCAGTGGTCTGTCCGTCCGTCCGTCGTCTGTCTGTCTTTATGTCTGTTTGTCTGTTGGTCTGTGTGTCTTTCCGTCTGTTTGTCTCTGTGTTTGGTTTTATGCCCAAACCTGCAGAAGTAAAATGTACTCAATGTATATAAGTTCTAGCTACTGTTTTGCACAATATTTCATTTATTCTTCTGGTCTAATGCTCAGACGCTACCACCCCCCCCCCCACCGAAAAAACAATAAAAAAAAACCCAAAACAACGAACGAAAACGAACGAACTAACCAGCCAACCAACCAACCAACCAACCAAATAAAAATAAAAAAACACACTGAAAAAACCCCCAAGACATAAAGTGGTATAAAATCAAAGATGCCAGCTATGCAATAAATTCAGTACAGCTGGGATATATTTTACTATGAATTTGTAAATTCTGCTTCATTAGATCTGCACAGCAAGATTACAGATGGTTGGTTTTTGGGGGTGGGTTTTTTGTTTGTTTGTTTGTTTTTCATATTTGTGGGTGGGATTTTTTAAAATTGTTTTTATTTTTTGGAGGTGGAGGGCATCGCAATAAGTACTTTTGCAAACTTTACATCTACCTTTCGTTTTTAACATGGACAAGAAAGTCTGCCTAAAACCTAACCAACCTTGGGCCGCAATTGAAAACAAAGTGGGAGATGGGGGAGTGAGTGTGCATGTATATGACGAATCTGTACAAAGTTTCACAGTTATAAAGCAAAAATACACACTTGATACAACTCTTGTTTTGCACTGTCAGATTTTTTCTATTACTAGAAGAGAGAGAAGAGAGAGAGAGAGAGAGAGAGAGAGAGAGAGAGAGAGAGAGAGAGAGAGAGAGAGTCCTCTATCTCTTCTCCTCTTTGTCCCTTTCTTTATCTATCTCTCTTCTTACCAAATCCTTCTATTGATCCTTCTCTTCTCCTTTAAAACAAGGCAACTCCCCCTCCCCCCCCCCCCCGAAACAAACAACAAAACCAGCAAAAGACTCCCACCCCTTTCAAAATCCAAGAAAAATGACATTAAAACATCTCCAACACAAGACCATAACAAACAAAAAAATGCCTCCGTGACACCAAATGTGATGGGGGACCTCCTTTCAAGCCCATCACCGTCAGAGCTGCAGAGGAGGACACAGATCAATGACAGGCGGTGTGGGCGGGCAGTGGAGGGCGGGGCGGTGTCAGGGAAGACAGAGAGAGAGGGGGGCGGCTAAAAGTGTGCCTGGTGATTCTGCCTGCCTTGTTTTCTCACAACACTTCGGCCCTGGTCCTGCAGTTTGTCTGAGGTGTGTGCCCCAGTGTGAGCGTGCATGCGCACTTGTGGACAGGAAGCAAGAGTTGGGAGCTGACCCATATGGATGGGGCAGTGTGTGTGTGTGTGTGTGTGTGTGTGTGTGTGTGTGTGTGTGTGTGTGTGTGTGTGTGTGTGTTGCACGGGCGTGCACACGGGTGGTTTTTGTGTGTGTATGTGTATGTGTGTGTGTATGTAATACCATAATGTCACCTAATGGAGTCTTGTTTGGAGCCAAGTGTTACTGCTGAGGTCTGAGTAAAGGAGTTAATGCTATCAGCAGGATCATTGCAAATGAACAAATAGGAACTATCCAGGTCAACCAGACCAAAATATATGTGTCGAAGATGAAACGTGGGTAATCAGCTTTTGAAAAGCAACCAAACAACATACATGTCATGACATTTCATTTGAACGTTTCACTCTCGAATGATAATAAGAATAAGATCAGGCTGTGCCTTCAAATTCAGTTCTCTGAAGCATACAATACTGGACTGTGAATCTTGAAAGCAAATTCTTCTTCTTCGTTATGGAACACTCAGACAATAACTGTTGTCATCTGTCATAGGAGCAAAACTACCTTGCCCGCTGCCCCTAATCCTCCTGACAAGTCAGGCCCAGTGCATCTAACTCCGGCATGGGAAAGCAGTGTTCTCTCTTAAGTCTATCTGGAAAAAAAGGCAGGAGAACAGAACAATACGACAGAAAATATACAGGAAGGAGGTGACTGGAAGACACGGAACAAGGCGGAAACAAAGATACACATACAAAAGAGGAAATGTTTAGCACAGAATTTCCAGAGGGTGGGGGATGCTAATTATACTGACAGACATTTGCAGGGGAGATTAAAAGCAAATAAAACGAAGATGTGCCAAAGGCAAGGACATTTCTGGCAATGGCTGTGTGCTTGAATTTCGCTCTCAACTTTGTAAAGCTTTTTCCAACAGAAAGAAACTTAACAGCCACTTTATCCAATCAATGGCGTGCCTTGCCTCTATCCCTGTCTCAGCAAAATCTCTTTTTTCAGTGGTCTAGAGGTAACCTCCTACCTGCCGAGAAAGCGAAAAACCCGGGTTCAATAAAGGTTCGAACTTAATCTCCGTTTGTGCTCAAAAATGTTTCCCAGTCCACTAGACTGTGAGTATTGGTCTGGGTGCTAGTCTTTCAGGTGAGAAGCGAGTTTCTGTGTGCTATATGCATTTCAACAGAGGCAAAAGAACCCACCGCAACAAGAGAGTTGACACTGGCAATGTTCTGTTGAAAAAAAAAGAATCTCCGAGAAAAGAAAAAAATATGCGTACAAGACAGGAAAATG
>CM060332.1:10238532-10246032 GCA_030674155.1 Stramonita haemastoma
TTACCTAAGAAAAACCTTAAGACGTATCTTTTTGAGAATGCCTGTGGTAATGTCACAGTCTAGTTGTTTTTCCTCTTTTCTTTGCGTGTCTCTGTCCTTTCCCTCATACCGTTATTGTCATGATTATTTAGATAATGTGAGGGAAGAAATAGTTCGTGATGGTTGAGATGGGAGCGAGTGGGGGGTGGGGGGGTGGGGGTGGAGTGAGGAGTTGTAAGCGAGGTTGAGGAGAGGAGGGAGGGGGAGGTGTGTGTGTGTGTGTGTGTGTGTGTGCGTGTGTGCGTGTGTGTGTGTGTGTGTGTGTGTGTGTGTGTGTGTGTGTGTGTGTGTGAAAGAGAGAGAGAGAGAGAGAGAGAGGAGAGAGAGAGAGAGAGAGAGAGAGAGAGAGAGAGAGAGAGAGGAGAGAGAGAGAGAGCATTCGTGTACTAATACCGCAAGGTATGACTGAGTTAATATGGCATTTGGAACTTATTTTACCCTGCCTGGGCAACATACGTGCAGGCATGTGTTACATCCTGAATAAGCTGTGTTGGATGAAGTTGTCTTCTGCTTGTTTCTCTTTTCGTGACCAGTTCACGTCTGCATGTGGGAGGAAAATGCTGAATACGAACACACAGACAAGAGGATGGTGGAACCAGGATAGACTCTCTGGGTTTTTGTTGTTGTTGTTGTTGTTGCCATTCATTTATGGAATAATGTTATTTTTTTTATACCTCAGTTTTGAATGTTAATTCTATTTCTTTTCTTCTTTTTTTTAATCCATGTGGTGCTTGTTTCTATTTTCATAAATAGAATGATATTTATGTTTCTTTTTATGTTTCAGTTTCTGAATATGTTACCATCCTTTTTAATCTGTAACACACCCCCCCCCCCTCTCTCTCTCTCTCTCTCTCTCTCTCTCTCTCTCTCTCTCTCTCTCTCTCTCTCTCTCTCTCTCTCTCTCTCTCTCTCTCTCTCTCTCTCTCTCTCTCCCTGTGTGTGTATTGTGTGTGTGTGTGTGTGTGTGTGTGTGTGTGCGTGCGTGCGCGCGCGCGCGCGCGCGCGTGTGTGTGTGTGTGTGTGTCGGGAGGTGGGATGGAAGGGTTGGGATGAGCACATAGCTACTTATCCGCAGAAAACAACTATAAGAACCAGAAATTAAAACCATACAGCAAGAATAACGAAAAGAAAACCCCCCAGCTTAAACACTTACTTTGAAATTCATATATCTAGTAAGAATCACTTTACTATAAGACCCTGATAATAGGGCTATGACCGAATAGAATTTCTTACAATACATAATACGATACAATTTCTTTCATAAGCAGAATGTCTTTTAGAGTTTGCTCTAAGCAATCGTATGTTAAAACAGGCAAAAAGGTTTTTTCAAGTCTCTGCATTCTAAAAGAATGTGAGTTATGGTAATGATTTCGCCACAGATGCATGATACTATTTTTTTGGAAAATTTACATCTAAAAGCATTGAGCTTAAACCTATAAATAAGAGATACAACATTTCTCCATTCATGTGAGTGACGACATTTGATCTTATCAAAAGATAATAAATGTGTTACATCATCATTCCAGTGAAAACCGATATCTTGTACTTTCTTTGTAAAATGTTTCCAACATGCATTTTGTAACATGCTATAGCCCTCATGAATGGATAAGGGGACATTTATCCTGCAGGACCCATTAGTGCTCCATATTTTGCTATTTAGTCAACTTTTTCATTAAAGTCTATACCACAATGCGAAGGATTCCAGCAAAAAAGAAACACTGGTGCCTAGTAACATCAGGAAATGTATCAGATGTCCAATTTCAGATACGAGATCTTATCTCACTTTTGAGCAGGACGTTTTTTAGAGGAGGTAAAACTGACTTGGAATCAACACAGAAAAGCGTCTGAAATATGTCTTTAGGAAAATCTAGACGATGATACAAAACCATCAAAATGGCAGATAATTCAGCTGGAAAAATACATCGATTTTCCCCAAAATAAAATGACCATTCTACTTTCAATGATGGGATGACAAACGCTGCTCCCGTCTTGGTCGCTCAAAAGCGAACCGTCAGTGTAGATTTTAAGATGTTCTGGATACTTTGTTTGTATATGTTCTTTTACTGATGCGCTAAAAATATTTTCATTACATTATTTGGTTATAGAAGAATAATTTAAGTCAAAATTAGCTCTCTGAAGCTCCCATGGTGGGGAATGACGAAAAGTTCATCTTTGATTAAAATTTAGTTATTTTGTGGACATTCTTCTGACTTATCAAATCAATGAGAAGTATAAGTTCTAGCTGTGGTAACAGAACGAATAGTATGTGTTCTTGTTTTGAACAACGTAAGGGATATTTAACCACGGCCAATATTTAGCCACGGCCAGTGTGTGTGCGTGCTTGCGTGAGTGCATGTGTTCGTGCGCGCACGCGCGTGTACTTGTGTGTGTGTGTGTTTCTATATGTCTCTGTGTCTGTGTGTGCGCACGCACGCACGTGTGTGCATATTTGTACCCAAAGAAATGATGATGACTATTTTTGTTCATAAATCACTTTTCTTCCCCGTACATCAGGGTTCCGATGATGCGAATATATTCTGAAGGTGGGATTGGTGCACACATATGTTACACTTCAATAACTTGTTCTTGATTATTCTCTATTATTATTCCTTCATTCGTCACAAATCATATCTGCATAGAAAGTTAAAAAAAAAACACAACACCACCACCAACAACGAACTAAACACAAAACCGAGGAAGAGGGTTGTATTTAATGTAGAACTTCCCCTTCCTCACACACACCCACGCACGCACACACGCATTCACGCACGCACGCACACACACGCACGCACGCACGCACGCGCACACACACGCACGACACACACACACACACACACGCACGCACGCACACACACACACACATACACACACACACACACACACACACACACACACACACACACACACACGCACTTCTTCTTCTTCTGAGCCTTAGGCTATGCTTTCTTTCTTTTTTCTTCTTTTCTTTTCTTCTTTCTTCTTCTTCTTCTTCTTCTTCTTCTTCTTCTTCTTCTTCTTCGGTTCTTCGTATTCTTTGCATTCTTCTTCTTCTTTTTCTTCGCATTCTTCTTCTTCGCATTCTTCTTTTCCTTCTTCTTCGCATTCTTCTTCTTTGCATTCTTCGCTTCTTCGCATTTTCTTCTACCATCTTCTTCGCATTCTTCGTATTCGTATTCTTCGTATTCTTATTCTTCGCATTCTTGGCATTCTTCCTGGCATTCTTCTTTCTTCGTTGAACACTTAGACAGCAACTATATATAATAATAGTAATAGTAATAATAATAATAGTAATAATAATAATAACAATAATAACAATAACAACAACAACAACAACAATCAATCATCATCATCATCATCATCAATCATCATCATCATCATCATCATCATCATCATCATCATCAAAATAAAAATAATAAACAACAACAACAAACAACAACAATAGAAAGTAGTAGTAATAATAATAATAATAATAATAATAATAATAATAATAATAATAATAATAATAAATAATAATATATATACTACTACTACTACTATACTACTATATATTTACTACTATACTAACTACTACTAACTACTATAATGATAATAATAATAATAATACATGGAATTTGTACTGCACTGTATCTTGTAAAAAACAATCAAAGCGCTTGCATTCGACCTAATCAACACATACGCAATCAATAACAATTTATATTTTCAGCAGATCGAATGTAAACACAGGAATTGTTTAATGTAGAAACTTCCCTTCTCACATACACCCACGCACGCACACACGCATCCACGCACGCACGCACACACACGCACGCACGCACGCGCACACACACACACAGCAGGCACGCACGCACGCACACACACACACACACACACACACACACACACACACACACACACACACACACACACACACACACACACACACACAAATGAGCACACAGCAGTGCACAAAATAATGTGTTGCACTGCTGTTAAGCGACTGACAAGTCAGGCCCAGTGCATCCGTCTTTGGCATGGGAGAGAATTGTTATATTTTAAGGGGGGTTGAAAAAAGGGCAGGAAAACGGACGGAGAAGATAGAAAATAGATTTTTTAAAAAAAGGTCATAGGGAGAAAAACGAAAAAGACAGAAAAAAGAGAGGGATAGAAAAGATGAAATTCCTAGCACAGAACTTCCAGAAGGTGAATATGCTATTTATACTGACAGACCCCCGGCATTTCCACAGTGGGATACTGCCCTGTGAAGTGTGGAGAGTTACCAGAAATGTAACTACAACATAGGAGTAACAATTGAACAAGCAGCAAGCTAAAAAAAAAAAGTACCCCCCTCCTATTAAAAACAAGATTACAAGTCAACATTGTTAATTGCGATTAGAAAATTCAGACCCCCCCCAAAAAAAAAAAAGAAAAAAAAAGCAGTAAGAGAGAAAATCATAAGTACATGCCATTACATATTTTAAATAAAATTTCCAGTATCTCCACTCCTCTAACTCTTCACTTCCCCTCCCTCCCCCTCTACCCCCACCCCCTCCCCCCTTCCCCCACCTGCAAGAAAACAGATGGTCGTCAAAGACAACAGGCATCCCTCCTCTAAAGCCAGCAGAGGTTGCCTCCTCACGTTCCGGTGAGGGATGAGCAGCAGTGCCGGTGCCTGTGTGCACGTGACACGTGTCCATGGCCCTACCTTCCTGCTGTCCTTATCTGGCCTCACCGACAGCTGACAGGCCTGTTGTCTGACAATGTATGGGGGGTGCGGAGGTGATGGGTGTGTCTGTGAGTGTGCTGCTGCATATCTAGAGCAGCTTTCTTCTGTAGCCATCACTCCTCTTGTGCTGAGGATAGGTGAGGGTAGGTGGAGAGGGGTGGACTGCTGGGAAGGATTGGGAATAATGGCTGAAGAAAAAACACCCCTCCCACACGTGTGCATGTAGATGGGGTCGAGTGCGTCATCAGTGAAGCAGAGAGATGCACTGATGGCGTGACTGTCACTCTTTGCCGCCACCACACTCACCCCCCATCTTCCAAAGCCAGGCTTGTTGGGGCACGTTCTCTTTATGGATTTTTTTCCCTTCCCGCTTTCAGCTCTGTGCATCCTCACCTACTGCTAGGACACTTCTCTTCTATCCGTGACCTGTCCTGAAGCTCACCCTGTTTGCTTAGTAGGGCAAGTCTCGAACAGTGGACTTCATTCATTAAACAAGGTTTTATTTTCTGTTGGGCGATGGTGTGAGAGGGCTGCAGGATAGATTGTAGAACTCATCAGAAACAAAGAAAGATGGCGAACCCTGGTGGTATTGTGTGTGTACCATCAAGCAGTGGGAAACGGAGACAGGTGATAAGTGATGTGTTCTATATCAAGATACATTTCAACAGGCTCTCCCCATGGCACAGCTCTGCCACCAGTTATTTTTTTATTGAATATTAGGCTGTATATGGCAACGCTCTGGCGGCTCCTGCGACGGTAGTGGAACCATTCGTATCGGCGAATGCCTTCCAAATGGACATTCCAGTGGCGTGGAGATGGGGGGTCTGCTTTATGGGTAACAGCTTGCCCTCCATACTTACTTACTCAGTCTTTGCGCTCTAAAGACTAGAGCGCAACTCAGAAGTCTTCCGAGACTGATGGGTGCCTACTACTAATTGAATATGCTCATGAAAGACTGTGCTGAAACTGGTATCACTAATCTATGGAAAGCATTTGTTGCTTGGTGTATGGAAATGTATTTAGACCTTGAGTTTACACGCAGAACGAAAACAAAGAGACAGACCTAAACCAAAACCAAAGAAACGCTAACTGATTTTCAAAGAAAAAAAATCTGACTAAAGTAGCAGTTCCTTTTGTCCATGACACTTGATTGAATGTGCTAGTACAACTGCTTAAGAAAGTTTTGACGTTTAACATCGATCTTATTCATAAGAAAAAAAATATTCAGTCCACAATTTATTTGTTGTACAAGAGATAGCAGGGTGGTTTAGCATTTGTCTGCCTAACAAAGTAAACCATGAGGTCTGGTTTAATTCCAGCTTTCCCTTTCTTCCCAGCTTGAAATGAAAATCAAACCGAAAGCCCGTCTTTTGGAGGAGACTCAAAACCAGTCAGACTGTGCAAATCAAAAGAACCCACGACAGTTGAAAATCGGAAAGAACATGGTGGCACCTCCCAACTGTCTTGGCAGAATTGATAGGTTTAATTGCCTAGCTGTATTCCTGAAGTCAGAATGCAACTACCTTAATAGGTGGGAGATGAAACAGTCCCATACCAAAAATCTCGCCATTGAAAGTTTGTAGTCATCATGTATGTTTGTTGTGAAGGGCGGGATTTGCGAATGTCTCAACTTGAGCCTTTAGCTACGTTATATGTATCTGTGTTTGTGTCTCAAATCAAGCTGTATGTGTCTTGTGTAGTTGTGTCTTTTTCAAGTCAAGCTTGTAGGTGTTAGTCCTGTATGATCGTTTGTGTATCAAGTCAAGCTGTATGTGTCTGTGTTTGTGTTCAAGTCAAGCTGTGTGTGTCTGTGTTTGTGTCTCTCTTGTGTCCTGTCAAAATGAAAACAACTCCGGTTGTTGAGGTATTTACCTCCAAACTGACGTCATTGTAATTGGTATTGCACACAAAAACTAAAATGTTATAAGAGCCATCAACTTCTTCTTTTTTTTAAATGACTCTGTCTCTGTAAATCTTGATACCTGTCTTGTCTGTCTGTCTGTCTGTCTCCAAGATTAGAAAAAAAGACTATTTAACTTCTTTTTCCGTCTTCGCTTCCTCTTTTGTATGTCTGTCTCTCTGTTTGCCTCTCTGCCCCCCCCCCCCCCCCCCGCCACCTCCTCTCTCTCTTTCCCTCTGAATGTTCCTCACTCTTCACAACAGCAACACGGATAGATTGAAGGCTAAGAACTGAAAACAAATATGCCATACACTGTTTCCTGCAGATGAACTACCTAACAGGACCTTGAACAACAACAAGGTGAAAGACAAAGTCAGAAGAATGTAAAAGAAAAAACAAAAATACTTTTCAGGAATGAAACACGTAGAAGAAGAATTTGCGAAGAAGAATGCGAAGAAGAAGAAGAAGTGGAATGCAAAGAAGAAGAAGAAAGAAGAAGAATGAAAGAAGAAGAATGCGAAGAAGAAGAAGCAAGAAGAAGAATGCAAAGAAGAAGAATGCAAGAAGAAGAAGAAGAAGAAGAAGAAGAAGAGAAGAAGCGAAGAAGAAGAAGAAGAAGAAGAAGAAGAAGAAGAAGAAGAAGAAGAAGAACAAGAAAGAAGAAGAAGAAGAAGAACAAGAAGAACAAGAAGAAGAAGAAGAAGAAGAAGAAGAAGAAGAAGAAGAAGAAGAAAACAACAACAACAACAACAACACAGCAGCAACAACAACCACAACAACAAAAAGAACAAGAACAAGAAGAAAAAGAAGAAGAATTGCGAAGAAGAATTGCGGAGAAGAAGAATTGCAAGGACGAATT
>CM060332.1:10253532-10258532 GCA_030674155.1 Stramonita haemastoma
GAAAGCAGAAACAAAAAAGCGATAAAAAAAGGGAAATGCTAGCAAAAAATTTCCAGAAGGTGGGGGTGCCATTTATACTGACAAGCCCCTAGCATCTTCAGGGGAGAAGCCAGGAAAAGGGGTTGGTAGTGTATTTATTTTATTTATTTATTTCTTTATATTTTATACCACTTTATGTTACAGCAGATTTCTCTGCATGAAATTCGGGTTGCTCTCCCGGGGAAATCGCGTCGCCACAAGTGCAGCGCCTACCCATTATTTTTTTTATCCCTTTCAGGGATGGTGTCTAAACACGACACCTGTGTGCATGCTGGTTTTTGTGTAGTCAACATTGTTCTGCGTAGTTTGGTTTATCACTGTTAACACCTCAGCACCCAGTGTGATGGGGGAGCTTTTTCCAAACCCATCACCGTCAGAACAGCAGAGGAGGACACAGGTCAATGACAGGTGGTGTGTGTGTGTGGGGGGGGGGGGGGGGGGGGGGGGCAGTTGGGGAGGGGGGGAGGGGAGGAGAAGACAGGGAGGAAAAGTGTGTCTGGTGATTCTGTCTGCCTTGTTTTTTTTCCCAACAACTCTGCCCTGGTCTGGTATCTGTCTTGTAAGACAGACAGGTGTGCATCTTGCTCTGGGAGGAGAAAGAAAACAGGTTCAGAGACATAACTCACTGGGGGACGGGATAGCCTAGTGGTCAGAACATTGCGCTCGCTATTTGACCACCCGGTTCGATTCCTGTTGGAGGACATTTTTCTCCTGGAGTTAACATCAGTGCTGACTCCACTCTCTCCCAAAGTACTTCGGATGAGACTTTAAACCGAGGCCCCGTGTGTGTGAACGCACGAAGAACATCTTGCGCACACGTTAAACCCTGTTCCGCTTTTCGTAAGAGTAGGCCATCGTGTGCCGGTGGGAACGGATGACATTTACAAAACTACATTCACACGGGGACTGGATATGAAAAAAAGCACTAGAGTGCTTATCCCGTTATCCTCGCGCGATATAAAAGAATAAAATTTTTAAAAAATGAATAAATAAAAAGAAATCTGTCCTTGTGTTTTTTTCATGATCTTTAACAGTTTTCAGTAAAAATGAATGGTTTTGCCTACACTATCAGCAGGAGTGAGTGGGCCCAGCAAAAATATTTGTAAAACAACAGAAGAACTATTTTAAGGTGTCTATATTCATTTAAACAAAGAGGTAACAGCAAGAACAAGATTTCCAAAAACAAAAAAATCCCCAAAGAAACAGAACTGTACTGTTTGTTTCATGATTAATCTATTCCCTCTCAAGGTGAATTTTAACCAAGGCAGCTTAAGTGTAGAATTCCATTTTCAGCCACATGGAAATGCTCAACCTGTACATTGGATCAGTCACCAAAGGTCACACACACAGATATATATAATATATATATATATATATATATATATATATATATATATATAGAGAGAGAGAGAGAGAGAGAGAGAGAGAGAGAGAGAGAGAGAGAGGAGAGAGAGAGAGAGATAGAGATACATATATATATAATATATATATATATATAGAGAGAGAGAGAGAGAGAGAGAGAGAGAGAGAGAGAGAGAAGAGAGAGAGAGAGAGAGAGAGAGAGGAGGAGAGAGAGGAGAGAGAGAGGAGAGAGTAGAGAGAGAGAGAGAGAGAGAGGATGAGAGAGAGAGAGAGAGAGAGAGAGAGAGAGAGAGAGAGAACTGTGTGAGTGGCGGGGTGACTGACTTAACCTTAATGTTCATTCTGTTAATTGTTTATTTTGTTGTTAGTGTTGTTGTTGTTGTTGTTGTTGTAAGTGATGTTGTTGGTGGTGTTATTGTGGAGCATTCCTCAGTTTAAGCACCCAAGAAGTCACCCAGAACATGGGCTCTGACTCATCACACTTGGGAAAACCTGTGCGGCCCTAAGAAACAGAACATCAATAAGAACATCTGGCGCACACGTTAAATCCTGTTCCGCTTTTCGTAAGAGAAGGCCATTGTGCACTAGTGGGAAGAGATGACAAGATTTACAAAAACTGCATACACACAAACAAAAATAAGTAAGCAGTGAATAAGAAATTTTCATGTATGGCTGTTTTTAAACACTTCACCCCTATATAAATGGTTTCATTGCTGGATCAGTGGTCTAGATGTATCAGCGCCTGCCTAGAAAGCAAAAAGTCTGAATTTGAAGTGTGGGATGGTTTGATCCCTGTTTGTCCCTGAAACTTTTACACACACACACACCCATGCACACACACTCATGCACGCATGCAGGCAGGCACATATATGTGGCGGTGAGTCTACTTCTTGTTGTTCGTTGTTGTTGTTGTTGTTGTTGTTGCACATTCACAAACATAATACCCTGGAGGTCACCCAGAATGAACTCTCTTGATCTGCTCACCCCAATCTGGAAATGACTATGATTCTGTAAATACTCACTGGATGAGAAGTTTGCACGTGTGGTTTATTTTCAAGAACCTCGCCATGCAGGCTTCCAAACTCTGGCTTCAGAGGATTTTTTACTCTTTCGAGTGCAGATTGTTATTCTAAGAGCCAGTCATGGATAAGGACAATCTCAACCACAGACTTTAAAGCATAACAGTTTAGTGAAGGTAGCGGCACTAAGATTAGAAGAATGACTGACATAGCTTTTTACTTAGCCAGGTCTTCCTGTGTCTCTTTTTCTATTCATTTATATATTCATGTATTCCTTGGAGAGACAGGTATAGTGCAGTCAGATAAACTTTTCCATATATACCCAGCATAATATATTCTTGAAGTAAGAATGTAGCTACCTTCATGGGGTGCAAAATTATAGCTACTTTTATGGTGTGCAAAAATGATCACATACACAAAATTTCACCTTTGGCGAACTTCTGCACTCTTGCTGAGGAGCAAAAAAAGAAAATATTCTTCATTCATTTATTCATTCATTTATGTTTTTTTAAAAACTATTTTAATTCAGTTTGTTGTTACAAAAAGCATATATATGCATTACAAGCATTAGCATTGAGAATAATCATAAACTATTTGCAGTCGTATGTTCATGAATACACAACAATATTGAAAATAATAAACTAAACAACCCTCAAATACCCACATGTACACATGCATATTCATTCAGTTATCTGTTTCTGATTTACCATCGTTTTTTTTCATTTCTTTCTGCCTCAGGGGAACCAAATGTGATGGGGGACCTTCTTTCAAGCCCATCACCGTCAGAGCTGCAGAGGAGGACACAGATCAATGACAGGCGGTGTGGGCGGGCAGGGGAGGGCGGGGCGGTGTCAGGGGAAGACGGAGAGAGGGGGGCGGCTAAAAGTGTGCCTGGTGATTCTGCCTGCCTTGTTTTCTCACAACACTTCTGCCGTGGTCCTGCAGTTTGTCTGGCCACAGTGTTGGGGGGTAGGTGCATGCACATCTCAGTCAAAGTCAGTGCTGACTCCACTCTCCCCTAAAGTCTTTTGGATGAGACTGTAAACGGAGTCCCTGTGTGCCAGTGCACGCAGAGCATCTTGTGCACACGTTAAATCCTGTTCCACTTTATGTAAGAGTAGGTCATTGTGTGCCGATGGAAACAGATGACAATATTTACAAAACTGCATAACCACGGGGACTGGATGACGAAAAGCACATGAGTGCTTATTCCAATATCCTTGATATAAGAAAATAAACTAAATAAAATAAAAGAATAAAATAAATAAATCAAAAAGGAAGAAGAAAGGATAGATAATTATGTGGTGCTACTGATTGATGGGGACAGGATGGCTCAGTGGTCGGAACACTCGCTTTCCCCAAGCTAATGTTAAGCAGCATCGAGTATGGTTACCAAGTGGATTGGTGACCATTTGCATGTCTTGGCTTCAGCACAGTGTCCCAGTTCACCCAGCAGTAAATGGGTACTTGCCCTCTTAAGGGTCTTGGAAGGTAAAGCAGTGAGTGAGGAGAGATGGGTGTTGCCCTCAATATGCTGGACCCTGGAAAAGTCTTTGACATCTGGCTCCCCAACTATTCCATAGGTTATGGGATCACCTAGTGACTGATGTGCTTTGGGGTCTGAGATGTTGGGGTTAGGGAAAATTTGTCGATGAAGAGGCAAGACTATAATTAATTCATTTCTTTAACCATGGAAGTTTATAGATTCAATTGAGTTTTCTAACTATTTGTCAAAAATCAAAAAGCATAAAAAGGATGCTGAAGACTTCAATGTACAAAAACAATAGGTAAGAAAAATACCATATATAGGTAAATAACACTGCAAAATGGAGAAACATGTGCCCATTCCAGAGTTTGCAATTTGTTTACCCAGTCACCTGAAGAATAGTCATGCAATCAAAATGTCACAAAATGAAAACACGAAAATATTTGAAACATTCTGCTTTTTAAAAAAAAAATAGCCAGGCAAATGGACTGTGGCAAAAAAAGGAATAAGAGAGATAAGACAAATGTAAAAAAAAAAAAAAAGACAGAATAAGAGAGTGATAGAAAGGGGGAGCTTTCAAGCAGATTTTCTTGAAGGTGGGGATACAGTTTATACTTTAAAAAAAAAGCCTCCGTTATCCCTACAGGGGCAAACATTAGCTTCAGGTCTAGTCTGAAGGTGCTGGCATAACCAGATACATTGAGAGCATATCCAGATACACTGAGGGCATATCCAGATACACTGAGGGCATAGCCAGATACACTGAGGGCATATCCAGATACACTGAGGGCATATCCAGATACACTGAGGGCATAACCAGATACACTGAGGGCATAGCCAGATACACTGAGGGCATTGCCAGATACACTGAGGGCATATCCAGATACACTGAGGGCATAACCAGATACACTGAGGGCATAGCCAGATACACTGAGGGCATAACCAGATACACTGAGGGCACTGAGGGCATAACCAGATACACTGAGGGCATAACCAGATACACTGAGGGCATAACCAGATACACTGAGGGCACTGAGGGCATATCCAGATACACTGAGGGCACTGAGGGCATAACCAGATACACTGAGGGCACT
>CM060332.1:10268532-10291032 GCA_030674155.1 Stramonita haemastoma
ATGTGGTGAGACTGATTTCTTATCTCATCAGCCAGTCTCCATTACTTCTCCAGAAAATTTCAACTCCGATTTAATTTTTGATCTCTTACTGATCTAGCTTGTATCCTTAATTTGCTTATTTATTTGGGGGGGAAAATGCTTAGAAAGACTGATTGATTGACTGATTGATTGATTGATTGACATTTTTGGTCTTGAATAGTAATCAGTAAAACAAAAAATTCAATTCTGGGCTGAATGCATTTGTATAATTCTCTTTTCAAGTTCAATTATCGATATTAGGCCCATACACTGGAAATAAATAAAATATCTTTAAACTGACTTGTATTCTTAAAAAAAACTTCTTTACGTCTAAAAAATTGAAATGTTACCAAACAACCCCCAAAAAAAAATTACAGGAGAAATGCAACTTTAAATAAATAAAAAAAGAGAATAAAATACTTCAGATTAAAAAAAAAAACAGAAAGAAAAAAACTCCCTAAACTTTCAAAGCACTGGCTTCCCCAGACAGGTTTGAAGAAAACTCACAGAAAAATCACAGAAAACTCACAGACCAGCAACACCCCCCTCTTGATCATTCCTCCTTAACTTTTCACCCTGCAAGATGTGTATGCACCTACCCCCCAACACTGTGGCCCAGGAGACAAACTGCAGGACTAGTACAGGGCCGAAGTGTTGTGAGAAAACAAGGCAGGCAGAATCACCAGGCACACTTTTAGCCGCCCCCCTCTCTGTCTGTCTTCCCCTGACACCGCCCCGCCCTCCACTGCCCGCCCACACCTCCTCCTGTTATTGGTCTGGGAAGGAATTTTACTTTTTGAAATCCTTTCCCCTCTTTCCTCACAGGCATACACACATACACATACACACATACACACGCACATGCACGAACACACACACACACACACACACACACACACACACACACACACACCACACACACACACACACACACACACACACACAGGCATCCTGTTCCGCTTTTCGTAAGAGTAGGTCATTGTGTGCCAGTGGGAACAGATAACATTTACAAAACTGCATACACACGGGGACTAGATGTAAAAAAGCGCAAGAGTGCTTATCCCATTATCTTCGATATAATAAAATAAAATAAATAAATAAAATAAACACACACACACACACGCATGCACGCACACATGCACACACACACACATGCACGAAACACACACACACACACACACACACACACACACACACACACACACACACACACACACACACACACACACACACACACACACACACACACACAGGGGGCGGGATAGCCTAGTGGTCAGAACATTGCGCACCCAATTTGACCACATCCCAGTTCGATTCCCGTCGGAGGTTTTTTTCCCTGGAGTTAACATCAGTGCTGACTCCACTCTCTCCAAAAGTCCTTTGGATGAGATTATAAACCGAGGCTATGTGCAAATTCACACAGAACATCTTGCGCACACATTAAATCCTGTTTCACTTTTCGTAAGAGTAGGCCATCGTGTACCGGTGGGAACAGATGACAAGATTTACAAAGCTGCATACATACGGGGACTGGATGTTAAAAAAAAGCACATGAGTGCCTATTCCATTATCCTGGATATAAAAGAATAAATAATAAATAAATAAATAAATAAACAAATAAAGATCTGTGTTCTCCTCTGGTGTTCTGAGGTGATGGGCTTTAGCAGGAGTTCCCTAGCCATGCTGGTTCTGAGGCCTTGACATTAAAAATACAAGTAGACAGTTGGGAGGGGGGGGGGGGGTAGAGGGGGGTAGAGGGGGTGGGGAAGGAATTTACATTTTGAAATTTTTCTCCTTTTCCACACAGGTACACACACACACACACACACACACACACACACATGCACGCGCGCGCGCGCGCGCACACACACACACACACATACACACACTTTTTCTCTCTTCTTCTTCTTCTTCTTCATCTTCTTCTCTCTGTCTCTCTATCTCTCTATCTCTCTATCTATCTATCTATCTATCTATCTATCTATCTATCTATCTATCTATCTATCTATTTATCTATCTATCTATCTATCTATTTATCTATCTATTTATCTATCTATCTATCTATCTATCTATCTATCTATCTATCTATCTATCTATCTATCTATCTATCTATCTATCTATCTATCTATCTCTTTCTCTCTCCTGATTCCCCCCTCCTCTCTCTCTCTCTCTCTCTCTCTCTCTCTCGCTCTCTCTCTCTCTCTCTCTCTCTCTCTCTCTCTCTCTCTTCGCTCTCTCTCTCTCTCTCTCTCTCTCTCTCTCTCTCTCTCTCTCTCTTTTTTCATCCCCTCCTCTCTCTCTCTCCTGGTTCCCCTCTCTCTTTATCTCTCTCTCTTCTCACCCACCCCTTTTTTTCTCTATCTCTTTGTCTTCTCAAACCCACCCCTTTTTCTCTCTCTATCTCTCCCCCCCCCCAAATTCATTTTTGTCTTGCTCTCTTTCATCTCTGGTTCTTTTCCTCATAGGCCCCTTCTCCACACTGACACAGTGTGTTTAATACACACACACCCTTCAGGCCATCCACCCACAACATTGCCCCCCCCCCCTCATCCCAACCCCTACCCACCCCCCACACACACATCCCACCAAAAAGTTCTCTTCCAAAAGGTCACTACAGCGTTTGCTGTCCTGGCAGGGAGGAAAAGAATAGCTGTTTGTAGATTAATTAGTCACAGAGACAGGGTTGAATAGAGGCTTTATGCTTTGAATGTAAAGAGGAAGGGTGCGGGTTAGCCTAGTGGTTAAGAGTGTTGCACTCCCGATCTGATGGACCTGGGATCGAGCCATCATGGAGGCACCCGTTTTATGGATTTTCCTCCTGGACCTAGCATGAGCACTGAGTCTCATAAAAAGAGGACATTTCTGGCACAGAATTTCCAGAAGGTGGGTATGCTATTTATATTGAAAGAGTATCCCCGGTACCCCCAGTAGGGTAAAGGGACAGGATAGAGAGACGCTTCATGTTTGGAATCCAAAGCAGATCATTCTGAACAGCAGCTGCAGAAGACTAATCCTGACAGTTAAATCCTGTTCCGCTTTTCGTAAGAGTAGGCCGTTGTGTGCCGGTGGGAACAGACGACAATATTTACACAACTGCATACACACAGGAACTTGATGAAAAAAAGCACATGAGTGCTTATTTTATTATCCTCGATATAAAATGATAAAAAATAAAAATAAATAAATAAAAACAGTCAGGCCACCAGTCACACAGTTTATTCATCTATTTCATGTGACCTTTCTGAACTGCTTGGTTGAAGTGTGGGCTGTTTTTGTACCATTCACTTGTTTTGATAACAGGTTGTTGTGTTGTTTTTTCCTTTTTGGGCTTAAGCTTCCAGGTTTACCAATGATGAGATTTTTGCATTTATTCATACGATTGTTTTTGTCCACCATTAAAGTAGCCGCATTCTGGATTCGGGGATAGTGTCTAAACACAGCATCAATGTGCATGCAGTTATATATATATATATATATATATATATATATATATATATATATATATATATATATATATATATATATATATATATATATATATATATATATATATATATATATATATATATATATATATATATATTATATATATATATTGTTGTTGTTGTTGTTGTTAAATGGGTCTCCTCTTCTGAAAGGCAGAACGGGTTTTAATGTGTGTGTAAGATGTTGTTCGTGTGTTGCAGATAATATGACTTCTGTTATAAAGTCTCATCGGAAGGACTTTCAGGGGAACTGAGTCGGTACTGATGTT
Organism: Stramonita haemastoma; assembly: GCA_030674155.1. Taxonomy (NCBI): domain Eukaryota; kingdom Metazoa; phylum Mollusca; class Gastropoda; order Neogastropoda; family Muricidae; genus Stramonita; species Stramonita haemastoma. The sequence goes on from CM060332.1 coordinate 10,272,305, forward strand.
AACTCCAGGGGGAAAAAATTCCCCTTGAACGGGTGTCTCGGTTTTGGCTTGAACTCGGGCTTGCTCCCAGGCTGTCAAAGTGCGAGCTCAAAACTCTAACCACTAGGCCCTCCCAACCCCTTAACCCTGAAATGCAATGGGGGTCCTCCATAAGGATGCAGGGGGCCTGTTACTATAAATAGCATCTCCACCTTCTGGAAATTCTGTGCCAGGAATTCCGCCCTCTTTTCCGTCCCTCTCTTTGTTTCTGCTTTGTACATTTTCTTCCTTTCACCTCTTTCTTGTCTACTTTCAGCCTGCTTGGTCCATTCTTCTGCCTTTTTTTCCAGAAAGACGTCACAGATCACTGTTCTCTTCCACGCCCAAGCTGAATGCACTGGTCCTCGCTTGTCAAGCGTTTAACGGCAGCGTAACGCATTTTCGCTCATATGACAGACAACAATAGTTGCTGTCTGAGCGTTCAAAGAAGAAGAAGAAGAAGAAGAAGAGGAAGAGGAAGAGGAGGAGGAAGAAGAAATACAATGGGGTAAATACCTCTTTTTTTCAAATATCATGTTGGAACCCAACAGGTTAGTTACAGAACAAAGGCGTTTGGGTGTCTCTTTGTATGGGTTGGATTATCATGTTGTCCTTGTTACATGTTGATTAATCCTGTTTCACCATTTAACGAGAGAACATGAAAGTCAGTGATACTTTTTCTGCTTTCTTGTATTTTAGTGGCTCTCCTTTGCTTTGTTTGCTTGTTTTCTTATTTCTCATTCTCCTTGGTTTTTTTCTTTCTGTCTATCTGACTTTCTGTCTGTCTGTCTGTCTGTCTGTCTCTCTCTATTTTCTCAGTTTGGGATGCTCATATACCACACTATTCCAACAAGCCAACCACAGCATTGCCTATAGTACCCTAAACCAGTTAGCTTTCCTGAAAATGGCCCCGTAGGAAAAAAAAACAAACTGGAAAGCTGTTGGCAGGTAATTAGACACAGAGACAAGGTAAATAGAGGCTTCACGAGTTGGGTCCAAATGATGTCATTTAAACCGGGAGTTTAAGGAGGAGGACTTGACTGTTGGTTCGCCACTTAACACGATTAATTTGCACTGGTGCGACCCTTGTGCACTGATTAGTGTGCTCTTTGGAACTCTCAGTTGTCTGACTGTAAGAACTGAGTGGAAGCCGTTCAGTTGTCTTACTAAAAAGGTAAAGGTAAATGTGTCCCATAACCTAGGCGGTCGTAGGGGAGCGAGGCATCAGAGACCTCAGCTTCTCTAGGGGCCAGCATGTTGAGGGCGGCGCCCATCTCCTCTCCCTCGCTTCTTTACCTTCCCTGACCCTAATGAGGGCAGTTACCTATTTACAGCTGGGTGAGCTGGAGAACTGTACTGAAGCCAAGGGCAAACGGTCACCCATCCAACTGGTAACCACGCAAAAAAAAGCTATCACTTTCCTTCTTATAGAGAATCCAAACTTTCCCAAGCCACCAGTAAGCCGAAACACAGCTGTTTCCATTCAGAGGTGTTAGGTCAGGGAGCAGATCATATTTCACTCTCTCATCAGCTTCCAAAGACAGAACCCATGAGGACTTTGCCAACGTGGGAATCTAGCAGGCATGGCAAGTGGACTGAGTTCCTGAACATCTTACGCACACGTTAAATCCTGTTCCGCTTTCCGTAACAGTAGGCCATCGTGTGCCGGTGGGAACAGATGACATTTACAAAACTGCATACACACAGGGACTGGATGTAAAAAAGCACAAGAGTTCTTATCCCATTATCCTCGATATAAAAGAATAAAATAAAAAATTAAAAAAAACACAGCTAAGTCGTTTTACCTTCCAGCATATTGCGTTTTTTACTTCGCAAAAATGGCACGCCAGTCATCAAGTGTAAATGAAGTAAGCTGTTTGTTCAATACAACGCATGTTGCAAAGTACATCAGTGGTCATTTCTAGCATGTTTGGTGGGATCAAGTTCACTCTTATAACTAACCCAAAATATTGTGTATGCAGCCTAAAATTAATTTTGGATACAATGTATTGACTTTATCTACCCAAAACTGCCAGTTTCAAAACAAAAGTGAGTTCTGACAAAAAGAAAAAACAAAATTAGAAAAGTGCTAAAAATGCTACGTAGATAACATTTTTGCAATTAATGCGCACGGTTCACATGTCCCGAGTAAGAGAGGTTATTTCCCTCAACATAGGAAGATTGTTAATGTCCATGAAGAAACCACGTATGTCCAACATATGCATTAAAAACAGTTTAGAAGCAGAATCAAAAGCCTTGAAATAACCAAATAACAACACATAGCCAGGCTTGTTAACTCTTATTATAATTAACTGCATCTTTGAAGGTCCTAATGAACTGCTTTGACGATAGTCCTTACAACCATAGCGAGATTTCTACCCTTAATGAACTGACAAACTAGATCTTTATAACTCTCTTTTCATCATATGACCAGTCCTACTTTGACACTTAACGAATAATTCTGTTAATAATCCGAATTGGAAATACAAGTCTCCAGCTTGCTTAGACCTGCTCCTTTAAATTCTCAACAATGACAAGATCCAAGCGTGATCGTTTGTCACAGAATCCACCATTGTCTCCTGGTGACAAAAGCACGACGACAGAGCAATCCCAATAGGAACCAGCACCAGACCCATCTCTTTTTTCCACAGGGGTTTTTCGTGTGTGTGTGTGCAGCAGAAGCCAAGTACTAAGGAGGAGCCCACTGCCTCTAATGAGAGAGTCGGGTTGGTTCCGGGGGGAGGGAAGAGTGGTCATTAAGGTGTGTTCGGTTGTGTGGGGGTTCCGCTGGTCCCCTGATTGCTGCCCTCGTTAGTCCTGACTGCTGTCCTGGCTGGCTGTCTGCCCAGGGAGGCTCTGACCTCTCCCCTTACCACTGACCGCTGACTGCTGAGCCAGGGAGAGTGTCCTGAAGCAGCTTCCTTGTGTGTTGTGTTGTGTTGTGTTGTGTTGTGGTGTGTTGTGCTGTGTTGTGTTGTGTTGTGGTGTCTTGTCTTAAAGCTGTGTTGTGTGGTGTTGTCTTCTTGTTGTGTTGTGTTGTGTTGTGTTGTGCTAATGTTGTGTTGTGGTATCTTATCTTAATGTTGTGTTGTGTATTTGTTTTGTTAACGTTGTGTTGTAGTTTTTTGCCTTAATGTTGTGTTGTGCTAATGTTGTGTTGTGTGGTGTATTGTCTTAATGTTGTATTGTGTGGTGTTGTCTTGTGTTTTTGTTGTGTTGATATTGTTAATGTTGTCTCCTCTTAATGTTGTGTTGTGTTAACGTTGTGGTGTTTTGTCTTAATGTTGTGTTGTGTTAATGTTTTGGTATCTTTTTTTAACGTTGTGTTGTGTTTTTGTTGTGTTAATGTTGTGTTGTGTGGTGTTGTCTCGTCCTAATGTTGTGTTGTGTGGTTTTGTGTTGTCTTAATATTGTGTTTTTGTTGTGTTAATGTTGTGCTGTGGTGTCTTGCCTTAATATTGTGTTATGTGGTGTTGTTACCTTGTTTTAATGTTGTGTTGTAGTGTCTTAATGTTGTGTGGTGTTGTGTTGTTACCTTGTTTTAATGTTGTGTTGTAGTGTCTTAATGTTGTGTGGTGTTGTGTTGTGGTGTACTATCTTAATGTTGTGTTGTGTGGTGTTGTGTTGTGTCGTGTATTTGCTGTGTTAATGTTGTGTTGTTGTGTCTTGCCTTAATGTTGTGTTGTGCTAATGTTGTGGTGTGGTGTATTGTCTAAATGTTGTGTTGTGTGGTGTTGTGTTGTCTTAATGTTGTGTTTTTGTTGTGTTGATGTTGTCTTGTGGTGTGTTGTCTTAATGTTGTGTTGTGTATTTGGTGCTGTCTTGTATTAATGTTGTGTTGTATAAGGTGTATCACTTGAGTCTTTTTAGCATTTATCTTAAGGCCATTGCCCTCTGTATCGAGTACAGAGAACTTTTCCCATGCTTGTGATATTATTGGCTATGAGTTCTACATCATTAGCGTACCTAAGGTTAATGATGTTTCTGTGTCCTAAATCAATGCCCATGTCATCTCTTTCCGCATTTCCCCGATCACTTCTGTATGTATGCTGAAAAGATGCAGGGAAATGTACAATCCTGAAAGATTCTGTTTCATCACAGAATTTACAGTGCTCACCATCCCGTCAGATGGTTGTCCTCTAACCTGAATACAAATTTGCTATGAGTGTGATCAGATGCTTTGGAAAGCCCGTTTCTGACATACGGATAAACAGATAGCTAAGTTTGACACTGTCAAGAGCCTGACGACAGTCTATGAAAGTTATGTATGCCCCATGTTCAGTGTTTCAAGTATTAATTTTGTTCTTATTCACAATTATATATATATACATATATATATATATATATATATATATATATATATATATATATATATATATATATATATATATATATATATATATATTATATATACATACATATATATACACATACACATATATATATATATATTGATATTGATATTAATATTGATATATATTGATATATATATATATATTGATATTGATATCATATATATATGATAGATATGATACTGTCGATATGATATTGTCGATAGCGCTGGATTGGCAATAGTAACCATAATGATGGTGATAGTAGCAGTGGTGATGATGGTGATAGTAGCAGTGGTGATGATGGTGATAGTAGCAGTGGTGATGATGGTGATAGTAGCAGTGGTGATGATGGTGATAGTAGCAGTGGTGATGATGGTGATAGTAGCAGTGGTGATGATGGTGATAGTAGCAGTGGTGATGATGGTGATAGTAGTAGTGGTGATGATGGTGATAGTAGCAGTGGTGATGATGGTGATAGTAGCAGTGGTGATGATGGTGATAGTAGCAGTGGTGATGATGATGATGATGATGATGATGGTGATAGTAACAGTGGTGATGATGGTGATAGTAGCAGTGGTGATGATGATGATGATGGTGATAGTAACAGTGGTAATGATGGTGATAGTAACAGTGGTGATGATGGTGATAGTAACAGTGGTGATGATGGTGATAGTAGCAGTGGTGATGATGATGATGATGGTGATAGTAACAGTGGTGATGATGGTGATAGTAACAGTGGTGATGATGGTGATAGTAGCAGTGGTGATGATGATGATGATGGTGATAGTAACAGTGGTGATGATGGTGATAGTAACAGTGGTGATGATGGTGATAGTAGCAGTGGTGATGATGATGATGATGGTGATAGTAACAGTAGTGATGATGGTGATAGTAGCAGTGGTGATGATGATGATGGTGATAGTAGCAGTGGTGATGATGATGATGATGGTGATAGTAACAGTGGTGATGATGGTGATAGTAACATTGGTGATGATGGTGATAGTAACAGTGGTGATGATGGTGATAGTAGCAGTGGTGATGATGGTGATAGTAGCAGTGGTGATGATGGTGATAGTAGCAGTGGTGATGATGATGATGATAGTAACAGTGGTGGTGATGATGATAGTAACAGTGTTGATGATGGTGATAGTAACAGTGGTGATGATGGTGATAATAGTGGTGATGATGGTAACAGTGGTGATGATTGTGATGGTAACAGTGGTGATGATGATGATGATGATGGTGATAGTAACAGTGTTGATGATGGTGATAGTAACAGTGGTGATGGTGATAGTAACAGTGGTGATGATGGTGATAGTAACAGTGGTGATGATGGTGATAGTAACAGTGATGATGATGGTGATAGTAACATTGGTGATGATGGTGATAGTAGCAGTGGTGATGATGGTGATAGTAACAGTGATGATGATGGTGATAGTAACAGTGATGATGATGGTGATAGTAACATTGGTGATGATGGTGATAGTAGCAGTGGTGATGATGATGGTGATAGTAACAGTGCTGATAATGGTGATAGTAACAGTGGTGATGATGGTGATAGTAACAATGGTGATGATGGTGATAGTAACAGTGGTGATGATGGTGATAGTAACAGTGGTGATGATGATGATGGTAACAGTGGTGATGATGGTGATAGTAACAGTGGTGATAATGATGGTGATAGTAAGAGTGGTGATGATGATGATGGTGATAGTAACAGTGGTGATGATGATGATGGTAACAGTGGTGATAATGATGATAGTAACAGTGGTGATGATGATGATGGTGATAGTAACATTGGTGATGATGGTGATAGTAACAGTGGTGATGATGATGGTGATAGTAACAGTGGTGAAAATGGTGATAATAAGTGGTGATGATGATGATGGTGATAGTAACAGTGGTGATAATGGTGATAGTAACAGTGGTGATAATGGTGATAGTAACAGTGGTGGTGATGATGATGGTGATAGTAACAGTGGTGATGATGGTGATAGTAACAGTGGTGATGATGGTGAAAATAACAGTGGTGATGATGGTGAAAATAACAGTGGTGATGATGGTGAAAATAACAGTGGTGATGATGGTGAAAATAACAGTAATGATGGTGATAGTAACAGTGGTGATGATGGTAGTGGTGGTGATAGTAGTACATCCATAATGGTGATAGTTAGATCATAAGCGAGGCGGAATAGCGGGTCATGATTCCAGAAAAAAAGATGGTGTAAAACACACATTTTTGGACAGCACACTGCCAGGCTAATGATGTCTGTCCCTCTCCCCCACCCCACCCACCCCCCTTCTTCTTCCCCTCGTCTTTGATATAATAGCTTGTCAGCTGGGGCGTTGATTGATGAGAAGGTGGAGGGGAGAGGGAGGGGGAGGTAGGGGGAGGGTGGAAGTGGGTGGGTTAAAAGCCTTTGATATTTGAAGTTCAGACCTTCCGAAACCAAAATGCTGCAACAAGTGGGATAAAAAAAAATTGGCTATGAAATCAACAGGGAAAAACAGTTCAGAAAATAAAACAGATTAAAGTTATAAAATTAAAATGGTTCCAGCTCAGGTTAACACACAGAGTGCTTGCAACTAACATTGTTTTACATAAAATGGGTGTAGTAACTGATGACTTATGTACCTTCTGCAAAGAAGAAAGAGATGGAATCAGTCATCTATTCTGGTATTGCCCTGTAACACAAAACGTTTTGGCAGGAGTTTCAACAAGCATTTATAGATTCAAGAAGGGAAGCTCTCTCCATATCTTTAAACGAAAGGCTGGTGCTTTTTGGACAAGACAACCACATCAAAACAGATAAAACATTTGACAGAATTGTATTACATGCAACGTGTTTTTATTTACAGATTTAAGGTTAAAGTTGTTCGCCCTTTCTTCACCATGTTTAAGAAATACTTAAAAAACATACCATGAAACGGATCTTTACGTTACCTCTGTATCCATGAACTACCATATTTTCCTTCGAGACCGGCTACTATACAGGTGTATGTTTGATGAGGAAAGTGTAGCTGTGTAAGACTGTACTTCATGCAGACATAATTATAATGATGTATTAAGTTTGGTACATCAAGCAGAACAGCTCTTGTTTATTCATATGCTTCCATGTGCATACGTGGTGTTTCTAATGGGTGAGTGTATCAGTATTTGTTTGCTTTTGCTTTGTTTTTTGTTGTTTTTTTTAATCACACCTTATGAGTCTTTGGGTGTGTGGGTGTGTGTGAGGGGAGGGGGGTGCGTGAGAGTTATAAAAAGTGTCAATGATAATTGTACTCTGAAACTGCAAATAACATCGTTTTTAAAATGTCAGATCAGAGCAGTATAACTTGGTGTGGCATATCTATTTTCTGTAGTAAAGACAGAGTGTGAGAGGGTTTTGCATTGATGAAAGTGTCGGAGGATTTTTTGTTCTGATTACAGAAGAGTTTTTATTAGAATTGTTGGCAGAGTGTTAGTGATATTTCCGTCCTGATGAAAGACTGTAAAAAAAAATTCTATATTGTTGGCAGAGTGTAAGATACCTTTTTCTAAAGTGTAAGAGGTTTTTCGATATTGATGACAGAGTGTAAGATGTGTTTTTTCTGAACTGTTGGCAAACTATAAGAGGTTTTTGATATTGATGACAGTGTGCAAAACGTTTTTTTTTTTGTATTGATGACGGAGTGTAAGATTTTTTTTGTACTGTTGACAGTGTAAAGGGATTCTTTGTTTGCGTTTATGACAATGTAAGAATTTTTTTCCCCGACATTAACAGACTGCAAGAGGTCTTTTTCTGTACTGATGGTAGAGTGTAAGAGGATTCTGGTTTGTTTGTTTTTGTTGTTGGCTTGTTCGCTTTTATATTTTCAGGGGGGAGGGGGAGTTACATGAATGACAGAGTGTAAGAGAGGTTTTTTTCTGTATTGATTACATGTATACAGAGTGTGAGAATTTTTTCTGTATTGATGGAGTGCATAAGATGTTTTTGTACTGTTGACAGAATGTAAAAATGTTTTTGTGTTTGTATTTAAAAAAATAGTTGCTTTCGGAGCGGTCGGTGAAGAAGAAGACGACGAATGCGAAGAAGAAGAATGCGGAGAAGAGTACAAAGAAGAAGAATGCAAAAATTGTAAAAGAATGCAAAAATTGCAAAGAATACAAAGAAGAAGAAGAAGAAGAAGAAGAAGAAGAAGAAGAAGAAGAAGAAGAAGAAGAAGAAGAAGAAGAAGAAGAAGAAGAAGATACCCCCAAAAATATCGAGTAATCACCTTTCTGACCTTGCCAGTAACGATTCAGGAACAAAAAATTCCTCCTAACTCATTCCGATTTGTCAGCAGCCTTTGACAGAGCCACCTTTCTCTCCTTGCCTCTTACCCTCTCAACACACGGACAGTAAGGATGTTGCCCACTGGCCGCTTCAAATTTGACCTCTCTCACCTCCTGTCAGTCATTTTTAATTAAAAGCACTCAACTAGGCCTCGTCAAAATGGACAATGGTGTTCCACAGGGATCTGCTCTTGTCCCTGTTCTCTTTACTCTTTGTACTGCTCTTTAAACGATGCCATTCCCCACTACCACCAGATGAGGTCTCTTTATCATGCTGATGACTCTCTACAAAACAGTGACACCTTTGACAGTCGGTTCATCCTTACCTCTTTCCATGAGAATTGAAACTGGACAGTGCTAGTGCAGAATGAATGGCAATAAAATGTTGACAAAATGGAAGCCATGTTCGATGGAACAAAGCAATGTCTCCATTGTGTCAGACACTTTCCAGTTCATTCACCTCTGTCTAGCGCTGTCAAAGACCTAGGTCTTGCACCAAGAACAGTCTCTCAATGTAGAAATTCATCAGCACGACATGTCAGGCATGCTGCTATCAATCGATGCATGCTAGTGCCATGTGCAAGTATTATTCCCTAAAACACAGACAAGTTGTATTTTGCTTTTGAGTTGTGTTATACTATGGATTTTCGTCTTTTTTGAGGCTTTGTGTATATCATCTATGGATTATGTCGTTCAATTGTATGTTTGGACGATGGCTTTTTTCAGATTTCTGTGAGATTCTCGAGCATCCATAGGTTCACCGAATGGTCGAGATTACGCAAATGCATGCATGCCTTTTTCTTTTGCCAACCATGAAGTACCACATTTCCGAATTCGGTGATGCATGCTGGGCATGTTCGTGATTCCATAACCCATCAAATGCTGGCATTCTTTTCTTCATGAACACTCAGACAGCGATAATTGTTGTCTGTCATAGAGTGAAAATCATCCGTTAAGCGCCATGATAAGTCAGGCCAGTGCATCCGACTTCGGCGTGGGAGAAATTGTTATGAATAAACTAAGAAGGCACAAAATAGACAAAAGGAGGTGACTGGACGAAAAGAATAGCAGAAACACAGAGTATGATAGAAAAGAGGGAATTCCTAGCACAGAATTGCAGAAGGTGGGGATGCTATTTATACTGACGGGTCCCCAGCATCCCCACGGGGGAGAACCTGGACATGAATGACGGGATCTTTAACGTGCAAATCCCCACACGTAATGCACCGGACACCACCGGGATTCGAACCCACGACTTCAAGGACCTGAGGGATTGAATTCGAGGGATCTTAACCTTTCGCCTGTAGTGTTCGTTATGCACGTATTTGAAGACAAACATGTCACTGCAGCTTTCAGTATAGGCTATTAATATTTGTTATAACTGTGGTTTGAAACAACCAAGGGGATTGCATTTCACAGTTATCTCTCTGTGCTGACGAAAGAAGTCAAAACACACCCGAGAATGATATTGAGGGTGAAAATGATTAAGAGAGAGAGAGAGAGAGAGAGAGAGAGAGAGAGAGAGGAGAGAGAGAGAGAGAGAACTCTGAACTCTGAAAATTTAATGTACTTCGGCCTTGGGCCATAATACATGGTTGGCGTAGGAGAAATTGACAATACCACAGCGTGGGCAAAAATCCAAACAAAATACAGAATACCAAGCTCAGTTCATATGCAAGAATAAAAAACAATACACAAATACATAAGAAGACACGTGAATCAAACAAAATTCATAAGCATACCTTCCTTATGTCTAAAAAGTCATATATATATATATAGCTACTCAAAATCATATCATAATGATAACCCTTGTCTTCGTTTGTGACGTAACATTCTAATACAACGATTTTTTCCTCTTATTAATTGCCTGAAAGAAATGCCTAGAAAGACAGTAATTTTTGTCTCTGTTTTCGGCTTTAAGCAGATCGTGTAATGGTCTATCAACACAATCACTTAAAAATTTAATTCTTAAATCATTATACACGAAACACTCATAAAGGAAATGCTTTTCATCTTCAACTTTAGATTTACAAAATGGACATTCTTTCTTTTGATGTTGTTCACTATACCCTGTACATTGTTGTTTAGTGGCAGAACATTACATCTCATCTGTGACACAGCTACTCTAAAGCAGTATGTATCTAACTGTAAAATATATTCTTCTTTAGCAAATATCGTCTCTCTGCATTTGCCTTGCCTTGCACCTCCCCCCCCCCCCCCCTCTCTCTCTCCCTCTCTCTCTCTCTCTCTCTCTCTCTCTCTCTCTCTCTCTCTCTCTCTCTCTCTCTCTCTCTGCACGCCTCTCTCTCTCTCTCTCTCTCTCTCTCTCTCTCTCTCTCTCTCTCTCTCTCTCCTCTCTCTCTCTCTCTCTCTCTCCCTCTCTCTCTCTTCCCCCCCCCCCCACGTCTGTAGCCAAAAACGGAAGGCGGGGAGGCCAGAGGCTGGCTTAAAATGTCCGCGCGTCTTTGCCGCCCCCGCGTCTAGCGTCACTGCATGACACGCTGCTCCCCGTCCCTCACCCCCTCTCTCTCTCCGCTCATCAACTTGTTCTACATCCTCTCCCTCCCCCCTCTCCTCTCCTCACCTTTAACCACCACTACCACCCACCCACCACCCACACCCAGACCTGTGTAACTAGCTTGCCCCTCCCCCCTACTCCCCATCCACCCCCACCCCCCACCCCCACCCATTCTTTCTTCTATTCTCTCCAACTTCTGCATCTTTGCAAACCCTGTCCACTCTACGCATCCCCATCCCTCCCCGTATCCTTTTTTTAAATCTCTCTTTCCGCACCCTTCTCTCCCCCACCCCCCCTCCCAATAAAAAAGACAACCCCCCAAAAAAAAACTACCCCAAAAATCCCCAAGCTAAGTACTAAACTGGATCCCGATCCGTACAAACCTCTTCGGCTAGGCTACTGCTGGTTGGATGAACGTTTTCCTGGCTGCTTTAGCTTCCAAACCGGTTCGACACTGCACTGGCGGGGGAATGGGTTGGCGGGAAGTTAAGCCAGTTTTGGATTGGACCAATCAATAAGAAGACCAAAGGGGGAAGGGAGATGGCCTTCTAAGTAGCGGGATATGTCAGTTATACTTGTTTTCAGCCGTGCGTTGCCAGAGGCAGGCAAAGCGGAGAAAAATGTATAATCGAATGATGTGACTGCCAATTGTTGTTGCTGTTGCTGTTGTTGTTGTTGTTGTTGTTTCTTGTTGTGGTGGTGGTTGTGGCGGTTGTTGTAGTTGTTTGTTTTTTTTGGAGGTGGCTGAAGTTACCTGAAAAAAGGTGAGTGAAACTTGGGATTTTGAAAATTATTTTTAACATTGTTTAACGAAAAGTGCTTAGTATGTTAGACTGCTGGTTTTAATAGTGTGGTGAATTAGAAGAAGAGGTGGAAGTAGAAGAGGAAGAGGAGGAGGAAGAAGAAGAATTGCGAAGAAGAATTGCGAAGAAGAAGAAGAATTGCGAAGAAGAAGAAGAAGAAGAAGAAGAAGAAGAAGAAGAAGAAGAAGAAGAAGAAGAAGAAGGAAATTGCGAAGAAGAAGAAGAAGAAGAAGAAGAAGAAGAAGAAGAAGAAGAAGAAGAAGAAGAAGAAGAAAGAAGAACTGCGGAGAAGACGAATTGCGAAGAAGAAGAACAACAAGAAGAACAAGAACAAGAAGAACAAGAACAAGAAGAACAAGAACAAGAAGAAAAAAACAGAAAAACAACAATACAAAGACGAAGACACTGAGTATGCTAAAGAAGAAATAGAAAAAGAATCAAATATTAAAAAGAAATCTTAAACACACACACACACACACACACACACACACACAACACACACACACACACACACACACACACACACACACACACACACACACACACACATTCTTTGAATGTGACACACTTTCATCTTTCTTTTTTTGTGTCTAATATCACTTCGAGTGAACAGACGTTAAACTGAAGAAAGTACACACACACACACACACACTCTACTTATTAGGACCAACCCATCACAAACCAAGTAAGAAATGGACTCAGCTTCATTTTACTTCTAAATTGTTTTACGAATTCTTTTCCCTTTGACGTTCATGCTCTTCTTTTCTCCCATCCTATCTTTATAAAGATTCAAGAGCCACTCTTTTGGTTTGTTTTGAAGGGGGGAAATGGGCAAACAGTTCTTTATGTGTAAAAGTAAGCCAGATTTTTTTTGTGGTTCCTCGGCTAGAGCCCCAAGGTTCACCAATGGTGATATATTTGCGTATGGGACCCTTTTTAGCCCACCGCATAGCCGCATTCCGGTGATATGACCAGTGGTATGCATTGTTTTAACATACCAAGCATGCACTCTGCAACCTGAAGAGGTATGGGCTCCGCTAGGCTCCATTTGCTCAAGATATAGTCTACTGTAGGGATGTTTCTGAGTGCAAATAAGTTTTCAGAGATCCGAAGGAGAAAGTTAGATCATTGGATGGAGCAAATGTGTAATGTCTTGGTCATGGTGTGTGTGTGTGTGTGTGTGTGTGTGTGTGTGTGTGTGTGTGTGTGTGTGTGTGTGTGTGTGTGTGTGTGTGTGTGGAGTCAAGTGAAGTCAAGTCAAATTTTATTTCCATACGGTGCATTGAATAAGCAATGTATTTACATTTGCATGGGTGTGTATTTTATTTGAAGTTATATTGGAATGTTTTAACAAATATCACTCTCAGCATTTTTTTTCGGTATTTTTTCTCTCTCTAGACTATGATTTCAATCAATTATGTCCCTTGTAATTTTCTTCATGGGATAATTAATGTTTGGGTTTGACTCGACATGACTTGGTTACTTACATTGGGGAGGTGGGGGGTTGTTTGCTTGCTTAGTTTATCGTTCTTGCTGATGTGTAACTGTTGGATTTTTGTTATAATTTTGAATTTAGTTCCTGCCTTTGTTTTAGTTTTGTAATTGTTCTTTTGTCTTGTTTTGTTCTGCTTTGTTGCTGGTGGGATTGTTTTCTTTGTGATTTTGCGCAATACACTATGGATTTCACAATGTGCAAAGTGTACGAATAGTTTTGATGTCTATCTCCCTTGATTTTTTTCCCAGAAAATATCACAGCTTGAAAAGAAAATCCTTTTAAGTATATTCTGCACGATGGACAACTATTGTCGGGTGCTTCAGACCGTTCCAATTCAATTCCGTGGGTTCATGAAGTCGTGGGTTCAAATCTTGGCGGCGTCTGATGAATTATAGGTGGGGATTTTTACCATCTTCCAGGCCAACTTCAAGTGCAGACCTGCCAGTGCCTTTATTCCCTTTGTGTATTCCCTACATGCAGAGGATCAACATTGCTATCCACGTTGGACCCAGAAATCATTCAGTGCTCGGTGGTTTACGGAAGCATGGGTATACCCAGCATACACCCCCGAAGTCGGATTACAGCTACCTTGATGGTGGGCAAAAACGGTGCTATACACAACATCTCACCATTGATGAACCGTGGGGCTTTAGCCGAGGACTTTTCAGGCACTTAACGGCAGCACGACGCATTTTCGCTCATATGACAGACAATGGTCATTGCTGTCTGGGCGTTTGACCAAAAAAAGTTTTAAACTGCAGAACGCAGTACACTCATAAAGTCTTTATCCCTGAAGCTGGAATGCCGCTGCCCTTTATGATGGACAAAAGCGGTCACATATGCTAAATTTCACCATTGCTAAACCTTGGAGCTCTAGCTGAAGAACGAGAAAAAAGTCTTTGATGGGACCTGGGGATTTTTGTGGTTTCTGCAAACCACCCAATGAGGAAACATGAATCATTACAGGATCTTTAACGCGCATGCTTGATTTTTTTTTAACTTGTGTATTCTATATAACAGAACATACGGAAATGGCAGGTCTGCACTTGAAGTTGAATTGGGTGATTGTAAAAAAAAAAAAAAATTAAGTCCCCCATGTAACCAGACGCTGACAAGATTCGAACCCACGAACTATAGTTGCTAGGATTGGAAGTCTTCGGGGAAGATCCACTCGGCTATTTGAGACGCCAACCAAACGCAAAATGAAACATCATCTCCTGAGACTACCTTTATTACTAAATGATAGATTATGTGTGTGGTACATCCATTTCAAAGGTTCCGAAGGCGGGGGAGGCAGATTAGAGAGGAGCAGTTAACAGGAATCTGCATGGCTTATTTTCTCCATTTCTTCGTCAAGGAACGAGTCAACGGTTTAATTGGCTAGCTTGTTAAGTTCGTTAATCCGCTAGTTTGCTTTTAATCACCTAAAATTCCATTTGTGTCTTTCATTTCCTTTACCCTTAAACGTGATTTCGTATTTATAACCTGTGAGTTGATAATAATAAGAAGAAAGAGTGACACAAAGACGTTCGTTATTTTTCTTTAAAAAAATCAATATCTGATTTCTGAGTCAGCTTTTTTCTGTTTGTTTGTTGTTGTTTGTTTGCTTGTTGGCTTGGTGATGTCCCCTTTTTTCTTCAGATTGTTGTTTTTATTTTTGATTCTTACCTTTAATAACTACTGGGAAAAATAGCAGTTTATTCCTCATCTATCCCTATGAATCGGAATGCGGCTACCTTAATTGTGGACAGAAATGGTCCATGCTAAAAAATCTGGCCACTGGTGAGCCGCGGAGCTCTATCCATCAAAAAAAGGAAAAGAAAAAGAATTATATGATATGAAACTTATCATTTATGATGGAGATGGATGGATGGATGGATGGATGATGGATGGATGGATGTGATATGATTGGAATTGATTGATTGATTGATTAGTTGGTTGGTTGTGTGTTGGTTGATTTGTCAGTTTTTCTGCATCGTTCATATCTTTTGTTTGTTTCTCTCTGGAATTTTTGTTTTTGTTTTTTGTCTGTTGTTGCGTCTTTTTTTGCTTTTTTCTACTTTTTTGGTTTGATTTCTTTCTTTTTTTTCTTCTTTTTTTCTTTTTTTTTTTTTTCTTTTTTTTTTTTTTTTTTTTTTTTCTTTTTTTTTCTTTTTTTTTTCTTTTTTCTTCTTTCTTTTCTTTTCTTTTCTTTCTTTCTTTTCTTCTTTCTTTCTTTTCTTCTTTCTTGATATTTATTTGTCTTTCTTTTCTCTGTAAACAACAAAATATTTTGGAGGTTGTGTTCTTGTCTTTGGCATTTCATTGACTTTTATAGATTTGTTCAGCGATTCATGTATCTATTCCTCTTTTTTATTATTGAAGTGCTGATTGTTGCTTTAAACAGCTTGCCTGTGTCGCTCTGGTTTCAACTGAAGACAATTCAAACTGTATACCTAGTCTTATCTGAAAATGAAATGAGAGAGAGAGAGAACTTATATAAGTTACTGGATCTTCAACGTGCATTTTTTTATCGCCTGCATGTGTATGTATACACAAAAGGATCTAAGGCATTGGCAGGACTACACTTGAAATTGACCTAGGAGGTCGTAAAAAAAAATCCTACCTTTGATTCACCAGAAGCCTTATCCCGGATTCGAACCCACAACTTGAAGGAACCATGGGATTGAAATACGAACATGCTGAAGTGGGCCTGCATTGCTTACATCAGTATAGACTAGAGCCATATCTGATAAACTGTAAAAACAAAAACCATAGGAAAACATTTTGTAAATTTCGAACAAGTTGCCATGATTTGATGATAGAGAAAGGAAGATATAAGAATATACCAAGAGAGAACAGAACTTGTCAATACTGCAACAAAATAGAAAACGAGTTTCATTTACTGGATGAGTGTATCTTATATACTGAACAAAGAAAAAAATTATTGCTAAATCTGAAATCTGGTGTCAAAGAATATAGGAATGGTATAAACAAATTAAGCAATGTTTTTCTAACTGATAATCATCAAGCTGAAATAATTCGATATGTTTGTGCCTGTTTTGAAAAAAAAAAAAGAACAATGAAATAAGATAGAATGCAAATGGTTTTGCTTTGTGGTGGTTTTATGTGGTTTTTTGCCTGCACATCATTTCAGTCTGCTGACCAGTGAATAGTATGTTGCATTGATGAATTATGTTGAGTTTATTTTGTTGTGTCAATAAGTCCATGTGACTTTTATGGCAGTAAATAATTATTCTGATTCTGATTCTGATTCAGTAACTGACCACAGGTTTGGGCCTCTTACCTGCTGTGACCTGTACAGGATCCCCGATGTGCGGGGTCGAATCTCGAGTTGCTAGCTGAATTATAACTATCATTGAATGATTTCCGATAAACGAAAGACAGTAAGAAAGAAAGAAAGAAAGAAAGAAAGAAAGAAAGAAAGAAAGAAAGAAAGAAAGAAAAAAAAAAAAAGAAGGATACAAAGAAAAAAAATTAAAAAGAGAGAAGGAATGAAAGGAAGGAAAGAAAGGAAGGAAAAGAGAAAAGAAAGACAGAAAGAAGGAGAAAAAATGGAGGAAAGAAGAAAGACAGACAAAAGAAGAAAGAAAAAGAAAGAAAGAAGAAAGAAAGAAAGAAAAAAAGAAAAAAAGAAAGAAAGAAAAGAAAGAAAGAAAGAAGGAGAAAAAAGAAAGAAGGAAGAAGAATGGAGAAAAGAGAAAAAGAAAGAAAGAAAGACCGAAAGAAAGGGGGGTAAGCAAAGAGGAAGAAACTACAGCACGAAAGAAGAGAGTGAGCACACAGAGAAATAAAGAGCTAAATGTTCCTAAAACTAAAGATCTTTCTATCGATTTCAGACGGGGGTACACTTCTGAGAATAAAATCAAGAAGTTGAAAACCTCTCGAACTAAACCTATCTGGGAACTGTTTTTTGACCACAAGTTTAAACTGAGATGCTAATACTGACGCTATTGTCAAAAAGGGGCAACAACGTGGTGTTTTCTAAGGAAGCTTTCCTTTGTTTTACAAGTCCTACACGGAGTGTTCTAAATCTTGCTTTCATTTGTTGGTATAATAATAATAGTGTTAAGAACAAGAATGGTCTTCACAGAAAAGTGAAAATCTGCTCGAAAACAATTGGAGAAGAACAAAGAGATCTCAAGTCGTTTTGTAATCAGCAGCTTGTGCGCAGAACAACTACCATTTTGACCGATCCCTCCCACGTTTTGTTTTCAGAATTTCAATTGTTGCCTTCTGGACGCCGTGTACACTTCCACAACAGCAAACCCAACATAAAGGGAAATTCTTTTGTACCAGTAGCCATTGTATTTTCACACTTCTTCTAAATTACTTGCCTGAGTATCATCGTTATGAGAGTAGTCAATATATATATATATATATATATATATATATATATATATATATATATATATATATATATATAATATATATATATATTTATTAGTATTATTATTATGTTGTGTGTGTGTGTGTGTGTGTGTTGTGTGTGTGTGTGTGTGTGTGGTGTGTGTGTGTGTGTCCATTCTCCTGTCTTTTTTCTCAGAAATACTTTTTTTTTTTAAATAACAAGTTTTCTCCCACGCCGAAGTCGGATGCGCTGGGCCTGACTTGTCCAGGTGTTTAAGGGCAGCGCAACACATTTTCGCTCATATGATAGACAACAAAATAGTTGCTGCCTTAGCGCTCGACGACGAAGAAAAAGAATAAAGCCTCTTGGTTTATACATTCAACGACTGTGTCCTCTGTATCAAGTTGTCATAGGTCTTCTCTGATAGGGGAAAAAAAAGGGGGGGAAGCTTTGAAGACAAAAATGCTCTAAAATTGCATTTGTGCTAACACGATTCTGAGAGCCATTTCCCCCCCTAAAAATGTTGGAAAACATGAATTGCATTGATGGTAAAAAGATTACTGAATCATTTTCTCTTTTTTATGTGAAAAAAATTGAATTATTTTGGTTCCACATTTCTTTTTTTTTTCTTTGCAGTCAATGGTTCTATCAGACAGTGTATTTGCATGAAAGACTATGATTTGATAATCCATAGACAGTATGGGTTATATATATATATATATAATATATATATATATATATATATATATATATATATATATACATATATATATATATATATATATATATATATATATATATATATATATATATAATATATATATATATATATATATATATATATATATATATATATATATGTGTGTGTGTGTGTGTGTGTGTGTGTAATCAATA
>CM060332.1:10296032-10298532 GCA_030674155.1 Stramonita haemastoma
TCGAACTGAATGTCAAAGTCCTTTGGCTGAGACTATAAATGGAGGCCCCCATATGTGAGTGCATGCAGAAAATCTTGGGTATATGATAAAAAAAAATCTGCCTTATGAAAGAATAGACCATTTTGTGTTAGTGTGAACAGACGACATTCTTTTTTAAAGGACCCATGTGCATGCACACAGTACAGATGTCATGTTTAGACACCATCCCCGAAATCGGAATGTGGCTACCTAAATGGTGAGAACAAAACCAGTCCCATATGCAAACATTTCTCTTTTGGTGAACCTCAGAGCTCCTGCTGAGGAACCAAAAAACCCATTAAACCTAAAACAGAACAAAAGAAAGAACAGAGATTGGAAGAGGTTGGTAGGAGGGGTAATGGGGATGAAAGTGTGTTGATGTATTTGTCTGTCTGTCTGTCTGTCTGTCTGCCTGCCTGTCTGTCTGTCTGTCTGTCTCTTTGTCTCTGTCTCTGTCTCTGTCTCTCTCTTTGCTTAAATTATTTTGTCAAATATATATTTGTGGGTTTTGTGCCTAGCCTCCACCCCGCTGTCCCCTAGTAAATGGTCATATCTTCTTAGCACTATAAATATTTGTCATTGTCAAATATTTGTCATTCTCTCTCTCTCTCTCTCTCTCTCTCTCTCTCTCTCTCTCTCTCTCTCTCTCTCCTCTCTCTCTCTCTCTCTCTTTCTCTCCCCCCCTCTCTCTCTCTCTACCTCCCTCCCTCCCTCTCTCTCACTCTCTCTGTCTAACTGTCTGTCTGTCTGTCTGTCTGCCTATCATTCCAACAGCCTGCTGTCAGTCCTCTTCATCAACAGTGTAACCCCATCATGGCCGGCAAAACACGCAGTCACTGCTTGTTTCCATCAGCACCCACCCACTTTATCACCCACCTCATCTCCTCCTGCCCACCCCCACTCCATTACCGTTTCGACACTCCCCTCTCCTCTACACCCCTCCCTCCCTCCCTCCCTCCTTTGCCAATATTCCCAAAATCTTCACTCCTCCCAATCCTTTCAAGAACGCCCCCTAAACAGACAAGACACAGGCTGTGGGAAGTTAGCCAAAGTTAGCCCCACTGCTCCTAGGGGGTCTGTGCCTTAGGGTCCTTATGTGGCAGAAAACACCATTCTGTGCAGACCTGAAGCATGTAATGTGTGGGGAAGCAGGAAGAGTGAAGTGAGCTGACAGACTCCCTCCCTCCCACACATAGGCAGCTTATTATTGAGAGGGAGAGACAGACAGACAGACAGAGGGGGAGAGAGAGAGAGGTTTATGAGTTAGGATAAGTTCAAGTTGTTAAACCCATTAAAAAGACAAAACTTGCGTGAGCTTATTGCTACTTGTGGTTTTTTTTTAATCATCCTTATCATTGTTTGCTGTCATCCTCCTTTTCCTTCTCCTTCCTCACTGCTTGTTCTTCTTGTTCTTGTTCTTGTTCTTCTTGTTCTTGTTCTTCTTGTTCTTGTTCTTCTTGTTCTTGTTCTTCTTCTTGTTCTTGTTCTTGTTCTTCCTCTTGTTCTTCTTCTTGTTCTTCTTCTTGTTCTTGTTCTTGTTCTTCTTGTTCTTCTTGTTCTTCTTGTTCTTCTTCTTCTTCTTCTTCTTCTTCTTCTTCTCTTCTTCTTCTTCTTCTTCTTCTAGGGGTAGGGGGGGGGGGGGGTCTTAGCTTTATTCCCTGATCAGGGCAAGGGCCGGATGAAAAAAAGGTATGTAATACTTACTCTGTAACCCTTGAAAAATAAAGATTATTCATTCATTCTTCTTCTTTGAATTCTTTGCATTCTTTGCATTCTTTATCTTCTTTGCATACTTCTTCTTTACATCCTTCTTCTTCTTATCTTTCTCCTTCTTTTTCAGCTCGTTCTTCTTTTTCTTCGAATTCTTTGCATTATGTTTTGTATTCCTCTTACTTGTATTGTTCTTTCTTTTTTTTGTTCTTCTTGTTATTTTTGCTCTTGTCATTGTCATTGTTGTTGTTGTTGTTGTTCTTCTTCTTCTTCTTCTTCTTCTTCTTCTTCTTCTGCTTCTTCTTCTTCTTCTTTGCATCCTTCATCTTCGAATTTTTCTTTGCAGTCTTCTTCTTCTTTTTTTATTTTATTTTTTTGTATTTTGTACCACTTTATGTCACGCAGATTTCTCTGCGTGAAATTCGGGCTGCTCTCCCCGGGGAGAGCGCGTCGCCACATGTGCAGCGCCTACCCATTTTTTTTTCTTTTTCCTGCATGCAAGTGTATTTGTTTCCCTATCAGAGTGGCTTCTTTCTACAGAATTTTGCCAGGGACAACCCCCTTGTTGCCGTGGGTTTTTTTTACGTGCGCTAAATAGTGATGTGTAACGCACGGGACCTCGGTTTATCGTCTCATCCGAAAGACTAGCGCCCAGACCACCACTCAGGGTCTAATGGATGGGGAAAAAGTTTTGGGTCCAAACGGGGTACGAACCCCGCACACTCCGACCCGGACTTTTTGCTTTCTAGGCAAGGCGCGTGACCACCTAGAC
>CM060332.1:10303532-10306032 GCA_030674155.1 Stramonita haemastoma
GCAGACAGACTCCCTCCATCCCACACATAGGCAGTTTATTTTTATTTTTTATTTTTTTTATACCACTTTCTGTCACAGAAGATTTCTCTGCGTGAAATTCGGGCTACTCTCCCCAGGAGAGCGCGTTGCCACAAGTGCAGTGCCTACCCATTATTTTTAATTGAGAGAGAGAGAGTTTATCAGCAAAAAAAGAGGGAAAAGAAAACAAAACTATAAATACACGCTATACACAATACACCATACACACACACCAAACCAACCGAACAACAATACATATACCCATGCGTGTGCACACACACACACACATACATACACACACACACACACACACACACACACCACACACACACACACACACACACACACACCACACACATTCTCTAAGATAGGTGTCTCAAAGGTGAGTATTGAATATGAGAGCTTTTACAAAATACACAAAAAAGTGTTTCTAATTTGAATGGATCTATATCTTGCTGTGTAAGCCTCTCTCTCTTTCTTTTACACACGTTAAATCCTGTTCCACTTTTCGTAAGAGTAGGCCATCATGTGCCAGTGAGAACAGATGACAATATTTTTACACAATTGCATACACACAGGGACTGGATAAAAAAAAAGCACATGAGCGCTTATTCTATTATCCACGATATAAAAGAATAAAATAAAAATAATAAAATAAATTAAAAATCTCTCTCTCTCTCTCTCTCTCTCTCTCTCTCTCTCATCTCATCTCTCTCTCTCTCTCTCTCTCTCATCTCATCTCTCCTCTCTCTCTCTCTCTCTCTCTCTCTCTCTCTTATTCTCCCTCTCTCTCTATCTCTCTCTCTCCCTCCTCCCCCCTCCACCCCCCCCTCTCTCTTGGTCATTTTGACAATATGCTGTCAATATCCTTCACCAATTTTACACTGTCATGCTCTCCAAGGCATGTAACCATTAATGGAGTCTACCAGTACCCACTCTACCACCCACCTCATCCACCCTCACTCACTACCACCACCACCGTCCACTCCTGCCCCTTTCAATTTTGACACCCCTCTCCCCTACCACACCACAGTCCATTTCTCTAAACACTATTTTCCTGCACCAATCCTCTCAAGGACCCTACCCCCTACCCTTCCCTCTCCCCCCCCCCAAACAGACAAGACACAGGCAGTGGGAAGTTAGCCAAAGTTAGCCCCACTGCTCCTAGGGGGTCTGTGCCTTATGGTGCTTGTGTGGCAGAAAACACCATTCTGTTCTGTGCAGACCTGAAGCATGTAATGTGTGGGGAAGCAGGAAGAGTGAAGTGAGCTGACAGACTACCTCCCCCCCTCCCACACATAGGCAGTCAATAATTGAGAGAGAGAGAGAGTTTATCATCAAAAAAAGAGGAAAAAGAAAACAAAACTATAAATACACACTATACACAACACGCTATACACACACACCAAACCAACCAAACACAAACAATACATATACCCAAGCTGCACACACACACACACACACACACACACACACACACACTCACACACACACACACATACACACTTTCATACACACACACACACACACACATTCTCTAAGATAGGTGTCTCAAAGGTGAGTATTGAATATGAGAGCTTTTACAAAATACACAAAAAGTGTTTCTAATTTGAATGGATCTATATCTTGCTGTGTAAGCCTCTCTCTCTTTCTTTCACACATGTTAAATCCTGTTACGCTTTTCGTAAGAGTAGGCATCATGTGCCAGTGGAACAGATGACAATATTTTTACACAACTTGCATACACACGGACTGATAAAAAAAAGCACATGAGTGCTTATTCTATTATCCTCGATATAAAAGAATAAAATTTAAAAATAATAAAGGATAATAAATCTCTCTCTCTATCTCTCTCTTTCTCTCATCTCTCTCTCTTCTTCTCTCTCATCATCTCTCTCTCTCTTCTCTCTCTCCTCCTCTCTCTCTCTCTCCTCTCTCTTCTCTCTCTCTCATCTCTCCCTCTCTCTCTCTCTCTCTCCTCTCTCTCTCTCTCTTCTCTCTCTATTCTCCCCTCTCCTATCTTTTCCTCTCTCTCTCTCTTCTTAGTCATTTTGACAACATGCTGTCAATATCCTTCACCAATTTTACACTGTCATGCTCTCCAAGGCATGTAACCATTAATGGAGTCTACCAGTACCCACTCTACCACCCACCTCATCCACCCTCACTCACAACCACCACCACCGTCCACTCCTGCCCCTTTCAATTTTGACACCCCTCTCCCCTACCACACCACAGTCCATTTCTCTAAACACTATTTTCCTGCACCAATCCTCTCAAGGACCCTACTCCCTACCCTTCCCTCTCCCCCCCCCCCCCCAAACAGCCAAGACACAGGCAGTGGGAAGTTAGCCAAAGTTAGCCCCACTGCTCCTAGGGGGTCTGTGCCTTATGGTGCTTGTGTGGCAGAAAACACCATTCTGTTCTGTGCAGACCTGAAGCATGTAATGTGTGGGGAAGCAGGAGAGTGAAGTGAGCTGAC
>CM060332.1:10313532-10316032 GCA_030674155.1 Stramonita haemastoma
TGTATTCAGGGCTTGTTGACTGAAGAAAATGACTTGCTGTAAGTGGCGTGTGCAGACATATCTAACAAGGAAATCAGAACGCGCCCAGAGCACCAGGACAATCCCTCCCACTCACTTTCACTGCCTCTGTTTGTCTGCCCGTCTGTCTGTCTGTTTGTCTGTTTGTCTACCCGTCTGTCTGAGTGTCTGTGTATGTCTGTGTCTCTATCTTTCTTTCTGTCTGTGTCTCTTTCTTTCTGTCTGTCTCTGTCTGTCTGTCTATGTGTATATCTGTCTGTCTGTCTGTCTGTCTGTCTCTCTGTCTGTCTGTCTGTCTGTCTGTCTGTCCGTCCGTCTGTCTGTCTGTCTGTCTGTCTGTCTGTCTGTCTGTCTGTCTGTCTGTCTGTCTCTCTCTCTCTCTCTCTCTCTCTCTCTCCTCTCTCTCTCTCTCTCTCTCTCTCTCTCTCTCTCTCTCTCTCTCTCTCTCTCTCCTCTCTCTCTCTCTAAGTCTCTCCCTCTCTTAAATCAAAATAAGTTTCTTTAGTAGTAGTAGGCACTCATCAGTCTCAGAAGACTATGCAGTTGCGCTCTAGTCTTTAGAGTGCAAAGCCTTGGTAAATAAGTATGGCAAGCTGTTACCCATGCAGCATACCCCCCCCCCCCCCTCCATCTCCACGCCACTGTAATGATCCGCTACCAGAACGTTGCCATATACAGCCCTGAGTCACCCTGGGACTCCAAGTCCCCAATCTTTCCTCAGTGATGGTGTCTGAACACAAAACCTATGTGCATGCTAGTTTTTATAATTTTGTTGTTCTGAAAGGCGGAACGTGGTTTTGACATGTGCGCAAGATGTTCTGCGTGCGTTTGCACACAGGGCCTTGGTTTATAGAGTTGACATTCCGTTTGATTTTTTGTCAAACTGGAAAAAAAGGGCGAGGCTGGGTACGAACTGGGTCCGGTTTACTTGTTGGCAGGTGAGTGTCTTAACCATCCTGCCACCTTCCTTCACAAGCATAAATAACCATCTTATGAAGTAGAGAAATATCCTTCTTTACAGAACCAATGCTAGTTATTTCTAATCCCCATTCATCATCCATCATTGTGCTTTATATCATGAGTGACGGTCCTATGTAGTGATGTCATCACATACTGATTTCTGTAGAACTGATTTACAAGAAGATTTACAATACTGCAATAAGGAACAGATGATAAGATTTACAATACTGCATACACACAGGGACTGGATGTGAAAAAAGTACATGAGTGCCTATTCCATTATCCTCAATATGAAAGAATATATAAATAATAATAAATAAATAATCACACACACACACAACTATATTTCAATTAAGCAGTATGATGGACGCTATAGCCAAGTGGTTAAGACCATTAGACTTCAATCTCATTGGCCCATGAAGTTGTGGGTTTGAACCTCGGCGTCGTCTGATGAATTAAGGATGGGTATTTTTTTTACCATCTCGAAGGTCAACTTCTAGTGCAGACCTGCCAGTGCCTTAATTCCCTTCGGTATGTGTATACACATGCAGAAAGATCAAATATTATGCACGTTAAAGATCCCGTCATTCATGTCAACGTTTGGTAGGCTACAGAAGCATGAGATACACCCGGCAGACATCCCCGAAGTCGGAATGTGGCTACCTTCATGGTGGGCATAACAGCTGCATACGCAAAGCCTCACCAATGGATGAACGGTGGAGCTCTAGCCTAGGAACAAAAATAAAAAAAACGAACACAAAACAACAACAACAAAAAACCCAGTATGAACAGCAGATGTTTAAAATGTTTCTGAAGTGAATTGTGGTGTCAAGGGAAGGGGTGTTTGCAATGTTATGATTTAGGAGTGATGAGTGCATGAATAGGCACTGGGAAAGTGGACGGAAGCCGGAAGGGTCAGGTTTTGCATAGGAATGTTACGTTTTGTTGTTGCTGTTGCTGTTGTTGTTGCTTTCGATATTGCTTTTGAAAATATGGGAAAGAAGGATTAAAAGTATATTCGTCTCACACACAGACACAAACACAGACAGACAGACAGACAGACAGACACACACACACACACACACATACACACACGCACGCACGTTTGCACGCACGCACGCACGCACACACACACACAAACACACACACACACACACACACACACACACACACACACACACACACACACACACACACACACCACACACACACACGTGCGCAAGCAAGCAAGCGCAGGCGTGCGGTAGTGCCTTGGAAGAAAATAAAATATTGATCCTGAAAATGTCTATCATATTTTGATACTTTAGTATGAATCTTCAGGGATTACCATCCCCCCCTACCCCCACCCCTATCCACACCACCACCACTCACCCAAAGTGTTGAAAATGTACCTGAAGGTTTTTCTTTTTTTTTTAACATCGAGACAAAATTTATAAAACAAAAAAAACGATGGTAAAGTATTTAAAGCTTTTGTGTTAGTGTTTCTGGGAGGAAAAGTTGGAAACGTTAAAAGCTTCTTTTT
>CM060332.1:10321032-10323532 GCA_030674155.1 Stramonita haemastoma
ATAAAGAATACAGCGAAAGGATACTTCCTTTTCAAAAACAGATAAAGTACAGGCTTGGGAAATATATCTTTTTTTGCTCTGGGGAAAATAAAAGATACTGAGAAAGCTTCTGCAGTCTCCGGCCATCAGTCTGGCGTCGGGATGCGTTAATTGTGAAATTTTGTTTCTTGGATACCGCGGTGGCTAAACACGAAGTGAGTGGTAAGTTCTCTCAACCAAATGATTCCTACCAATTAAAGCACCGGTCAGAAAAATTACAGATGTATCATTTTGGTACCTGACCTTCATAGGATGATGATTCAAGTACTTTTGACTTGACATACAATCTGCTCCCAGACACTCGAATTGCATTTCGTTATACTTCCATTGTATTCCTCTTCTTCGCTTATCGTTTTTAATATGCTATCGTGTAGCGTTTATTCACACAACTAACACAATCACACGAACCCGGGTCGTCTGATTGCAAGCGCAATGCTCCAACCACTCGGCTATCCGTCCGACTAGCTATTCACAGAGAGAGAGAGAGAGAGAGGAGAGAGAGAGAGAGAGAGAGAGAGAGAGAGAGAGAGAGAGAGAGAGAGAGAGAGAGAGATGAGGAGAGAGGAGAGAGAGAGAGAGAGAGAGAGACAGACAGACAGACAGACAGGACAGACAGACAGACAGACAGACAGACAGACAGACAGACAGACAGACAGACAGACAGACAGACATTTTATTTATTATTTATTTATTTATTCCTTTTATATCCAGGATAATGGAATAAGCACTCTTGTGCTTTTTTACATCCAGTCCCCGTGTATATGCAGTTTTGAAAATGTCATCTGTTCCCACCGGCACACGATGGCCTACTCTTACGAAAAGCAAGATACAGGATTTAACATGCTGCGCAAGATGTTCTGCGTGCGTTCTGCAACGGTTGACAGTTTAAAGTCTCATCCGAAGGACTTTTGGGGAAATAGTGGAGTCCCCTGATGTTAACTCCAGGAGAAAAATCCTAACACGGATTCGAACCCGGGTCGTCAAATTGCCAGCGCAATGTTCTGACCACTAGGCTATCCGTCCCCGAGATGACAGAGAGAGAGAGAGAGAGAGAGAGAGAGAGAGAGAGAGAGAGAGAGAGAGAGAGAGAGAGAGAGAGAGAGAGAGAGAGAGAGAGAGAAGACAGACAGACAGACAGACAGAAGCACAGACAGACAGACAGACAGACAGACAGAAGACAGACAGACAGACGAGACAGACAGACATTTATTTATTATTTATTTATTTATTCCTTTTATATCCAGGATAATGGAATAAGCACTCTGTGCTTTTTTACATCCAGTCCCCGTGTTTATGCAGTTTTGAAAATGTATCTGTTTCCACGGCAACGATGGCCTTACTCTTACGAAAGCAGAACAGGATTTAAATGTGCGCAAGATGTTTGCGTGCGTTGCACGGCCTCAGTTTAAAGTTCATCGAAGGACTTTGGGGGAGAGTGGAGTCCCACTGATGTTAACTCCAGGAGAAAAATCTCCTCAACCGGATTCGAACAGGGTGTCAAATTGCAGCGCAATGTTTGACCACTAGGCTATCCGTCCCGAGAGAGAGAGAGAGAGAGAGAGAGAGAGAGAGAGAGAGAGAGAGACAGAGACAGAGACAGAGACAGAGACAGACAGACAGACAGACAGACAGACAGACAGACAGAGACACAGACAGACACAGACACAGAGAGAGAGAGAAATAGAGAGAGACACAGAGACAGAGAGACACAGAGACAGAGACAGACAGACAGACAGACAAAGACAAATGCAGAGAAAAGAGAGATTGATGCCAGTGAGAGGCGAGGGCGGAGGGACATGCGGGAAGACAGAGGAGGGAATGAGAGACACCTGACAACCTAAGGAGACGTGAGTGAACCTCTTCGCCCCAAATTGGGGGGAGGGGGGGTTGGCACTGACGGTGATTTGCACACAAACACCCTAGTTAGCTTGTGCCAAAGAAGGGAAGGTGGCAGGGGGGTTAATACCTTCACGCCTACCAAACAAAATAGGCTAAAACTGTGCGCGAGGTTCTGGGTTCCATTCCCAGCCTTGCCCTTTTCTTTTTCTTCTTCCCAGTTTGACGAGAAAATCGAACTGAATGTCAAAAGCCCTTTTGGATGAGACTAGAAACTGAGCCCACCCCCACCCCCACCCCACCCCACCCCACCCCCCTTTTTGTGTGTGTGTGAATGTAGGCAGAACGTCTTGCGTACACGTTAATTAAAAACCCGTTCCGCATTTTGTGCCGGTAGGAACGGATAACAAAATGTCAAAAACGCATACATTCCGAAATTAGAATGCGGCTACCTAAATCGTTGGTAAACTAACGTAAAAAAAAAAAACACACAAAAAACGGAGGAAAAAATCTTATCAAAGCTTTGCAGGATGAATCTAATACCGAAGAAGAAGCACTACTTCATTAATATTGTTTTTGTTGTTATTTGTTTTTGTTAGTGTTTGTTGTTGTAATTGTTGTTGGT
>CM060332.1:10338532-10341032 GCA_030674155.1 Stramonita haemastoma
ATCTTCTCTTCGCATCTTCTTCGTAATTCTTCTTCTTCGCAATTCTTCTTCTTCGCAAATCTTCTTCTTCGCAAATCTTCTTCTTCGCAATTCTTCTTCGCAATTCTTCTTCTTTGCATTTTTCTTCTTCTTTGCATTCTTCTTCTTCTTCGCAGTTCTTCTTCTTCTTCGCAGTTCTTCTTCGCCATTCTTCTTCTTCACAATTCTTTGTCGCATTTTTCTTCTTCGCAATTTTTTTCTTCGTAGAGACATTCAGAGAGAGTCCATCCTAGATCAGCTTATATGCAGAGCTGCCAGTACAAACTGTTATGTTCCATGTTAAAGATCACACAGCCTATATCAGTACTTGGCCATACGTGGAAACAGAAAAAAACCCGTACCCAGTAAAAACCCGACACTCCATCAGTCCACAGGTGATCGATTGTTCAAATACTTGTGAACTGATTCTGCTCAGCAGATTTTTTTTATTATCTATCTATCTATCTATCTATCTATCTATCTATCTATCTATCTATTATCTATCTATCTATCTATCTATCTATCTATCTATCTATCTATCTATCTTCTATCTATCTATCTTCTCTATCTCTCTCTCTCTCTCTATCTATCTATCTATCTATCTATCTATCTATCTATCTATCTATCTTCTCTCTATCTATCTATCTATCTATCTATCTATCTATCTATCTATCTATCTATCTATCTATCTATTTATCTCTTCTTCTTTCTTCCTACCTCCAATCTGTCTGTCTGCCTGTATACTTATTTATTCTTTAATTTCGAGGATACTAGAATAAGGAACCATGTAGGATTTTTTTTTACAACCAGTCCCTGTGTGCATGCAATTTTGTAAATTTTGTCGCCTGGTCCCACTGGCACACAAAGACCTACCCTTCCTAAAGGCAGAACAAGTTTTTAATGTGTGTACAAGATGTTCAAGGTGCGCTGCACATGGGGCCTCAGCTTATACATCAATGATATGATGCAATGAGCCTCTGGTGGAAGTTATTAGAACATCTTGCGCACACGTTAAATTCTGCTCCATTTTTCGAAAGAGTAGGCCATTGTGTGCCAGTAGGAACAGATGACAAAATGTACAGAACTGCATACACACAGGGAACTGGATGTAAAAAAAAAAGCACTTGAGTACTTATTCCATTATCCTCGATATAAAAGAATAAATAAATAAATAAATAAATAAATAAATGAATAAATAAATAAATGATAAATAAATATAAATACAAACTGTAAAAAATATTTCAAAATGTATGACTTATTAAGGTTTATATCATATTCCTAAGGAATATACACTTCCTTGGTGGGGGGGGGGGGGGGGGGGACTCTGCAAGCTGAAAAAACCCTACCATACTGAACCTAGTCTAATACAAGTTCATGACGTGGGACATTTTCATTTGGCCCCCTACCTGTAATTACAGTCACGCAACACATTTGGAATTGTGTGGGTTGGTGTGTTTATTTATTTTGCAGTGATATGGTTGGTTATATGCTCCATGTGGATTTTTTTTTTACGTGACTTTTTATGTTATCAAGAATCTGAAATTAAAAATACACCTTCCAAATTAAAAAAAAATGATGCCTTGCCATACTTTACAACATCGGGTAGTGTGGAAAAAAAAACAGAAAAAGAGAGGTGGGGGGGACAGAAAGGAAAACGTGGAAACAGTCTCAGAAAATGAAGAAAGGAAGAAGGAAGGATGGACAGAGAGTAATCAGGGCGGTAAAGAGAAAAGGAACACGTCTAAATCAACCAATTTCTGTCCCCACCCCCACACTTATTGCTTCTCACTCTCTCAAGGTTGATGTTCTGTTCTTTCTTCGTCAGTTTTCTGTTCCGTCAGACGAGACAGGGAAGAGGGCAGGTGTTGAAATGGTTAAGGTGCACATACACTAAGGACTTTAGTCACTCCCTCAGTCCCCTGACAGATTTTTACAGGTTGGAATCGGATGATGTTCGAGGGGTTGGAGGGGGGTGACTTCTCAACTGCAACATGCTACATGCAAACTTTTTTTACCGATTTTGTGCAAAACTACGTGCATTCATTCATTCTGCAAAGTACAAAACCTCAAATCATTCCGGTGTCCATAAACTAAACTCATGTCAATCTCTCATTTGTCCATAAATCCACTCAAACTCATTCATGTGTCACCCTCCAAACTCACCAAGGGGATGGGAATGCGGTTAAGAGCTTGCGCGTCTATCAAGCAGGGGGGCTCCTGTGTTAGCGGCTGTTCAGTCAGCACATTCTGTTGGCATTGGACAGCTGTCACAGTTTCTTTAAAAGTTGTTGATCTTCTTTGTACTCACACTTTTTTGTTGTTGTTGCTTTATTGTTAAAAAAAATGTTTTCGTCTAGTTGTTTTCGTTGTTGGAGTTTTGTTTTGTTTTGTTTTGTTTTTGACACACTGGTTACTATTGTGATTGTGTAATGTGAAAACTGGGGTGTGAGGGGAGTGGAGAGAGAGAGACAGACAGACAGAG
>CM060332.1:10343532-10363532 GCA_030674155.1 Stramonita haemastoma
ATCCCCACTTTCTGGAAAATCCGTCGCCAGAAATTCCCTCTTTTCTATCCTTCTCTTTAGTCTACCTTGTTCCTTTTTTTCTGTTACCTCTTTCTTGTCTATTTTTTGCCTTCTTTGTTCATTCTCTTGCCCTTTTTTCCAGAATGATTTCAAAGATAACCATTCTTTTCAACCCCGACGTTGGATGCGCTGGGCCTGACTTGTCAGGCGCGTGACGGCAGCGCAACACATTTTCACTCATAAGACAGACAACAGTAGTTTATATCTGAGTGCACGAAGAGGAGAGTAAAGAAAAGGGTGAAGAAGAGGGTGAAGAAGAGAGTGAAAAAGAAGAAGGATTGCGAAGGAGAAGAAGAAGAAGAAGAAGAAGTAGAAGAAGAAGAAGAAGAACAACAACAACAACAAGAACAAGAAGAAGAACAAGAAGAAGAACAAGAACAAGAAGAAGAAGAATTGCGAAGAAGAAGAAGAATTGCAAAGAAGAAGAAGAAGAAGAATTGCAAAGAAGAAGAAGAATTGCGAAGAAGAAGAAGAATTGCGAAGAAAGAAGAAGAGAAAAGAAGAAAGAAGAAGAAGAAGAAGAAGAAGAAGAAGAAGAAGAACAACAACAACAACAACAACAACAACAACACAGAAGAAGAAGAAGAACGAAGCAAGCAAGAAGAATTGCGAAGAAGAAGGAAGAATGCGAAGAAGAAGAAGAAGAAGAAGAAGAAGAAGAAGAAGAAGAAGAAGAAGAAGAAAGAAGAAGAAGAAGAAGAAGAAGAAGAATTGTGAAGAAGAAGAAGAATTGCGAAGAAGAATTGCGACGGCGACGACGACGACGACGACGACGACGACGACGACGACGACGAGAAGAAGAAGAAGAAGAAGAAGAAGAAGAAGAAGAAAACAAAACAACAACAACAACAACAACAACAACAACAACAACAACAACAACAACAAAAATGCAAAATAATGCAAAAAAAAAGAAAGAAAGAAAGAAAGAAAAAAGAAAGAAAGAAAAAACAGGTTAAGAAATTTAGTTGCAAATGTGAAAAACGCTTAAAATGATGGTATGGGCGAAGAAAGAAAACAGGAAGAAAGGAGAAGGAAAAATAGCAACAGACATGAAGGAGCAAAGAAGAACAAAACAAAAAAGAGATAAAAAACAGCGAAAGATTTTTAAAAAACAGAAAGAAAAAAAAAAAAAAACACCCCCTTAAAGTAAAATCACGATAAACAAAACCAGGCATCATCTTTTAAAGGAGTAAAAAAAACCAGAAAGGGGTTGATTAAGAAAAAGAAAAAAGAAAGAAAAAACAAGAAAATAGAGTGGCAGACATGCAATAGGATTTTGTGAAGCTCTGAGTTTCTGCCAACGCCAGAGGCACAACCGTTACTGCAGTTGCTGCTAATAACAGATGGTGATGGTATTGGTGGTGATGGTGATAAGTGGGGTGGTGACTCGGAATATCAGCAACGACTATACAACGTTGTTAACAATAACAATTTGTGAGAGAGAGAGAGAGAGAGAAAAAAAAAGTGGGTTTCCTCTTTGCTTTATTTTGGCAATCGCAACCTATACAAAAATAAGGAATGAGATTTTATTTCACAGAGAACTCTT
The DNA here is from genome assembly GCA_030674155.1 of Stramonita haemastoma. NCBI lineage: Eukaryota > Metazoa > Mollusca > Gastropoda > Neogastropoda > Muricidae > Stramonita > Stramonita haemastoma. The sequence goes on from CM060332.1 coordinate 10,345,139, forward strand.
GGGGCTAAGAAAAAAACAACCAACATGTCTATGTACATACAAATGTCGACTTAGCCAAACTAAACCAAATATTGATATTTTCATAGAACTAATTAAAATTACAAATTTAAAATAGAAAAAAATTGGAACATGGTATACAAATGAAATGTTACTATTTTTTTTAAAAATAGCCTGCCCTTTGTAACATGGTGGATCCCAAACACACAATCAAACCTTCATGGGTGCAATCAAAATGCTGCATTTTGCTGCAAAATTGTTGTCCTGACAGAAAAAAGCAGCATATAGCAACTATGTATTATGTGATGTGTTACATTGTAAAACTTTGCGGAAGCAAATCCAATAATGTATTTATTGTACTTATTCTTAAGTGAAAATGTCACAGGTTCAGTGACATGTCGTGGAATGGATGTGTACCAATCAAGAACTGTTGTTGCTGCTGTTGTTTTTTAACTGACCAAATTACAGTGCATTCCCCAGTCGGCTCGTAATGTCGTTCTTCAGCTACCAACATATCCGTAATATTTTACAACATCAAGACCAGTGTTTTACCTAAAAGTTATGTAATTTTACACACACACACACACAAACACACACACAACACACAACACACACACACACACACACACACACACACACACACACACACACACACCCGCACGCACGCACGCACGCACGCACGCACACACACAAGATATCAGAAGCCATATCCTGTTTCAAAGGCTTAAAACAAGGTGAAATAACTAGCCCTCTTTTATTCTCATTGTTCATTAACGAGTTAGCCCAGGATGTCATTAAAAATGACAAACATGGCATTCAGCTTTACCCTGATTCACTAGAAATATTCATTTTATTATTTGCTGACGACATTGTCTTGATATCTGACACTGTTTCAGGCTTACAAAACCAGCTAAATGTTCTAGCAAGTCAATCTGCAAAACTAGATTTGCATGTAAATCTTGATAAATCGAACATTATAATATTTAGAAATGGCGGATATGTGGCTAAGAAAGAGGTTTGGCTCTACAAAGGAAAAGAAATATCTATCGTAAATTCCTATAAGTACCTAGGCTTGTTCCTTTCTACTAGAATAGCATACAGTAAAGCAGTCTGTGAGCTCTCGTGTAAAGCCAGAAAAGGGTAATAAACATATTTAGAATTCTATGGAAACTGGGGGATTTTTCAGCACACATTTTTGTCAAACTTTTTGATTCCCAAATTAAACCAATTCTATTGTATGGAGCAGAAATATGGGGCCTGTCTCAACAAAAGTCAGTGGAGAATGTCCACACATTTGCTCTGAAAAAACTGTTAAACGTAAGCTCCCGAACCCCAAATGACATGGTTTACAGTGAAACTGGTCGATACCCATTATATATTTCTAGCTATGTATCTACGATCAGATATTGGCTGCGGTTAACGGAGTGGGAAGAATCCAGACTTCCAAGAAAAGCCTACAACATGCTTTTGTCCCTCCATAATGATGGTAAAATGTGTTGTTGGGTATCACATATTTGTAAAATGTTATATGAGACCGGTTTGGGATTTGTAAGGGAAAACCAAGGTGTTACTAACCATAAAGCTTTCTTAGGACAGCTTAGACAAAGATTAATCGATTGTTTCTACCAAAAGTGGAATGAACATATTAACAATAGCACTAAATTTAGTGTCTATCGTACATTGAAATCATCTGTATCTATGGAAACTTACTTTACCTCGGTGCCTAACAAGCATATTCGTGACATTTTGATCAGATTTAGAATATGAATTTCAGACCTACAGACGCACAGAAAACGCTACACAGCCACTTCTGAGCAAGATCTTCAGTGTTCATTTTGTCACAGTGCTATAGAAACAGAACTGCATTTTCTCTTCTATTGTAATGTTCTAAGTGACTTACGAGTAAAATTTATCCCAGAAAAATACCATATGTATCCATCGCTAACTTCATTCCAAAGATTAATGCAAGATGATACGTGTGTCCATGATCTTGGCAGATATATTTATCATTCCAACAAACGCCGATAATGCCATTATGAAATCTGGTGCTGTTTTCTTCGAGCAATTGATATTGATTTCAAAATGTGCTTTTGTATTAATATAATGTTCTGTTCACAGTATCCAGTCATACATGATTACTTATGGATTTGTAACGGGTTGAATGGCCTATACAATGGCCTATACAAGGGGGGCGGATAGCCTAGTGGTCAGAACATTGCGCTGGCAATTTGAAGACCCGGGTTCGAGTCCGGTCGAGGAAATTTTTTTCCCGAGTTAACATCAGTGCTGACTCCACTCTCCCAAAAAAGTCCTTCGGATGAGACTTTAAACCGAGGCCCCGTGTGCGAACGCACGCAGAACATCTTGCGCATACGTTAAATCCTGTTCCGCATTTGGTAAAAGTAGGCCATCGTGTGCCGGTAGGAACAGATGACAATATTTACAAAACTGCATACACACGGGGACCGGATGAAAAAAAGCACTATGATTGCTTATTCTGTTATCCTCGATATAAAAGAATAAATAAATAAATAAATAAATTCTTGAGTTCTTGAGTTCTCTCTCTCTCTCTCTCTCTCTCTCTCTCTCTCTCTCTCTCTCTCTCTCTCTCTCTCTCTCTCTCTCTCTCTCTCTCTCTCTCTCTCTCTCTCTCTCTCTCCTCTCTCTGTAATGCTTACTCTGTAACCCTTGAAAAATAAAGATCATTCATTCATTCATTCATTCATTCAATTCATTCATTCATTCATTCATTCATTCATTCATTCATTCATTCATTCATTCATTCATTCATTCATTCATTCTCTCTCTCTCTCTCCCAGAAGTCCTTCGGATGAGACTATAAACCGAGGCCCTGTGTGTGAACGCACGCAAAACATCTTGCGCACACGTTAAATCCTGTTCCGCTTTTCGTAAGTGTAGGCCATCGCGTGCGGTGGGAACAGATGACATTCACAAAACTACTTACACACGGGGACTGGATGTAAAAAAGCACAAGAGTGCTTATTCCATTATCCTCGATATAAAAGGTTTTTTAAAATAAAAAAACACACACATACACGCGCGCGCGCGCGCACATCTGTTTTCATTTTCAAGCAAATAGTGTACACACTACTTCATGGTCTGTTGTCCTGTCTGTAGATTTCAATAGGGATGTCTGGAATCACCAGGGAAAAGACATCAGTGATCTACAGATGAGATTATTTTCATCCATCTTGCGATTCCTTGGCTTTTGCTTCATTTTTTTTTAAACATGACAACAGAGTACAAAAATCAAAAGCAAAAAAAAAGAAAAAAAGAACAGGAACAAACTAAAAGCTAACAAGCCTTCTTCTCCTAACTCAGGACTGTTTTGAAGATGCATCAACGATTCTCTTCATAGCGTTACGTAGAAAAAAGGTTGTACTTAAAATTTTTTAATCCTTTTTTTTTTTTTTTAAATCTTTTTACTGAACTTTTTTGGGGTTTATGGAAGATGTAGCGCTATATTAATTCCATTTATTGTTTTTATTTCTATTATCATTTTTTTAAAAACTTTTGTTATTGATGTTGTCGTCAGCATCGACATCATCATCATCATCATCATCATCATCATCATCATCATCATCATCATCATCATCATCATCATCATCATCATCACGTCATCATCGTCGTCATCGTCGTCATCGTCGTCATCCCACACCACCACCACCACCATCATCATCATCGTCGTCGTCGTCGTCATCACCATCACCATCACCACCACACCATCACCACCACACCACCACCACCACCACCACCACCATCACCACCACCACCACCACCACCACCACCACTACCACCACCATCACCACACCACCACCACCACCACCACCACCACACCAACCACCAAACCATCGTGACTTATCCCAACCCCTCGAGCCTCACGATGATGATGACCCTCTCTCTCTCTCTCTCTCTCTCTCTCTCTCTCTCTCTCTCTCTCTCTCTCTCTCTCTCTCTCTCTCACTCTCTCTCTCTCTCTCTCTCTCTCTCTCTCTCTCTCTCTCTCCCATCCTTTCATTTTACATTGCTATAGTAGGTGCGAAATGTATCCATGCTTTCCTTTTTCATTGTTATATTATATATGACATTTATCCATGATTTCTTTTTTTTTTTCATTGCTATAGTAGGTGAGGAATCTATACATTTTTTTTTCATTGCAGTGGTCTGTGTGAACTATGATATTCCTGTCATTTTTCATTGCTATGATAATTATGTAGGAGGTGTATCCATGCTCTGATTTTTCATTGTATAGTATGTGTGAAATTTATCCATGCTTTCATTTTTTTTAATTGTCATAGTAAGTGATAAATTTAGCAATGCTTTCATTTTGCATTACACTCACACCCCTGCCCCCCCCCCCCCCCCCCCCTCACCTGGTGTATTGTGGCCCAAGGCCAAGGTACCATTAAACCATTTCAGTGTTCTCTCTCTCTCTCTCTCTCTCTCTCTCTCTCTCTCTCTCTCTCTCTCTCTCTCTCTCTCTCTCTCTCTCTCTCTCTCTCTCTCTCTCTCTCTCTCTCTCTCTCTCTCTTCTCAGGTAACATGAATGTTTTTCAAACTCTAAACTTGTTCCAGATAATATGGTTATTGCGATCACTCGTCTGAAAGAATCTGATGTTGTTTTTTTCATTTTGGATCACATTTTGCATACCAATCTACTGGTTTTCGAATTTCCTCATTCCCCCCAAGCTCCGTGTATTGTGGCCTAAGGCCGATGTACATATTAAGATTGTTCAGTTCAGTTCAGTTCAGTTCTCTCTTCTCAGGTGAAGAAAAAAAGGACACATGTTCACACTTGATATGTTTTAGCAGTTGCCACATATGTCATGAGGTTTTATTTATTTCTGCATTATTTGCTTTGCTTTGCTATGCTTTGTTTACCCCATTCTTGGGGCTGGTGGCCTGAAGAATAAATCTTGTTCATTGTTCATTGTTCTCTCTCTCTCTCTCTCTCTCTCTCTCTCTCTCTCCTCTCTCTCTCTCTCTCTCTCTCTCTCCTCTCTCAGGTGTGACGCCGCGGTGGGCAACTCGGGAGCGGCCGTGTTCATCCAGGAGCCTCACGGGGGGCTGAAGGTGGTGGGCCTCCTGTCCAACACGATGCACGTGGGCCACCACCGCTCCTTCTTCCGCTACAGCATCATCACCGCCCTCACCTGGCCCAAGCTCACCGACATCTGCAACGAGCTGGGCCCGCTGGGACGCAAGTACAACGTCTGTCCGCCGGTGCGCTTCATGCCTAGAATTAAGGCCATCCCTTTCTTCGGCAAGAGGAGCTCTTCTCCGGGTCCTGTGACGTCCAAGGCTGTGACGTTGTGGTTGTGACGTAGTTTTTGGGGGGGTTACTGTGTGACGTCTTGTTGAGGGTTTGGGGGGTTTGGGAGAGGGGGAGGGGGGATGGGTTGTAAAAGTTTTTGTTTTTGTTGGGGGTTTTTTTTGGGGGGAGGGGGTTGTTTGTTTTATGGAGGCGAGAAAATTTGCTTTTTTAGAAACGTTGTCTATACTAGTGCTAAAAAAAAAAGTCAAATAACGATGATGAAATACTTTGGGAAAGTTGTCTTCATTGTTTGTTTGTTGATTTTTTGGGGGGAGATGTATGCTTTACAACAACAACAACAACAACAAAAACAATCAACACGATCATTTTTTTAGGGGGAAAGGGGGGGGCTTTTTTTTTTTTTTTTTTTTAAAAGATCTGGATATAAACTGCTTCGGGGCTTATGTTACCAACACCTGGCTTGTTTCCTAAAAAAAAAAAAAATGTACGTGACAAACTATTCATGGATTCAGTTCTAGATCTCCCAAAGACACCATGTACACATTGAGTATAGTATACTGGAACACAAGCCCCGTTCCAAAAGGCGACTGCACTGTGTCTGGCTTTTAAAGATGGAGAGTTGTTCTCTTCACTGTTTTGACATGCACGTCACTTTGAGAGAGCGATTGTGACGGTTGAGGTGGTGAGGGGGGGGGGGGCAGTTTACTGACGGTACTGGTGCTGGTGGTCAGAGTGATGCGCATTGTGCTCGTGATCTGCTGTCCCGGGTTCGAATCCCGTTTAATAGATTTTTCTTCTGGAGTTAACATCAGTGCCGACTACATTCTCCTGAATAGTCTTTCGGATGAGACTATAAACCGAGGTCCTGTGTGTGAACGCACGCAGGACATCCTGCGCACATGTTAAAACCCGTTCCGCTCTTCGGAAGAGTAGGCCATTGCTTGCTGGTGGAAACAGATGACAAAATTGACAAAACTGAACACACACGGGGACCTGATGTAAAAAAAAAAAAAAAAAAAAGCACACGAGTGCTTATTCCATTATCCTCGAAATAAAAGAATAATACATCAAAAAAAGAATTATCAAGACTTGAATTAAATTTCCACATGTTGGCAGTCTTCCTTGCCAGAGAACTTCGGCCCTTTCTCGATTTAGTGTCGTCAGTCAGTGACGTCATCAAGAGTCAGAAAGACGTCACCAGGAAGGCTTACACAAAGAATGTGACCCCTGTTGATAACTTTACGTCACAGTTTATACCTTTCTTGCAACGTTCTAAGATTTGAACGCTGAACAGGGCAACAGGAAATCCTTTCCTTGAACATCAGCCCGGTTGTAGTTGTGTAGTAGCGGGTGAAATGATACACGGATTGAACATTGGTGAACCTACTGCCTAATTGGGTTTCATGATCGAAACCACCAAGACAGAATATTCTAGAATTACCATTCCTTTAAATTCCAGTCACATTAGGAAGGGAGGGGGGGGGTGGGTTCCATGCGTTTTCTTGGTTTGTTGTTGTTGTTTTACCTGACGTGGATCGCGAGATGTACGCGACATTTTGCCACCATCTTTTCCCTTGCAGTCTTTCCAGTTTCGGTTACTTATTATATCTCCAAAAAAATGAATACACAGAGGAGAAAGCAGTGTTAACATCGCTGTCATACATTTCTCTGCTATTTTCTCTCCTTTCTCTTCGACTACCTGAAGAGTCATTGAGGCACAGTACTACGCCTGACAACAAATAACCACTTTGTAATGTCTTCGAAGCAAGTTAAACATGGCGGACACTACCCTCTTTCAGGAAGTAGATACTGTATACTGTGGGGTTTGTTGTTTCTTGGTTGGTTACTTAGGGTTTTTCGTTTTTGTGTAGCTTTTTCAAAACATTTTAAATCACTTTTTTTTAGCCAACAATCACTTTGTCTTTTTGAAAAGTTATTTTCTTCGAATTGCTTGTAGAATTTCAAATACTGGTGATGTTTGTATCTAGTCATATGTTATACCCGACCACTTTTTTGTTTGTTTTGTTGTTACAAAAATGTATGGGATTTTGACAGATATTTGTATTAGCACCAGAGCGGGCACAGGGTAGGGTAATACTAATAGGCTTGGTGCCTTTCTGGTCTGCAAGATTTGCCAGAGAATAGGGGGCCGGGATAACTCAATGGTCAGTGGTCAGAGCAGTCCCTTTCCCCAAGACAAGGTTAAGCAGCATCGAGCGTGGTTACCAAGTGGATGGGCGACCATTATTTTGCGCGCTTTGACTTCAATACAGTGCCCCAGCTCACCCAGCTGTCAATGGGTACCTGTCCTCGTTATAGTCATGGAATGTAAAGCAGCGAAGGAGAGGAGATGGGCGTCACCCTCAATATGCTGGCCCATGGAGAAGCTGAGGTCTCTGACATCTCGCTCTCCAACGACAGCATAGGTTATGGGAACACCTTCACCTTTACCCTTCTCGGGATGGAATTAGAGGTAACTCCAGAGAGAAAATCTCCATAGACAGATAGCTCAGTCTGGTCTGATAGTGGGATGGCTCCAGAACTGGATTCTCGATCTGAAGTACGTTATGACTTTTCCACACGCGGAGACAACTTTGAGAGAAAAAAACGGACTCTGAAATTGAAATCTCAGTGATTGTTCTCATATTAGATTCTTCTTCTTCTTCTTCTCTTCTTCTTCTTCTTCTTCTTCTTCTTCTTCTTCTTCTTCTTCTTCTTCTTCTTCGCAATTCTTCTTCTTCGCAATTCTTCTCTCTTCTTCTTCTTCTTCTTCTTCTTCTTCTTCTTCTTCTTCTTCTTCTTCTTCTTCTTCTTCGCAATTCTTCTTCTTCTTCTTCTTCTTCTTCTTCTTCTTCTTCTTCTTCTTCTTCCTTCTTCTTCTTCTTGCATTCTTCTTGCAATTCTTCTTGCAATCTTCTTCTTCTTCTTCTTTCTTCTTCTTCTTCTTCTTCTTTCTTTCTCTTCTGCTTCTTCTTCGAACGCAAAAGAGCTCGAGAGCAACAACAACAACAACAACAGCAACAACAAAAGACATGAAGGAGGTTGCAGAAAAAAAAAGAGAGAAAATCAGAAGCAAAGAGATGGAAAGAAAAGAGGGAATTCCTAGCACAGAATTTCCAGAAGGTGAGGATGCTGTTTACACCGACAGACCCCCGGCATCGCCTCGGGGCGAGGGAGGGGGGGGGGGGGAAGAGGGAGGGGCGGGGTGTGCGGGATAAGGGAGGGGGGGGGGGCGAAACCTCAGTGGGTGTACTCATAGTAGATCTATATGCACGGAACTCTGAGCAGAGACCAAAAAAACAAAAAACACTTGCTATTGCAAACATGGCGTGAAACAGGAAGCAAGCAACATGGGCGCATCGTTTGTGTGTATTAACTAAACCTCCTTCATTCTGTCGATGTCTGCTGCTTGGTTTCTGAGTAATAAATCTATGACCAGACAATATCGCTGGTACACTCTGTGTGTATTTGTGTGAGTTGTGTGTTTGTGTGTGTGTGTGTGTGTGTGTCTGTGTGTGTGTCTGTGTGTGTGTCTGTGTGTGCGTTTGTGGTGACTTGTTGCATGCTTAGTCACTTTATATTGACGACTACACATGTGTCTTCTTGTTTTTTGGTCTCTGTCTCTCAGTCTCTCAGCTCTGTCTGTTTGTCTGTCTGTCTGTCTGTCTGTCGGTCGGTCGGTCGGTCGGTCTCTCTCTCTCTCTCTCTCTCTCTCTCTCTCTCTCTCTCTCTCTCTCTCTCTCTCTCTCTCTCTCTCTCTCTCTCTCTCTCTCTCTCTCTCTGTATATATATATATACAGAGAGAGAGAGAGGAGAGAGAGAGAGAACTCTGAACGATTTTATTGTAGAAGGCCACCGGACCCATTACAATTTCACACACTCGCTATCCCCCCCCCCCTCCCCCCACACATTAATTTCGTTCTCAATCCTTTCCAAGAATGCACCTGAAAACACTTCCAAGCACAACGATTATAACATTCACTTGTGGTATTAGCATACATCTGATTAGAATGTTTGCAACATTTTAGACTAAACATAAATTTAGTAACTAAATAAATAAATGAATGAATAACAAAAATTGATTAGAGAATTGATAATTAGGGCACAAATTGTACACAGTGTAGCATAAGACACTGAAACAACTTGAGAAATACGTTAATCATTTTGCTACAGCAAAATACAGAGAGAGAGAGAGAGAGAGAGAGAGAGAGAGAGAGAGAGAGAGAGAGAGAGAGAGAGAGAGAGAGAGGAGAGAGAGAGAGAGAGAGGCAGACAGATAGACAGGCAGAAACAGACAATGACATAGACACAGACAGACAGACAGACAGATAGACACAAAGATACAGAGATACAGAGACAGAATCAGAGAGACAGAGAGAGAGAAAGAAAAAGAGACAGAGAAAGACAGATAGACAGACAGTCAAAGACATAGAGACAGACAGACAGAGACATATTTATTTATTCTTTTATATCGAGGATAATGGAATAAGCACTCTTGTGCTTTTTTTTACATCCAGTCCCCGAGTGTATGCAGTTTTGCAAATGTCATCTGTTCCCACCGGCACACGATGGCCTACTCTTACGAAAAGCGGAACAGGATTTAACGTGTGCGCAAGATGTTCTGCGTTCGTTCGCACACGGGGCCTCGGTTTATAGTCTCATCCGAAAGACTTTTGGGGAGAGTGGAGTTAGCACTGATGTTAACTCCAGGAGAAAAATCCCCTCGACCGGGAATCGAACCTGGGTCTTCAAATTGCCAGCGCCATGTTCCGACCACTAGGCTATCCCGTCCCATTATAGAGAGAGAGAGAGCGTGCGCGCGCGCTAGACGGAGAGGGACAAAGACGGAGACAGACAGACAGATAGACAGACAGACAGACAGACAGACAGACAGAGAGAGAATGATAATGGCAATGACAATGACAAAAGTTTATTGTGATAAGAATTACGCCCATTCACAAGGGGACAGTGGGAAGAGAACTGGGCACAAAACACATACTTAACTAAGAAAAAAAAGATGAATCAGTTACAGCCCAAAATAAAATAGTCATCTTGGCATGGCTTCCACATCATGGTAACAACTGAAACAAAGTACCTTTTCGTGACTATTTTTTTTAATACAATGCAGTTTAACAAGACTTCAACTGTATGCGTGGGCGCGGGTGTGTGTGTGTGTGTGTGTGTGTGTGTGTGTGTGTGTGTGTGTGTGTGTGTGTGTGTGTGTGTGTGTGTGTGTGTGTATGTGTGTGTGTGTGTGTGTGTGTGTGTGTGTGTGTGTGTGTGTGTGTGTGTGTGTTTGAACCATTTTTTTTGTAGCGTAACAGTCTGGTTTTTGGATAGTAGCAGTACCAGACCAGTCCTTCTCAGGCTTCAGTGCCGACATACAGTCAGTGAGAATAGCAGGCTTCTGCCGTCACTCTCTCTTTCCTCCTCCTCCTCCTCCGTCTTCCACCTTCCTTCCTTCCATTACTAAAGCAGTGATATCATTGTCATTCTGACAGATCCTTTTTTTTTTTAAAGAAGGCGGGGGAGGGGCACATTCGTCTTGGTAGTTTGGGGGTTTGGGGGGTTTCTGATACTGAAGTGGCAAAAGAGAGCGTTGATTTGACACTACAGCTCAAGGTATCCAGAGATACGGTTAGTGTGTAAGATGTTGAAAGGTTTTGTGATTTAAAAAAGGGGGAAAGAGGGCAAGGGGGTGGGCGTTGGGGGGGGGGGGGAGGGGATGGAGGAGGGAAACTGTAAGAAAAGAACACGAGGTATAGAAGAAAAAAGAAGAAGAAAAACTAGAGGAAAGAGGTTGGTGTTATATCCATGGTGTGTATAGCCTCACTCACCACAGAGGCCAGATCAGGGTGGTCAGTTCCTTCCATTCCCAAAGCTGGCGTGAATATTTACTTCAAGGTCAGAACCAACATACAGACACACAGACAGACAAACAGACAGACAGACAGATAGATAGATAGATAGATAGATAGATAGATAGATAGATAGATAGATAGATAGATAGATAGATAGATAGATCGATATCATCCCTCAAATACTCCCACACCATCAACCTTCTCCTCTCTCTCTCTCTCTCTCTCTCTCTCTCTCTCCTCTCTCTCTCTCTCTCTCTCTCTCTCTCTCTCTCTCTCTCTCTCTCTCTCTCTCTCTCTCTCTCTCTCTCTCTCACTCTCAAAATGTCTCAGTCACTAATTGAAAGACACAAGCTGTCACATGTAGCTCCCCTGTCTGGCACTTTGCAGTTTATGAGCTTAACCAGATTGATACCAGCCCGCGGGATGGGCATCAGGCATTCTGTCCCCTGCCCCAGCATCCCAACAGATAGACAGATGAAATGAAGCCACTGGCTCAGAGAGGCAGAGGGATTAACAAGATTCCACCACCAGAGGAGCCACGATGGAAATCATGTTGTAGGCGGAGGCTATAAGCAGGGCGCATTAGGACCCATTGATCAAGGACAGCCACTCTGGGCTGTCACATTGATTGTTCCCCTTCCTGGCTGTTCATTCCGTTCAGTTCAGGACCCGGATATGACCGTTTCTTTCCTCCTTAACTTAATGGATGCAGGCACTGCCCATCTCTGCCATGTTGAGTTTCGGTTTCTGGTTCGGTTGTAGGCTAGATGCTTGATGAAATCTCTGAGATGGTGAGACATGTTCATGCATGTACAGGTTGTTATTGAAAATATACATGTAACGTCATACCTTCATGTAAAAAGAAGGGAAACGTGTGCCAAGACCTATGTGGTCGTAGGGGAGTGAGGCATCAGACATCAGCTTCTCTAGGGGCCAGCATATTGAGGGCGGCGCCCATCTCCTCTCCCTGGCAGCTTTACCTTCCCTGACCTAAAGAGGGCAGGTACCAATTTACAGCTGGGTGGACTTGAGAACTGTACAAAAACTAAGGTACGCAAACAGTCACCCATGCACTTGGTAACCACGCTCGATGCTGCTTAACCTTAGCTCGGGGAAAGCGAGTGCTCTGACCACTGAGCTATCCTGTCCCCTTACTATCTTAATATCTAATGTATTTCCCAGAAACGTTCTAAAGGGTTAACTGCTGACAGGAAATACACCATACAAAAGAAACTGACTTGTTAAAATCTGGTCTGGTCTGCACAGTATGATTTGATGAATAGAATAATTTTCATTTCAGGCAGTTCACAGTCGTATCACCTCACTATCGGGTAACTTTGGAGCGTGCATTCAATGTTTACAATCTGGGAAAGGGGTAACAAAAAAAGGTTATGCAGCTATCGTGACATCACAAAATGGCCTAAGCAGGGCTGTTATCTTAAGGTTACGCACCTAAATCACCTTTATCTAATAACAGTGATATTGTACAGCCTGTAAATACTGTGGGTATGTTGTGACTGATGAACTGGCTCAATAATTTATATATATATATATAATATATCTATATATCACTCAACTCCAAGATCAGACTAATGCGCTCCCTTGTCATATCCATATTCCTGTATGCCTGTTAATCGTGGACCCTAACTGCTGATTTGGAGAGAGGAGTACAGGCAGTAGAGATGAGATGCTTCCGGAGACTCCTTGGAATCTACTACATAAGCAACGAAGTGGTACATAACAGAATCCAGCAAACCATTGGTCCCTACGAAAACTTTCTATCAATCGTAAAGAAGCGTAACTTAAATGGTACGGGCATGTAACAAGATCAAAAGGACTTGCAAAAACATTACTGCAAGGCACTTTCCAAGGAGGAAGAAAAGGGGGCAGACGAAGGAAGAGATGGGAGGACAACATCAGCGAATGGACAGGCCTAGAACTCAACAAAACTTTGAGAAAGGCAGAACAGAGAGAGGAATGGAGGGGACTGGTTGTCAAGTCTTCAGGGGTGCCCCCACGGTCGCCAGACTAAGGGATAGATAGATAGATAGATAGATAGATAGATAGATAGATAGATAGATAGATAGATAGATAGATAGATAGAAAGATAGATAGATAGATAGATAGATTAGATAGATAGATAGAGATAGATAGATAGATAGATAGATAGATAGATAGATACTGGCTGAATAATTGAATATATATATATATATATTATATATATATATATACCGGCTCAATAATTGAATATGTACATATATAGAGAGAGATATAGATAGGTAGAATAGATAGATAGATAGATAGATAGATAGATAGATAGATAGATAGATAGATAGATAGATAGATAGATACTGGCTCAATAATTGAATATATATATATATATATATATTATATATATATATATATATATATATATATATATATATATATATATATATACTGGCTCAATAATTGAATATGTATATATATAAGAGAGATATAGATAAATAGATAGATAGATGGATAGATAGATAGATAGATAGATAGATAGATAGATAGATAGATAGATAGATAGATAGATAGATAGATAGATAGATAGATACTGGCTCAATAATTGAATATGTATATATATATACAGAGAGCTATAGATAGATAGATAGATAGATAGATAAGATAGATAGATAGATAGATAGATAGATAGATAGATAGATAGATAGATAGATAGATAGATAGATAGATAGATAGATAGATAGATAGAGCTCCAAGTTCACCAATGGTGAGAATTTCGCGTATGTGACCGTTTTTACCCATAATTAAGGTACCCACATTATGACTTCGGGGATTGACTCAAGCATGAGTCGGGGAATAAAGTGGCCTGTGTCTAGTCGTATTGGTCCTGTGGTTAAAAAATTGTAGTAATACCTAATATTTCACGCAGAGAAATCTGTTGTGACAGAAAGTGGTATCTAAATAAATAAATAAAAATAACGGAAGAAAGGAGAGGGATTCTTACATTTCCAAGGTTCACGTCTGTGCAGGCCTGCCAGTGCCGTGCTCTCCGTTGTGAACGTAGGCCTGCAGCAGATGACCGCATAGTCAGAGGTCCTGCCATTTCTGTCAATGTGTAGCCCGTTTGCAGAAACCAAATAGTTCTTTGTTCCATTTGTGGCTTTGCCAGCAAATCTGGTTATACAGTTGATTATGCATCTATTGCGTCCCTCTCTCTGTCTCTCTCTGTCTCTCTCTGTCTCTGTCTCTCTGTGTCTCTCTCTCTGTGTCTCTCTGTGTCTCTCTGTGTCTCTCTGTGTCTCTGTCTCTGTCTGTCTGTCTGTCTGTCTGTCTGTCTGTCTGTCTGTCTCTCTCTCTCTCCTCTCTCTCTCTCTCTCTCTCTCCTCTCTCTCTCTCTCTCTCTCTCTCTCTCTCTCTCTCTCTCTCTCTCTCTCTCTCTCTCGGGGGACGGATAGCCTAGTGGTCAGAACATTGCGCTCGCAATTTGACGACCCAGGTTCGCGTCCGGTCGAGGAGATTTTTCTCCTGGAGTTAACATCAGTGCTGACTCCACTCTCCCCAAAAGTCCTTCGGATGAGACTTTAAACCGAGGCCCCGTGTGCGAACGCACGCAGAACATCTTGCACCCACGTTAAATCCTGTTCCGCTTTTCTTAAGAGTAGGCCAAAGTGTGCCGGTGGGAACAGATGACATTTACAAAGCTGTATACACACGGGGTCTGGACGTAAAAAAGCACAATAGTGCTTATTCCATTATCCTCGATATAAAAGAATAAATCAAATCAAATCAAATCAAATGTCTCTCTCTCTCTCTCTCTCTCTCTCTCTCTCTCTCTCTCTCTCTCTCTCTCTCTCTCTCTCTCTCTCTCTCTCTCTCTCTCTCTCTCTCTCTCTCTCGGTCTGTTTGTTTGTCTGTCTCTCTGTCTCTCTGTCTGTCTATGTCTTGATTTCTTGTGTGTGTGTGTGTGTGTGTGTGTGTGTGTGTGTGTGTGTGTGTGTGTGTGTGTGTGTGTGCGTGCGTGCGTGCGTGCGTGTGTGTGTGTGTGTGTGTGTGTTGTGTGTTGTCTGTCTGTATGTCTGTCCGTCTGTCCGTCTTTCTGTCTGTCTGTTTATCTGTCTGTCTGTCTGTCTGTCTGTCTGTCTGTCTGTCTGTCTGTCTGTCTGTCTCTCTCTCCTCTCTCTCTCTCCTCTCTCTCTCTCTCTCTCTCTCTCTCTCTCTCTTCTCTCTCTCTCTCTCTCTCTCTCTCGAATAAAAGGAGTTCCTTTCTACCACAACCTTTACATCAATTCATTGTTATTATCTTTGACAGCAGCCAGCAGAGTCAGACAGTACTGATCCAGCAAACACGCAACACGTCCCCTGTTGCCGCAGTGGTAGATATTTCTTTTTTTATTTATTCTTTTATATCGTGGATAATGGAATAAGGACTCATGTGCTTTTTTTATATTTTACATCCACTCCCCGTGTGTATGCAATTTTGTAAATCTTCTCATCTGTTCTCACTGGCACACGATGGTCCACTTTTTTAAAAGGCG
This sequence comes from Stramonita haemastoma, assembly GCA_030674155.1. Lineage (NCBI taxonomy): Eukaryota > Metazoa > Mollusca > Gastropoda > Neogastropoda > Muricidae > Stramonita > Stramonita haemastoma. The sequence continues at coordinate 10,360,816 of CM060332.1, forward strand.
GAACAGGATTTAACGTGTGTGCAAGACGTTCTGCGTGCGTTCACACACGGGGCCTCGGTTTATAATCTCATCCGAAGGACTTTTGGGGAAAGTGGGAGTCAGCACTGATGTCAACTCCAGGGGAAAAATCCCCTCCAGCGGGAATCGAACCCGGGGTCTTCAAATTGCGAGTAGAGTCAATCAGCAGCATGCGTGGCTGCCTGATCCAGAGGAAGTTAGCAGCTCTGTCAGCACAACGTCAGTAGAGGGGGGAGGGGAGGTGGGGGGGGGGGGGGGGGCGTGTGATCAGAGAAAATGTGTGGGCGGTAAGCGTCCCAGTGTCAGCGCTATCGATCAAGGATGGCAACTCTTACCCCCGCAAGCATCGATTGCTTCCCCTTCCAAGCACGTGGCCATTGACTGTTTAAGCAGTTCATTCAGGTCAGTTCATGACCTGGATAGAAACATCGGTTTCTTTGCTAAAAAAATAATAAAAAAGAAGAAGGAGGAGAAGAAGAAAAGGGTATCCCCAGCCAGAAGGTGTAGTTGTTTTTTTTCATCTCTAGATTACGTTTTTTCTTTTCATTTTAACAGACAACTTTATTTTATTGGAAACTGGAAGTAAATGCATCCAATCACTCACGCGTTGACTGTGTTTCAGTGCGAAATGTAGTTTTGGGTTGGAGTTTTGTTCGGTTGGGTTTGGTTTGGTTTCGCTCTATTTGGTTCAAACAAGTTTTTAACATGACTAAACAGACTATTCCTTACAACATACAATAAGTCGTATCTGTAATATCAACTGCGTTTATGTATTGAAGATTGCATCCCATCAGTGTTTCATGGTTTTTCCTTTCTTTTGGCATGCTACCCAAGCCATGAAATAACCTGAGAAAAAAAACCAACGAATGTTCAGTGAAGGGGACTGAAAGAAATCAAATTTGGAAGCAAGAGTTGCTGTCTTTGGTCCAAGAAATGAATGTTAATATTGGCCACCCACAACTTGGCTTGATCCCAGAGTCTATGCTGCTTTGGTTTTGTTGTTGTTGTTGTCATTTTCTTTTACATTTGACTTATGCCTGTGGATTCCCGTGGGAACAAAGGGCCGCAGCAACACTCCTCCAACGGACTCGGTTCTGGGAGATCCTCTTCAGCTCAGCCCACGTCATTCCGGCTGCCTTCGTCTCTGCTTCAGTGCTTCTGTGCCAGGTCTGTTTTGGTCGACCTACTTTCCGCTTCCCTTGTGGGTTCCAGTTAAGGGCCTGTCTGGTGACATCTGAAGCAGGCTTGCGGAGCGTATGGCCGATCCATCCCCATTTCCTTTTCTTAATCTCCGTCTCGATTGGAGCGTGTCTGGTCCTGTCCCATAGTTCTTCGTTTGAGACGACTTCTGGCCACCTGATACCAAGGATGTTCCTAAGACATCTGTTGGTCTTTCACACTGAAAGGAGTTTATTACTATTGGCATTACAGTCCTTTTGGCAGCATAAAAATAACCCATGTAGCCTACTCCAGATTTCATATATCACTGGGTAGAAAACAAAAAAAGTAAATAATCTTAATTGCTAAGAAAGAAAGATTGTTATACAAACGAAAACAAATTTTGGAAAAATCATAGTTCAAATGTCAAAAATACATATCTCAAATAAAGTCAATCGGGTAAATTTCCCAATGACCGATTGCAAATCATGACCACATGATACTTCAGTACATCCATGCACCCACACTTTGCTGTAGCTACAGACACTACAGGCACGCACGGGCACGCGCAGGCGCGCACATACACACACACGGGCGTGTAAAAACTCGTGGCGAGTATATCACACACAACACGCACCCCATTACACACAACACCAGGCGGTGTCACAGCCTTCCATAATCTTATCAGAGAGTTAACTGACTGTCTGTGGGTACAGAACCCCATGTGCAAGAACAAACCGTTACATCATCTCATTTCTTCCTACTGCCGGCCAGAGAAATAACTCAGTTGATGTAACGATTTGTTCTCGCTCAGAAGGTCCTGTCTTTGACCACGCTCTTAACCCACAGTCCAAGAGAAAAAGAAAGAAAGAAAGAAAGAAAGAAAGAAAGAAAGACAGATAGATAGAAAGAAAGACAGACAGACAGGCAAAAAGACAGAAAGAAAGAAAGAGAGAAAGAAAGAAAGACAGAAAGAAAGAAAGAGAGGAAAGAAAGAAAGACAGAAAGAAAGACAGACAGGCAGAAAGACAGAAAGAAAGAAAGAGAGAAAGAAAGAAAGAAAGAGAAGAGAGAAAGGTAGACAGAAAGAAAGACAGACAGACAGAAAGAAAGACAGACAGACAGAAAGACAGAAAGAAAGACAGAAAGACAGAAAGACAGACAGAAAGGTAGACAGAAAGAAAGAGAGGGAGAAAGAAAGAAAGAAAGAAAACAAAAAAGAAAGAAAGAAAGACAGATAGACAATAAGAAAGAGAGGAAAACAGACAGACAGACAGACAGACAGAAAGACAGACAGACAGACAGACAGACAGACAGACAGACAGACAGACAGACAGAAAGAAAGACAGAAAGAAAGAAACAAAGAAAGAAAGAAAGAAAGAAAGAAAAGACAAAAAGAAAGAAAGAAAGAAAGACAGATAGACAGAAAGAAAGAAAGAAAGAAAAAAAGAAAGAAAGAAAGAAAGAAAGAAAAGAAAGAAAGAAAGACAGACAGACAGACAGACAGACAGACAGACAGACAGACAGACAGAAAGACAGAC
>CM060332.1:10368532-10466032 GCA_030674155.1 Stramonita haemastoma
TCAGGTTTGAAACAAGTGTGTCTTGAGGTTGGATTTAAAAGTGTCATATGTAGGCTTTTGCCGAAGGGAGAGAGGGAGGTCATTCCAGATTGATGGACCAGAAATAGAGAAAGAGCGGCGGCCAACGGTAGATAGGTTGAATCTTGGTATTTTTAAGGATAAGGTATCTGCAGCCGAGCGGAGGGAACGAGAAGGTGTGTACACGTGAAGACATTCACAGAGGTAAGAGGGTGCTGTTTTGTGGAGACATTTATAACAGAGAGTACTGATCTTATAGTTTACTCTCTGTGGCACAGGCAGCCAGTGGAGAGATTGCAAGAGAGGAGTAATGTGCTCAGATTTTTTCTTTCTGAGGACCAGTCGAGCTGCAGAGTTTTGTATGCGTTGGAGGGAGTGGATAGATGATGCTGGCAGACCAGCCAAAAGAGAATTGCAATAGTCCAGACGTGAAAGAATAAGAGAAGTGACTAGTTTGGATGCATCAGTGGACAGGTACTTTCGAATTGCACTAATACGCCGTAGTTGATAGTAGCATGACTGACAGGTCTGGGTGATGAATTTTTGCATGGAGCGTGTGTTGTCAATAACGACTCCTAGATACTTTACAGTACTGGATAGAGGGACTGACGTATTGCCGAATTCTATTGAAGTTGTTGTGATAAAAGACAGTTTGTGTTTGGTGCCTACAAGCATGGCTTCGGTTTTATCTGCATTTAATTGTAATTTGTTCTGTATCATTCAGTTTTGGATATCTTGAAGGCAGTTGGACATGTTTGTCAAGAGAGAAGGCAGATTTTCAGGTGTATCACTGCTTAGAATCTGATTTGGTTTCACCAGACACCTCTCTGCCTGTGCCTAGTTGAATATTCACGTTACAGCTGATGTAATAATTATTCTTGTTTTTATAAACATTGAGACACTTCAATTTTCAGCATATAGCGGTAGTAGTTATGTTTACAGGTCTTGTCTGTACCATTCCCTATGCCCAATTTGCTTTTGTATTGTGGCCTAAGGCCCATGTATAGTAAAAGTCTGAACTCTCTCTCTCTCTCTCTCTCTCTCTCTCTCTCTCTCTCTCTCTCTCTCTCTCTCTCTCTCTCTCTTCTGTCTGTCTGTCTGTCTGTCTGTCTGTCTGTCTGTCTGTCTGTCTGTCTGTCTGTCTGTTTCTGTCTCTGTCTGTCTGTCTGTCTCTGTCTGTCTGTCTGTCTGTCTCTGTCTCTGTCTCTGTCTCTCTGTCTCTCTGTCTCTCTGTCTCTGTCTCTGTCTCTCTCTCTCTGAAATCTATAACAAACATTCTCCATTTAAAACCATTAGGATCAAACACAGCCCCAAACCGCCTTGGCTCACAAAGGAACTAGAGGAAGCATGTTATCTTAGAGACCTTCTAAAAGAACACAAATATTATGATGAGTCAAAAAAATTAAGAAACGCCATAATCTCACAAAAACGGCGTGAAAAAAAATAAATATTTTCAAGACCTACTATCTTCCAAACAAAATTCAAAGACTGTATGGCGAGCAATAAATCAAATAACAAACAATCAACCAACTCCTAAATCAAATGTAATCAAAGACATCTCCGCTGAAAAGCTTAACAACCACTTCATCAATGTTTCTCCCAACGTAATTAGCAATGATAACTCAGAGTCCAATGATCTTAATGAATTAAAACAATACTGCCAAGAAAAGCATATTCCTTCAAAACTTCACATACCTTTCATGCCTCTCTCAGAGGTCTACAACTATCTGACTCACCTCAAACAATCAAGAACGCGTGGTCTTGATGGAATAGACAGCAGTATATTAAAATTATCAGCTCCAGTTATCACAGACACCCTAACATACATATATATAAATTATATATATAAATAATATATATATATATATATATATATATATATATATTATATTATATATATATAACCTCTGCCTTGATAAGAACTATTTCCCCAACGCCTTCAAATGTTCTAAAGTAATCCCCATCTACAAGTCTGGCAATACTTCTGATCCTTCAAACTATAGGCCCATCTCCATTATACCAATCCTTTCAAAACCACTGGAAAAACATATGAATAAACACTTAGTCCGTCATGCAGAAATCAACAACTTACTTCATCCTAATCAGTGTGGATTTAGAATAAAGCACTCATGTCATACAGCAGATAATTGGCTATCAAACATCAATGACAATAAATTTTGTGGAGTATTATTGTTGATTTCAAAAAGCATTTGATACAATTGACCACAAACTTCTCCTTAAAAAGCTAAACCTGCATAACATTTCTACAAAAACCCTAGGACTACTCGATTCATATCTTACAAATAGGCATCAGTGTGTCTCAATAGCTACATCAACATCCAAACTAAAGCCCATTCATTATGGAGTACCACAGGGATCCATATTGGGCCCTATTCTCTTTTCATTATACATAAATGACCTTCCTCTACATATCAATTCCAAATGTGAACTATTTGCAGATGACACAACCATACATACGAGCCATAATGACATTGACTATCTCATAACCTTATTACAAAAAAGCACTGACGACCTTGTCAAATGGACTGAACTGAACCACATGTCTATCCATCCCCAAAAAACAAAATGCATGCTTATCACTACCAGACAAAAGCGACAAAATTTACCACATAAACTATTTCCAATTCACATAAAAAAGGAAGCAATCGAACAAACCTCTCACCACAAAGTTCTAGGAGTGACAATTGATGAAAATCTCAGCTGGTTCTACCACATATCTCACCTATGCAAATACTTGTCAAAAAAAGTCTACCAGTTGATTAAAATTAAACACTTTCTCGATTTTCATTCAAGGAAACTGTTTTTTCAAGCTTATATACAATCCTCAATAGACTATGTAGCAACCCTGTGGGACTCTGCCAGTGCAAATATCATGAAACCATTACTAAGTCTGTATAAACGTGGTCTCAAACTGGTCCTTCTGAAGAAAACAACCTTGCTAGAAGGGGATTATACTCAGTTAAATATCCTTCCCCTACACCAAAGACTAAAATATAACAAAGGCATCATCATGTTTAAGATACTGACAGGAAATGTCCCCACATCCTTAAAAGACAAATTCCCAATGAATCATTCCAGAAATAGGGTAAAGCCAAGTGTCCCAATTCCAAGAATAGACTTGTTCAAAACTAGCTTACTATACTCAGGCTCTACGCTATGGAACTCCCTCCCTGACTCAATTAAACAGCATCAATCATTAACAACCTTGAAAAATCACCTTCTAATCTACTTGATGAATCAAAAATAACAAACCACACTTCTCCCCTCTCAAACTATCTGCCCTCTCCCTCCTCACTTCTCTCTGATTATGATGATCTTATGACTATAATCATAAGACTAAGTGAGGTGTGTGTGTGTGTGTGTGTGTGTGTGTGTGTGTGTGTGTGTGTGTGTGTGTGTGTGTGTGTGTGTGTGTGTGTGACAGTGTGAGTGTGAGTTGGGGATTTTTGTTCAAAAACTTGTGCTTTATGGGACTTATTTTGATAATAGATGGTGGGATTGATGTTTTCAGTCATTTAACCTCATCATATTCTCGTGTTTGCTCTTTGATTTTTTTTTTTTGCTTTGATTGGTTATTGCTTGTTTTTTTGTACTCAAATCAAATTCTTCATTGATTCTTACTTCATATTTTCGTTTCTGAATGAGTGCCTTTTTATAACATTACCTTAATATTGTATTTCTGTTTTATTTCTCACCTGTTGTTGTTGTTCTTTCTCACCCTTCATCAAAATCTTATGTTTTATGGGACATATTTTGATGATAGATGGTGGTGGATTGATGTTTTCAGTCATCTAACCTCATCATATTCTCATGTTTGATCTATAATCATTGCGCCTTTTTTTTTTGTTTGTTTGTTTGTTTGTTTTTGTTTTGTTTTGTTTGTTGTTGTTTCTTTTTTTTGTTTGTTTGTTTCTTTGTTTGTTTGTTTGCTTGTTTATTATTCAAATCAAAATCATCATTGATTCTTACTTCTTATTTTCGTTTCTGAATGAGTGCTTTTTTTATAACATTACCTTAATATTGTATCACTGTCTTATTTCTTACCTGTTGTTTGATACTTGGTATGGTTTGCTCTTGGTAATTGGATCATTATAATTGTTCTTGTTTTAGTTGAGGCTGTCTTTTTATCTTGATGTTATCCCTGAAAGGGGAGGGGACTGGATGTAAAAAAGCACATGAGTGCTTATCTATTATCCTCGACTAAAAGAATTTTGCCTTGCCTTGTCTTGTCTTGCCTTGCCTTGCCTTGTCTTGCCTTGCCTTCTCTCTCTCTCTCTCTCTCTCTCTCTCTCTCTCTCTCTCTCTCCTCTCTCTCTCTCTCTCTCTCTCTCTCTCTCTCTCTCTCTCTTCAGCCAATCATTAACAAAGGTAAACAAGCTCTCAAAGGCAGCAGCTTCCTGACACTGAGCAGTGTATGAGCTTAGGCAGAGTGACAGCAGCCAGCAGGGCGGACATTAGGCTACCCCTTTTCCCGCCTGCTCCTGCACCCCAGTACCTGGATCAAATGAAGTCACTGGCTCAGAAGTCAGAAGGATTAACAAGATTACACACCACCACCGCTAGCGGTGCCACAACCCTAGGAAAGGTGTGGGCGGAGGCTATAAGCAGGGCACATTAGCGTCCATTGATTAGGGACAGCCACTCTGGGCTGCCACATTGATTGTTCCCCTTCCTGTCTGTTCATCCAGTTCAGTTCAGCACCCGGATGCATCCCCTCGTTTCCTTCCTAAAGGGGTGCAGGCACTGCCCGCTCTCGCTATGTTTAGCTCCACTTTAGGGTGCACTTGCAGCTGCTTGATTACACCACTGAATTTGTGAAGAAATTACATACTCGTGTATGTGCAGGTGTGCCTTTGTGAGTGTGAAAACATTTTTTGATGTGTCCTTGTACTTTAAAGAACTTTGGAGGGTCACTCATGAATAGAAGTACCCTATGCAAAAGAAATCACGGCTTATATGGATCTATTCTGGTCTGAGCAACATGTTGTGAAGAAAAGAATATTTTCTATTTCAGGCAACTACTACTTGTTATCATCTAACGAAGAGAATCATTGAATAATAGGCTAATGGTGGCTTAAGTACCTGCCCTCTAGAAACAGGTAGAAAAACATGGCTGTGCAGCCATAGTGACTTCACTCCATGGCCTTAGTGAAGCTGTTATTCCAAGATTACTGCACCTAGCACACCTTGAGTAGCAGCTGAGTGAGGAAGCTTTTTTCATACTATATGGGTTGTTGTGGGTACTGACCTGGCCCAATGATCAACTGAATAAGACTTGGGAAAAAGGTGACACCTTTCTTTGTTGTTGTTGTTGTTGTTGTTGTTGTTGTTGTTTATCTCATTGGACCTGAATGGTGGGTTGACAGTTCAAACATCAGCAGCACCTGGTGGAGTAAAGGTGGAGACTCTGATCGTGTCCAAGAGGATTTTACCTGTACACCTGCCAGTGGCCTTCTCCCTTTCAGGACTACATGCATGCAAAACATCAAGTGCAAACTGGAAGATTGCAGACAGTTATGTCATCATTGGATACATTGCAGAGAGTTATGTCATCATTGGATACATTGCAGACAGTTATGTCATCATTGGATACATTGCAGAGAGTTCTGTCATCATTGAATACATTGCAGAGAGTTATGTCATCATTGGATACATTGCAGAGAGTTCTGTCATCATTGAATACATTGCAGAGAGTTATGTCATCATTGAATACACTGCAGAGAGTTCTGTCATCATTGAATACACTGCAGAGAGTTCTGTCATCATTGGATACATTGCAGACAGTTATGTCATCATTGGATACATTGCAGAGAGTTTTTGTCATCATTGAATACATTGCAGAGAGTTATGTGATAATGTCATCATTGAATACACTGCAGAGAGTTATGTGATAATGTCATCATTGAATACATTGCAGAGAGTTATGTGATAATGTCATCATTGGGTCATTGCAGAGAGTTAGTCATCATTGGATACATTGCAGAAGTTTGTCATCATTGGATACATTGCAGAGAGTTATGGATAATGTCATCATGGATACATTGCAGAGAGTTATGTGATAATGTCATCATTGGATACATTGCAGAGAGTATGTGATAATGTCATCATTGGATACATTGCAGACAGTTATGTCATCATTGGATACATTGCAGAGAGTTATGTCATCATTGGATACATTGCAGAGTTATGTGTAATGTCATCATTGGATACATTGCAGAGAGTTATGTCATCATTGGAAAACATTGCAGAGAGTTATGTGATAATGTCATCATTGGATACATTGCAGACAGTTATGTCATCATTGGATACATTGCAGAGAGTTATGTCATCATTGGATACATTGCTGAGAGTTATGTGATAATGTCATCATTGGATACATTGCAGAGAGTTATGTCATCATTGGATACATTGCAGAGTTATGTGTATATGTCATCATTGGATACATTGCAGACAGTTATGTCTATGGATACATTCAAGAGTTATGTCATCATTGGATACATTGCTGAGAGTTATGTGATAATGTCATCATTGGATACATTGCAGAGAGTTATGTCATCATTGGATACATTGCTGAGAGTATGTGATAATGTCATCATTGGATACATTGCAAGAGTTATGTCATCATTGGATACATTGCTGAGAGTTATGTCATCATTGGATACACTGTCGAGAGTTATGTCACCATTGATACATTGCCAAGAGTTATGTCATCATGGATACATTGCAGGAGTTATGTCATCATTGATACATTGCAGAGAGTTATGTCATCATTGGATACATTGCCAAGAGTTATGTCATCATTGAATACACTGCAGAGTTATGTCATCATTGGATACATTGCAGACACACAGAAACCTCCTCACTAAACTGTATTCTTTTTGTTTATTCTTTTAATTTGATGATACTGGAATAAACACACGTGTGCTTTTTTACATCCAGTTCCGGTGTATGCAGTTTTGTAAATTTTATCATCTGTTCTCACTGACACACAATGGCCTACTCTTCCGAAAAGCGGAACGGGTTTTTAACGTGTGTGCAAGATGTTGTGCGTGCATTCGCACACGGAACCTCGATTTATAGTCGCACCTAAAGGACTTTTTTTTTGGAAGGAGGGGGGTGGGGGGTGGAGTCGGGACTGATGCTAATTTCAGATGAAAAATCCTCTTGAACGAGATTCGAACCAGGGTCAGCAGGGCAGGAGCACAATGGGCACCACTCTAGCCACCAGGATATCCCCTCCTCGTGAACTAAAGATCATAGCAAGTATATGTGCTGGCCTCACTTAACATCGTTTAGTAAAGGAAGTCTCTATCATTATCTATTATTTTACATCCCTGCTACAGTATTGTATTAGTTTGGAAAACACATAATGCAGCTGAAGTTTTAAAGTATCACCAGGTTGTGACAATATACCAGCATTTCTTATCAGATTTGCTCTTCCGTGGTTATATTGTTGAATACATCATTTATATCTACAACAGATATATTGAAACACACTATTCTATTTGCGCTTTTTTTTTTTTTTAAAGCAAAATTTAATTCCAATTCCAGAAATAAGATATGCAGCTGATTCTATCATCTTCAGACCTATTGCTTCATTTTCTTTTTTATGAAAACCCTGTGAAAAATAATACATGAACACATATTTCATGGGAAAAGACTTGTTTAGCAACCAATCTGGTTTTGGGCCCAATCATTCTTCTCATTTGTTTGTTTGTCCATCGTGTTCGAAGATGACCTCCAAAACAGCAGAGGAGGCAGCTGCTGTTTCGAACACTGGGCAGAAATTTGATTATAGTGGAGATGCCTTAAAATTCCCTTGAATTGGACTCGGGTTGTCAGATTGCTAGCGCAATGTTCTAACCTCTAGGCTATCCCGTCCCCTATTCTCATACAATCCTTGTTAAGAATGTGCTGCTCCTGGCTCTCTTGAAAAGATTTCCAATGAAGATCTACTGAGGAAATGCAACCAAACTGACAAGGGCACCATCATTAGCAAGCGAAGATGGAGATGGATTGGGCATATACTCCGGAGAGACACACAATCTATCGCAAGAACAGCACTGCACTGGACCCCAGACGGCAAGAGAAAGAGAGGAAGACCAAGAACAACATGGAGGAGGACAGTGGAATGTGAGATGGAAGCCATGCAACACTCTTGGAGTTCATTGACCAGGCTGGCCCAGGATAGGCAGGGTGGAAAGTCTTTGTTGCTGGCATACACACCACTGGGTGTAAAGGATGATGATGATGATGATGATAATGATGATGATGATGATGAATGACTCCTGGCTCTCAGCATTACATCTATTTAAAATTGCAGGTGCTGTTTTTTCCTTGACTGCTAAAAGGCTTTTGGCCATGTTGATCCCCCCCCCCCCCCTCCCCCCCTCCCATATGATAAAACTTTCGCTTTATTTGAACAACCTTTTACCTAAACAGTTCTTTTATTCATACCTATCTAAAAGAGCGCAACATGCTCTTTATGATGGAAACTGCTCCACTGAAGGTTCTGTCAAACATGAAGTCCCTCAGGGCACTATCTTCTCTTTTGCAACTACATCAGTGACCTACTATAGTCACCGTCAAACCCAGAAAAATGCAACTGACTTATTTGCAGGTGATTTCTTAATCCAAATCACTGCAAACATCATACGAACAATTGAAAGTTGTGTCCAGCAAAGACAGTGTCGGCGAAATATCAGAGAGAAATGACCTAAACTTTATGATAACACATCCTGACAAAACCAAAGCGATGACAACAGCAACCCAACAAAAACAGCAGCTAGTTCCGCTTTGGTTTATCCCTCCTTTTGAGAACACTTTAATGAAACAGTTGCAGGAACACCGCCTTTTAGGTATCATCAAAGATAGTGAAAATGGCAGCCCCATCTGCACAGGCTATGTATTACTCTCTTCAAGAACATCTCCCTCATGTCTCAAGTGAAATGATATATCTAGGATGATATTTTAAAGTTTTCTTTCATTGAGCTACAGTGTCTTATATCATTTATGTATCAACATCATGGGACAGGTGCCACGTGTCCAAAACAAATATTGAGTTATCTCCCCTGAAGAGCAGCGAAGTTCATTTTCTCTGGCCTGCCTATCACCACAGAGAAAAAATAATGAAGCTAAATAGTTTTATGATATACCTAGAAAACAACTGAAAGAAAACAGCATTCATGTATAAATTATCAGTGTCTGGCGTACCTAAATTAGTCAGTTCTTTATTGGCTAAAGTCACAAACAAATTAACTTGTCAGAAATACTTTCTTCCACATCTTCCTATTGATCAATAGAAATATAGCTTGTTTTTTTTCAGGCCTTTATAACAAGTGCACTCTTCCAACATAATTACAAAGGGGGGCGGATAGCCTAGTGGTCAGAACATTGCGCTGGCAATTTGAAGACCCGGGTTCGAATCCGGTCGAGGAAATTTTCTTCCTGGAGTTAACATCAGTACTGACTCCACTCTCCCCAAAAGTCCTTCGGATGAGACTTTAAAACGAGGCCACAGTGTGCGAACGCACGCAGAACATCTGGCGCACACGTTAAATCCTGTTTCGCTTTCGTAAGAGTAGGTCCATCGTGTGCCGGTGGGAACAGATGACAATATTTACAAAAAACTGCATACACACGGGGACCGGATGAAAAAAAGCACATGTTGCTTATTCTTTATCCTCGATATAAAAGAATAAATAAATAAAAATAAATTACAAAATATCAATTTGTTACAAAACTTTTTGTAAAAGCATGTTTACACCTTTCTAATGTCCCCAAATTAAAGTTTCTGCTTTTGCTGTTGTTTTTCTCTGATTATTATTATTACCTTTTTATTGTTTGAATGCCTCTAAATTTCTAGAGTAATATTGAGTATAAATAGTTATCATTTAATGTTTTACATTCCATTCAAATAAGTACCTTATATTTAAATATATATATATATATATATATATATATATATATATTCATTCTGTGTGTGTGTTGTTGTTGTTGTTGTTGTCATCGTTGTTGTTGGTGGTGGTGGTTTTAAGGGTGTACTACATATTGATGTCTTCACGATGTGTGTTAAACTTCACGAATCCATATAAGCTTTATAACATTTAATACCCCCCCCCCCCTTCACCCCCCTGTGAGGATGCCAGGGGGCCTGTCAGTATAAATAGCACCCCCACCTCCTAAAAAGTTGCGCTACGAATTCCTCTTTTCTATCCCTCTCTTTGTTTTTGCTTTGTTCCTTTTCTTCTTGTCATCTCCGTGTTGTTTGTTTTGGCCTTCTTGGTCAATTCTCCTGCCTTTTTTTCTAAAACTAGAAAAATTCATTAAATATAATATTTAACAATCCCCCCCCCCCCCCCCCCCCCCCCCCACGCCGATGTAGATTTCCTGGGCCTGACTAATTAGGCGCTTATTAATGACAGCACGATGCATTTCCGTTTATACGACAGACAATAGTTGTCGTCTGAGTGTTTTAAGAAGAAGAAGAAAAAACTTTTGACTTGACTCCGAGTTCTAGTTTCTTGTAAAATGTAATTACACCTGGCCTGGTACCAGTGAACTTTTAATGATAAAAAATGACCTCCAGACCTGGGCAGAAATAATCGATTTTATACAATACTCAGATTTTTTTTTCAAAATACTCCAGCACATCACATCACATCACACACACACACACACACACACCACACACACACACACACACACACACACACACACACCACCACCACCACCACCACCACCACCACCACCACTACCACCACCACCACCACCGCCATACAACGTAACACAACACAACACACACGTGAAACTGCATATATAAAAGAATGACTGTCAGAACACACATACTGTCTCATGGAAAGCGGTAGAAACAGAATACAGTCAAAACATAACTGTGGCAACCATAACATTAAGCAAGGAGGGGGGCGAGGTGGGCGGTGGGGTGGAGGAGGTGGGGTGGGGGATACGAATCTAGAGCCCACACTACCTCCACAGGCGACAAAGCGCTGGTAGAAAACCTACTAACAAGATAAACAGTCGTGATGGTATCAATGACTTATGCATCAACAGTGCTACACTGCCTCCTGACTTTGTGAGGTAGAAGAGAGACACAAAGCTGGGGGCATTCTTTTTTAAAAAATTATTTATTTAACAGCCCTGACCTTTCTCCTCTGTCCGTGCTCATTCCCTCTTTTCTTTCCCTCTCTTTCTTTCTGCCTTGTTTCTTTTCTTTCTTGTCCACCTCCTTCCTTGTCTGTTTTCAGCCTTCTTGGTCCATTCTCCTGCCCCTTTTATTCTCCACAGAAAGACTTAACAAAAATAAATAACTACAATAATTCTCTCCCACGCCGAAGACAGATGCGCTGGGCCTGACTTGTCTGCGGGATTAAAGACAGCGGCAATGTGTTTTCGCTCATATTATGACAGACAATAGTTGCTGTCTGAGCGTTCCACGAAGAAGAAGAATCACGAGGCCTAGAAGCCTACTCGTCTGTTCCAGAACAATCGCTGTGTATGCTACTCCAGCCAGGAGAGCTTGTATAATAATAATAATAATAATAATAATAATAATAATAATAATAATAATAATAATTATATGGAATTTATATAGCGCTATATCTTGTAAAAACAAATCAAAGCACTTGTATTCGACCTGTACAACTCGCAAGCAATCAATGCTTGTGCATGATTTTCCGTTTTTTCCAATATGTCCCCTCCCCCCCTCCCTCTCGGTGGGGATGCCAGGGGCTCTGTTAATACAAAGGGTATCCCAGCTTGTGAAAATTATCAACTAGAAATCTAGTCTTTTCCATCCCGGTCAATTTTGTAATAGAAATGTCCTCTGTTCTATCACTTCTGTCTTTCCGCCTTGTTCCTTTTCTTCCTATCATCACATGTCTTGCGTATTTTACACCTCAGTTCGTTAAAATTGTTCATGCCTTTCTTCCACCAAGTCTTGACATCATCCCCTCCCCCCGCTTTTTCACGTCTTTTCATGTATTTTCTCTCTCTCTCTCTGTTGTTTGTAGTTTCCTCTCCTTGTCTCTTTTGGTTGTCTTTTCTTCGAGTGCTTGTGTGTGTTTACTTTCACCTTATTGTAAACAACAACATTAAAAAAAAAATCTTTTATAATAATCAATTATTTCGAGGATAATGGAATAAGCACTCATGTGTTTTTTCACATTCAGACCCCGTGTGCATGCAATTTTGTTAATTTTGTCATCTGCTCCCAGACACAAATCGCCTACATGTGTGTGTGTGTGTGTGTGTGTGTGTGTGTGTGTGTGTGTGTGTGTGAGAGAGAGAGAGAGAGAGAGAGAGAGAGAGAGAGAGAGAGAGAGAGAGAGAGAGAGAGAGAGAGAGAGAGAGCAACAGACAGACAGATACATGTTAAAGAACAAGAACAAATTCATTTTCTTAGTAAAATCACTTTATTTTTCATCTTTCACTTCCACACTAAGTTAAAATAACTTAGATCTGTGTGATAGCATGTAGCCCACATAATATCTAAAACAATAATGTGTTTAAAACCTCTGAGAGTGTGTGTGTGTGTGGGTGTGCATGTTTATGCAGCATATAGGTCTGTTTATGTAACTGTTCAGCAAAAGTCTGTTTCAAACACAATTTTACCTCTTCTAAAATATACATAGACAATTGCCTTCTGTTCTTTTTTTCAAAGCAGGAATACACAAACTTCTGTACATGCATGCACAAGCACTTGCCATCTTTAACAACAGTTCTCAATTCTACTTCATTCATCACAAGACCTCAAGAGTTGCTGCCTGAGTGTTCAAAGAAGAAGAAAAATCACAAGACAAAGCATACAGGCGCAACATTCTCCCCCCAAAAAAACAAACAAACCCAAAAGCAGCAAAAACCCATATAAAAACAAAATCTGACCGGTGGTATGACAGTACAGTATTTAAAATCTAGCTGGTCATTTCATTTGAGGCCATACGCCATTTTAGGCCAAAACAGCAGAATTGCATTACAATCACTTTTGACATTCATCTTATCTCAAACTTTATAAATTTCCTATTTTCAGCACACACACACACACACACACACGCACGCACGCACGCACGCACGCACACACACACACACAAGATTACTGAACTTAAATAAAGGCTATACAAAATCAATACATATGAACCAGCCGCCATGGCGCAGTGGTTAGCGCCGTGGATTCCGGACTGGAAGGTCGCGGGTTCGAATCCCATAAGTCATAGGGATTTTTTCGGGCTCCGGCCGGCTCCTACCCAGAGTGAGTGTGCTGTGGGCTCAGTGGGGAGACTGGGACCACACAGTCGAGCTTCATCCACTTTACGGATGCGAATTTGAGAGTGTTGCTCAAATTACCTGACCAACACTGCAGGTGTCTGTATCTCTCGGGCCTGGTTGACGCCGGGATATATTATGACAGTAAGCGTAGAGAACAACCCTGTCAAGTAGTCTCAAAGCGGATGCACCTCCACAGCAGCATCATTACATCATCATCATCATCATTGATCATCATGCAATAATAAAAATTGCCTCTGATTCGGTGGCCTCCGTTGCTCTGGTCTCATGGTGACCTCAGATTCGGTTTCCCCATACGCTTCTGTGCCTGTGGTGAATTTGTGTCGAAGCCTTTGGGGTTGGGGGTTCGTGGGGAGGCGGTCGTTGGAGGGACGTTGTGGTGGTCGCCACCTTGGGTGGGTGACTCACTCAGTCTGGCTCCGCGACTGAGCTAATACTGTCGTTAGTAGGGGGCTTAGTAGGTGGTGTCCTGCGTATGTTAGCTCAGAACAGGCACCACTGAACACCACCAAAGTGACCCAGCAGAAGTGCAGGGCCCCTCTGGCTGGTGGCCCCACGGCGGCCTAATATTGATGAGCTCCCTGTGGACTCCCGACCCCGGGGGTGAGACACAACGAATCTGGGTATGGCTGTGGCGGGGAGATTGAAATGAGCGGCGTGGGAACAGCAGTACGGGAACGTAACAGAAGACGAGGCAGCAAAAAAAAAAAAAAAAAAAAAAAAAAAAAATCAATACATATGCTCTTAATCATGCCATAAAGATTAAATTACGCATCCTTCTTCTACATTCCCTGGCTGAGCTAAATTTTAAACCTAGCCTGGATGGCAAAGTCTGCAGTTTGTCGTAGTGACCCAGCCTGTCTCAACAGTTTTTCCTGGAGCTCTACTGGGCTGGGCCACGCCTGGTGTCTCACCTTTCTACCTTGTTAACCCTCTTGCATTCGGATTCTTTGAACACAAACTGCCCTTAGATTTCGCATTCCATCACGAAATCAGCTCAGGCACACAAGCTTGCTGGCCTTTTCCTCCTTCTAAGTACATACAAGCAGCTATAATTACTTCCAGACTCTCAACAGGGTTTCCTTCTTCTAGCCTGATAGAGTGCTGACGTGGTAGCAATTAGTGATGATCACAGTGTGACGTCCTATCCAGGGGGGAGTCTATGACTCTCAGTCGCTTAACGCCACAGAAACCGGGATAAGCACCAGCCTGATGAGCCTTTGGCTCAGGACAGACTTTAACTAACAGTGTGATGGAAATCTACAGTATGTAAATCCCAGCAAATCCCAATTCGGGACTTTGGGGGGGGGGCAATTGTTAAATCCTGGCAAATCCTGGTTCGGGACTAAGAGGGCTAAGGGAGTTGACGGTAATGTCAAGTCAGTTCAGTAGACTACAGCAGTGGAGTGTAACCCTCTTGCATTCTCTGAACACAAATTGCCTCTAAATTTCGCATTCCATCACGAAATCAGGTCAGGCACACATGTTTGCATGTCTTTTCCTCCTCCTAAGTACATGTATACCAGCAGCTATAATTACTTCCCGACTCTCTCTACAGGCTTTGTGCATCAGCCCATTTCCAGCTCAAGCTAAGGCCTCCACAAAAGTTAGGATTATTCTTAAGACACAGAGTGAGGTCAAGTTCAATCCAAGGGAAACGACTTAGGCACTTGGTAGATCATTTTCTCACTAGTGGTGTTTCCTGTTAGCAATGAACCCATGAGGACTGCAATAAAACAAAGGTGGTTTGGGTTTTTTTTTTTTGGCAACACCATGACGACTGCACTAGAATAAAGGTGTTTTACAACACCATTGCTACATTAAGTATAGATATGTTCCAACCGTTTCTTGCATCAGTATGCTGTATTTGAAAAAAAAAAAAAAGGCCCAAACTGTTTGTCAGGGCAGAACGAAGGGGACAATGTGACTGCTGGCTACAGAGTTAAGGCTTCGTGCCTACACTTAGAGGCACAGTAACCCTGCAGATCTGTGAAACGTGGACGAATGAAAGTGATCTTTGTGTGTGTGTGTGTGTGTGTGTGTGTGTGTGTGTGTGTGTGTGTGTGTGTGTGTGTGTGTGTTGGTTTTTGTTTGTGCACCCTAAATAATTGTCTTTCCCCCTCATTTTTCCTAAAGAATAACCCACGTGTTGATAAAAAAATAAACCCATAAATAAGGATGCTATATATATACACAAAGTTGTGTCATCAAAATGTGTCAATCATTTATGCATCAATATCAATCCCATGTACACATCAGGATCACATACATTTATGATCAAAAATCATGAGTCACAGTTTGCAACAGTGAAGTCACATTATGGTTATGTAAACAGATTTAACATTAAAAAAATAGTCTTCGATATCATGTGCCACAGGTGATATTCTTAAGACTCTTTCCCATTATGCAAACGCAGCATTTTTTAAACAGTCACATTATGTCAACAGGGTTAATATTTTTGCAAGCTGTTCACATTGTGTAAAGCAATTTTTAACATCTTTTTGGTAACATTTTTGAAACAGTTTCATATTGTGTAAAGGAAGTTAACATTTTTGAAACAGTCTTTCATATTGTGTAACATTTGAAACAGTCTTACATTGTGTAAACATTTTGAAACAGTCTTTCATATTGTGTAAAGAGAGTTAACATTTGAAACAGTCTTTCAGATTGTGTAAAGAGAGTACATTTTGAAACAGTCTTTCATATTGTGTAAAAGATAACATTTTTGAAACAGTCTTTCACTTTGTGTAAACCCGCATTTTGGAAACAGTCTTTAACATATGAAATTGAACTAGTTGTACTATGTAAACAGAGTTATATTTTTGAAAGACTTCCATATTATGTCAACAATTGTTTCTGCACTATCTATACACAATTAGCATTGTGGAAAGCAGCCTCTCACATTATGTAACACAGTAAACTCCCACAGCATTCAATGATTTGTCCCTGATTTACTGTCATGTGTGTCTTTTATACTCAGACCATTGCCCCCCCCCCCCCCCCCCTCCCTTCCTCCACTCCCCTTTCCCTAAAAAAACCTTGCATCACTGATGCTTTCAGTCCATGCATGTTTTTTGCATGCATATATACATGAGACAATACAGAGTAGCATAAATAACTGGGCATAAGTACAGGTTTTGTCAGATAAATGTTTTTTGTGTATACACATGTTAGGTAGCAGACAGAGGCTTTCCAGTTTGTTGAACCTAAGTGTCATTTCAATTAAATAAAAAAAAATCTTTCTCCTTTTTCATCAACACATCATCGTTATTGTTAGACAGAGACATACATATTGCTTTACACACACTACAAAACAGAACCTACATCTATACCATGACCCTCATCTTCGTCACAGGACTGCTGATGCTGCTTTGACAAAATTCAAATTGCCAAATAAGTTTCATCACTTATTTGAAGGAACGAATCTATTCCTTTCTTTCTTTATTCTTATATTTCAAGGATGATTTATGGAGCACATAAACATCTTCAAATCCAAAGGTATAATGGCCATGTATTCCCCTGTGGGGATGCCGGGGCCTATAAAAATATTTAAAAAAATAACACCCCCACCTTCTGGAAACTCTGTGCTAGGAATTCCCTCTTTTCTATCCCTCTCTTTGTTTTTTGCCTTGTCCTTTTCTTCCTGTCACCTCCTTCTTGTCTGTTTTCTACCGTCTTGGTCCATTCTCTTGCCTTTTTTCCAGAAAGACTTAAAAGATAATAACAAATTATCTCGCACACCGAAGTCAGATGCGCTGGACCTGACTTGTCAGGCGCTTAACGGCAGCACAGCGCATTTTCACTCATATGACAGACAACAGTAGTTGCTGTCTGAGCGTTAGACGAAAAGAAGAATGGCCATGTACAGATCCACAAGCCCTGCCCACAAACAGGAAAAGGGATGGTCCACAGAGAGACCCTCATCCTTCCCAGCCACACCTGATCCCAGAAAAAGCAGCACTACATCACCCCCAGCAGGCTTTACACAGCATGCAATCTGGTCTGAACGCTGTCTGCAGCACTAAATCACCCCCAGCAGGCTTTACACAGCACAGTCTGGTCTGAATGCTGTCTGCAGCACTAAATCACCCCCAGCAGGCTTTACACAGTCTGGTCTGAACGCTGTCTGCTGCACTAACTTACCCCTAGCAAGCTTTACACAGCACACAATCTGAATGCTGTCTGCAGCACTAACTCACCCCCAGCAAGCTTTACACAGCATGCAGTCTGGTCTGAACGCTGTCTGCAGCACTAAATCACCCCCACAGGCTTTACACAGCACACAGTCTGGTCTGACTGCTGTCTGCAGCACTAAATCACCCCCAGCAGCTTTACACAGTCTGGTCTGAACGCTGTCTGCTGCACTAACTTACCCCTAGCAAGCTTTACACAGCACACAATCTGAATGCTGTCTGCAGCACTAACTCACCCCCAGCAAGCTTTACACAGCACACAGTCTGGTCTGAACGCTGTCTGCTGCACTAACTCACCCCCAGCAAGCTTTACACAGCAGCACATCTGAATGCTGTCTGCAGCACTAACTCACCCCCAGCAAGCTTTACACAGCACCAGTCTGGTCTGAACGCTGTCTGCAGCACTAACTCACCCCCAGCAAGCTTTACACAGCACACAGTCTGGTCTGAATGCTGTCTGCAGCACTAACATCACCCCCAGCAAGCTTTACACAGCACACGTCTGGTCTGAACGCTGTCTGCAGCACTAACTCACCCCCAGCAAGCTTTACACAGCACACAGTCTGGTCTGAACGCTGTCTGCAGCACTACATCACCCCAGCAAGCTTTACACAGCACACAGTCTGGTCTGAACGCTGTCTGCAGCACTAAATCACCCCCAGCAAGCTTTACACAGCACACAGTCTGGTCTGAACGCTGTCTGCAGCACTAAATCACCCCCAGCAGCTTTACACAGCACAGTCTGGTCTGAACGCTGTCTGCAGCACTAACTCACCCCCAGCAGGCTTTACACAGTCTGGTCTGAACGCTGTCTGCAGCACTAACTCACCCCTAGCAAGCTTTATTATTATTTTTAATTTTTAGTTTCAGCACTAACTCACCCCTAGCAAGCTTTACACAGCAGTCTGGTCTGAACGCTGTCTGCAGCACACAAATCCAGCATTTATAACTCCAGTCGAGGGTCCAGGGCTAAAATCAGAGCGCCCCTTCCTTTCACCATGTCCCAAGTGCGGTCAGTTCCTGCTATAGTTAGCTCCAAGTGTGTGTATGTGGTTGTGTGTGTGTTGGGTGGTGTGTGTGTGTGTGTGTCCCAAGTGCGGTCAGTTCCTCTATAGTTAGCTCCAGTGTGTGTGTGTGTGTGTGTGTGTGTGTGTGTGTGTGTGTGTGTGTGTGTGTGTGTGTGTGTGTCCCAAGTGCAGTCAGTTGTAGTTAGCTCCAGCTGGGCTGGGCTGGAATGGATGGCAGCTGAGAGTGGGGGAGACTGACTGACAGGGGTGTGTCCTATCCTTCTCAGTCCTCTCCTTCAGTCCTCTTCCTTCAGTCCTTCTTCAGTCCTGTACCACGGTGGACAGGAACACCTTCTGCTCCATGGCACTGATGAACTTGCTTTCGTCTCCACGCAGACTCAATATCTCAGACTCCAGTTTGGGGCCAGTCTTCTCCTGAACACACACACACACACACACCACACACACACACAACACCACACACACACACACACGTTGGCTTGATGAAAAAAAAAGCATATCATATTCAATGTACCATCTGGAAATAAAAATTTGACTTTGACAAACAAAAAAATGTTTCAGTTCATACCACAGAGAGCGCGCGCGGGACAGCCTAGTGGTCAGTGTGCTGCACTCCTGATCTGAGGGTCTGGGTTCAAGCCCCCACCAAGGCACCTGGTTCATGGAGTCAACATCAGCACTGACTCCACTCCCCAAAAAGTCTTTTGGATGAGACTATAAACCAAAGCCCTGTGTGCAAACGCATGCAGAACGTCTTGAGCACAAATAAGAACTTGTTCCAACTTTCCAGAGTAGGCCATTTCATGCTGGTAAGAAGAGGTGACAATTACCCCACAGCCACCACAGCTGATTTCTCTACATGAAATTTATGTTGTTCTCCCCAGGAAGAGCCAGGTGCCACAAGAGCAGCGCCTCCTGTGATTTAAAAAAAAGAAAAAAGTCCTGTTAGCAAGCATATTTGCTTCTCTATGGGAGAGGCTTTTTTCTACAGAATGTCAAAGTCAAAGTCAAGTCAAAAACACTTTAATAATCCCTGAGGGCAATTACATTACTGACAGGCATATTGAATCATAATCAAAGACACAAAATAGCTACATTTCATGTTGCCAGGGACAACTCTCTTGTTGCTGTGGGCTATTTTATGTGCGTTAAATGACTATTGCACCCAGGACCTCATTTTACTGTCTCATCCAAAATACCAGCACTCAGGAGGGTGGGATAGCCTAGTGGTTAGAGCGTTGAGCTTGTATTCTGATGGCCTGGGTTTGAGCCACCACCAAGGCACCCATTCCAGGGGATTTTTCTCCTGGAGTTAACATCAGTACTGACTCCACTCCCCGGAAAGTCTGTCGGATGAGACTTAAAACCAAAGTCCGTGAGCAAAACATCTTGCACACATGTTAAAACCTGTTCTGCTTTTCAGAGGAGTAGGCTATTGTGTGCTGACAAGAACGGATGACAAACTTGCAAAGAATGCATACACACTGGTGTCATGTTAAGACATCACCCCCAAAGTCACACTGTGGCTACTCTGATGGTGGGGTAACGGTGACATACGCAAAAATCTCATCATTGGAGAACCTCAGACCTCTAGCTGAAGAACAGGAGAGGGAAAAAAAAGACCATCACAGAAGTTCCTAGGGATAGGGGAAAGTTCAGGCTGAAAGAGATTAAACCCACAACCTATCATTTCCTAGGCAGGCGCATTAATAATAATAACAATACATGGAATTTGTATAGTGCTATCTCTTGCAAAAAAGCAAATCAGAGCGCTCGTATTTGACCTATACAACACACAAGCAATCAAGAACCACACACCATGCTGCCACCAGGCGCAAAAAAATGACCAGACCACCAATCCAATTTTCTTCTCACTGATACAGTGATGTACCCCCCCCCTCCCCCCAACTGGTCTTGGTTCACTTCTTTCTGCATGCTTACCTGATGCATGGACGTCTTTTCATAGCTGTGCTCTCCACATTTCCTGAAACAAGACAACAGGAGAAGATATAGACAGACCATGCGGCATTTCATTTCATGTTCTTAGCTCTTCCTACCACCCACAAAAGCCTATCATCAGTACTGTCACCTTTTTCTGTTTTAGTGGCTCCAGTAACATTCACTTCAAGTTCAAAACCAACAACTTATTCCTTCAAATATCTGACACTGTCCATCTGAGAAAAAAACAAAACATTAAATGACACATTATCTGAATTGTTTCATTCCTTAAGGCTAATAAACCAGGCTGTACCGACAATGCCAGCCATTCCCCTCAGTGGAGTGGACATTTTTTTTTTTTTTTTGTCCTGTGTTAAGCGTTATTTTATCTCGTATAAAGCATGCACATCCCCATCAATTCAAAATATTCAATTCCTATGCAGTATGTAGCATGCAGACATTGTGATTTAAGTACACATATCCATGTCTCAATCATGTAACTGGGATTTTTTTCAAGAGCAAAAAAAAAGGATGTAGAAATACTGTTATCTCTTTGCACGTCTGAATAACAAACTAAAGCAAAACTGATCAAACGACCATTAATTTTTTTTTTTTAATCCAATCAAAATTTCTGTTATATCTTTCCTTTGCACATTTGAATAACAAGGTAAAGGTGTCCCATAACCTATGTGGTCATTGGGGAGCGAGGCATCGGAGACCTCAGCTTCTCTAGGGGCCAGCATATTGAGGGCAGCGCCCTTCTCCTCTCCCTTGCTGCTTTACCTTCCCTGACCCTAAAGAGGGAAGGTACCCATTTACAGCTGGGTGAACTGGGGGGACTGTACTGTGGCCAAGGCGCGCAGACAGTCGCCCATCCAATCGGTAACCACACTCAACGCTGCATTACACTGGCTGGGGGAAAGCAAGCGCTCTGACCACTGAACTATCCCGTCCCCAACTGACCATTAATTTTTTTTTTTTTAATCCAATCAAAATTTGTTAAATATAAAGAGAAAACACCATTGTTTAAAATAAAAGACAGGGAGGGAAAAAAGAGAGGGAGGGAAAAAAGAGAGGGAGGGGAAAAAAACAGAGAGGGAAAAAAAACAGGGAGGAAAAAAAGACAAGGAAGAAAAAAGAGGGAAAAAAGACAGGGAGGAAAAAAAGAGGGAAAAAAGACAGGGAGGAAATAAGACAGGGAGAGGAAAAAAGAGAGGAGTACTGACGTGCAGGGCGCGGTGGGGTAGCGGTGAAGGGAGACGGTGCGATGCTGACACTTCTTGCAGGCGAAGAAAACGCCGCTTGCCCTTGTGCCTCCTCACCGCATGGCGCTCCTGCTTACAGCGCTCACTCTGGGACATGGCCGTGTACTTGCACTGCACACCATCAGCCCCACTGTCCTCATCCCCCCATACTTTTAACCCTCTTAGTCCCCAACCGGGATTTGCCAGGACTGAGTTATTGCCCCCCCCCCCCCCCCCCCCCGGGAATCCTTAACCAGGATTTACACACAGTGTAAGGTGAGAGAGAATTGTTATCTTTCAAGTCTTGCTGGAAAAAGAGGGAGGAGAATGTACCAAGATGGCAGAACATAGACAAGAAGGGGGTGACAGGAAGAAAAGGAACAAGTCAGAAACAAAGAGGAAAGGTAGATAAAAGGGAGTTCCCAGCACAGAATTTCCAGAAAGAGGGGGAGCAATTTATATTGACAGGCCCTGGCATCCCCACAGGGGAACCATCACCACCCAGTAGTAAAGCGGGTACCTCACTTACGTCTGCTTCAGCAGCTATGGTTGTCATCACCACAGACAGCTGTCCGCAAAACATCCTGCATTTCTTACATTAGAATATGCATGCACCTAAAATTGAACAAATAAAAAAAGAAAACAATGATCAACAGCATGCCAGAACAGGTATCATCGTACCTCTGAAACAACCAGGGCCAAAGCATTTCTCCATAGCTTCACATTCATAGCTCAGACGCTACAGTTGAGTGGTAAATACTGTTGAGTGTTCATGAAGTTGTGGGTTCGAATCTTGGCGGCATCTGGTGAATTAAAGGTGGGGATTTTTTATGATCTCCCAAATCGACCTCAAGCACAGACTTATGGTTGCCCTAATTCCCTTCGTGTATATACACATGCAGAAGATCAAATATGCATGTTAAAGATCCCGTAATTCATGTCAGTGTTTGATGGATTTCGGAAACATGAACATACCCAGCATGCATCCCCAAAGTCAGAGGGTGGCTACCTTCATGGTAAGCAAAAATGGTTGCATACGCAAAATCTTACCACTGGTGAACCCTGCAGCTGTAGCCAAGGTACAACCTCACCCCCCCCTCTAAAATAATAGCTCTACGTGGAAAACTGGCTACTGGGGGTCCACTGATCAAGCCTGATGGAGGCGACTGTGTGTGGCCAGATCAGGGCAAGCAGCACTGGAGTCAGTCACATTGCACAAGAGGTCAATTTTTTTGTTATTGACATGTTATTAATTTGCAATGAAAGGGCTATACAATGCAAAAAACTGATTGAGAATCGAACAATTTTTTCAAAAATTATTACAAATTGAAATGATAGACTGCTGTAAATGACGAAATGAGAAATTGACAAGTTAAGCATCCTAGTAGATGGTCAGAATGAGGGCTTGGTTATTTTCAAAATACGTATAAAGACAAAAGGAAACACAATTATGACTTGATATTTCACTACAAGGTAGAATAAGTGCTATAGTTTTATAATCAATCAAAATCTTAAAATCGACAGCCTCACCCCCACCTACCTTTAATGGCTCATAGCGGAAAAGTAGGTCAGGTGCTAAGCAGCTGATTTTATGGTGGAGCGTCTCATTTTTGATACACAAGTCTGTCAAGAATGCCTTGCATACACTTGTTGAAAAGACAGGTAGAAACATGTCTATTACCTCCACTGTTGAACAGACAGGTAGAAACAGTTCTATTACCTACACTGTTGGACAGACAGGTAGAAATATTCCTATTACCTACACTGTTGGACAGACAGAAATATTTCTATTACCTACACTGTTGGACAGACAGGTAGAAATATTCCTATTACCTACACTGTTGAACAGACAGAAATATTCCTATTACCTACACGGTTGAACAGACAAGGTAGAAATATTCCTATTACCTCCACTGTTGAAAAGACAGGTAGAAATATTTCTATTACCTACACTGTTGAACAGACAGAAATATTTCTATTACCTACACTGTTGAAAAGACAGGTAGAAATATTTCTATTACCTACACTGTTGAACAGACAGAAATATTTCTATTACCTACACTGTTGGATAGACAGGTAGAAATATTTCTATTACCTCCACTGTAGGACAGACAGGTAGAAATATTTCTATTACCGCCACTGTTAAACAGACAGGTAGAAACAAATGTATTACCTGTTCACAGGAGACGACACTGACTTCCATGGAGGTGACGGATTTCATCTTTTCTTCCATCATTTCCTTCTTTTCCAGGCCATCAAAATAGCGCTCCTCTCTCTCCGCTTCCGCCTACACAACACAACACAACAATGTCAAAACAGTAATCCCCATGTACACAACAAACAAAAAAAACCCATATAGATACACCATACTGATGGGAAAGCCTGATAACAAAAAGTATGACCAATCGAGTGCTGTTTATTTTTTAATCAATTAATTAATTAATTAATTTATAATCTTTTATATTGAGGATAATGGAATAAGCACTCATGTGCTTTTTTACATCCAGACCCCGTGTGTATGCAGTTTTTGTAAACTGTATCATCTGTTCCCACCGGCACATGATGGCCTGCTCTTACGAATAGCGGAACAGGATAATGTGTGCCCAAGATGTTCTGCGTGTGTTTGCACATGGGGCCTCTGTTTATAGTCTCATCCGAAGGACTTTTAGAGGGAGTGGAGTCAGCACTGTGAATATTCAATAAACTGTGCTTTACAGCTCACCCCTAGGTTGACACAGACTTCTCAGTATGAAATTCAAGGAGCTTTAAAGAAAAGAAATTCACAGGTGCAATTCATGCAGTGTGATATTTGTCATGGATGCATGCTTAAGTGCAAAACCCTTATCATGGACTGCCACCTAAAACTAAATTCGCAAGATGTACATTGCTGGAAATTTTTGAGAATCCAGAAATACTGCTCTCAGGTGCTATTTATTCCATCCCATCCTGCCCCAGCCGGGGCTAATTAACCCTCTTAGTCCCAAACCGGATTTTCCGGGATTAATCATTCCCTCCCCTGAAACCCGAACCAGGATTTGCCGGGATTTACACACAGTCGTTTTCCATCACACAGTGACCTCCACTGATTGCTACCACATGCCGAATCTCTATTAAGCCAGAGGCACGGAGCCTGCTGTGAGTCTGGACGTAATTATAGCTGCTGGTATGTACTTAGAAGGAGGAAAAGGTGAGTGAGTATGAGCGCCTGACCTGATTTCGTAATGGAATGCAAAATCTAGAGGCAATTTGTGTTCAGAGAATCTGAATGCAAGAGGGTTAAGAATTACACAGTTCAGCACTTTTTCTTCAAATTGGAGGTAACATAGAAGAAGTGGAACAACATTAAAAAAAAGTAAAAATTAAATAAGTAAATAAAGTAAAAAATCTCAACCAAACACTCACTAACACAGTCAACAAACACATGCGCATCCACCCACACACATGGGCCCACACTACCCCCCCCCCCCCCCACACACACACACACCCCCCATCCCACACCCCCCAGAGCAGGAATCTGACCTGTGCTAAAGCTCCTGTGTGCGAGGACCGGGCAGTCAAGAGCTGTTTCACTTCTTCTGAGTCAGGGTCCACGTTGCCAAGGAGCCTGGACTTTTTCCTTGCTGGTTCTGCCCCTGACCCTTCTTCACCTCCCTCCTTCCTCCCTGTCGCTTTCTGCTCATTTTCTGAAAGAATGGCGTCAGATATTTGTGATGGGGATTGCATATCCTAGGCCTTCATTTGTAGGTTGGATTTCAAAGATTATTTAATACACATACAACATAAGCAGACAACAAACCCAAAACTCTCTCAAAAAGTCCTTCAGAAGAGACTATAAACCAAGGTCCCATGTGTGAATGCACGCAGAACATCTTGCGCACATGTTAAATCCAGTTCCGCTTTTTGTATGAGTAGGCCATCGTGTGCCAGTGGGAACAGATGAAATTTACAAAAAACTGCATACACACAGGGACTGGATGTAAAAAAGCACAAGAATGCTTATTCTATTATCCTAGATATAAAAGAATAAAAAATAAATAAATAAAATAAAATAAAAACAATACAAGCAGGGGAAAGTTATCAAGCTGCAGCTTTATTTTCAGCCCCACATCTGTGGGTTCTGCACATCAAAAGGTGAAAAAAAAAATTTAAATAGTGAAATTACTGCCACAGGTCTGAGATAGTCAAAAGTTAAAAACAAGGTACGATCCCATCTGAATCAGAACATTAATGTTATGACAGGTCTGTTGTAAAGACTTCATGCACGCGACAAGGAAATACATGTATAAATAGGTCCAAAGTAATGGATTAACAATTCTGAAAAAGACATATGGCACTATGATAAACACTGACAGCACATGCATCATCATTTCATATTTATTTACAATGACTCACCAATATTTTCCAGAACACGTTTCCTGATTTTATCTGCATTTTGTGTCGTCGGTCTCAGAGCGTTCGGATCTTTTTTTTCCAGTCCCCCAATGGCGTTCACTTTCTGAATCGCTTTTCTCTGTTATCACAAATGAAAAAGAAAATAATGAAAACAAAGCTTTCAAGGTGCTCTGTATCATTCTTTCGTTCGTCTCAAGTGCATATGATATAAGATACAATTTTCCATCCATCAATGTGAAGAAAGCATTCCATGTTTATCATTACACTGATGTCAAGATACAAGCTTTATTGTATGTGGAAAAACATCTTTTGACTGCACTACATGACATAAAACACACATTGTCATTTAAAATGACATAATATAGCTCCTTAAATATGTTGACATATTTCTGAATACTATCTAAATACTATACTGTGTGTGTGTGAGTGTAAATACAAAAGATGGTATTCTTCTTTGTGAACAGTCTCACTCTAGTCTAATATCACTTTAAGTGCACAGACGTGAAATCAAAGACACACACAGTCAGTCCCATGTGCATAAATGATTTGAAAGCAAGCGCTTTCATTTGTTTGGCTGACAAGATTCAGGGCTATAGAATTCCATGTATTACCACCATTATTATTATTATCCTTGTTTTTATTATCATCATATCATCATCATTATTATTATTACTACTACTATTACCTCAGAGATGATCCCAGTTTGCCACTCACCTTTGCAAGGTCACTGGGGGTGGGTTTACGCAGAGAGCAGGTAGCCGATTCAGCAAACAGGTCAATCTTCCTCCCCGGGTAAAACCCTTTCCCAAGCAAGGGCTTGCCTGGAAAAAGGCCAGTGGACAAAGCTCACTTTTGGTGACACTTCACATTTTCTAACCCTTTCCCAAGCATGGGCTTGCCTGGAAAAAGGCCAGTGGAAAAAGCTCACTTTTGGTGACACTTCACATTTTCTAACCCTTTCCCAAGCATGGGCTTGCCTGGAAAAAGGCCAGTGGACAAAGCTCACTTTTGGTGACACTTCACATTTTCTAACCCTTTCCCAAGCAAGGGCTTGCCTGGAAAAAGGCCAGTGGAAAAAGCTCACTTTTGGTGACACTTCACATTTTCTTCTTTTGTTGTTGTTTGTTCCTCAGTACAGCTCTGAGGTTCACCAACAGTGAGATTTTAGGATATGGGACCATCTACCCCCTCCTCCACCCCATTTAGGTAGCCGCATTCTTACTTTGAGCATGGTGTCTAAACACAACACCTGTGTGCATGAATTTCTGAAATTTTGTCATCTGTTCATACTGGCATGAACTGGCCTACTGTTCAGAAAGGCGGAATGGGTTTGTAACATGTGCATAAGGTGTTGAATTAGCACACTGGGCCTTGGTTTATAGTCTCATCCAAGGGATTTTGACATTCAGTTTGATTTTCTCGTCAAACTGGGAAGAAAAGGCAAGCTTGGGAATCGAACCAAGAATCTTACAGTTTACTTGTTAGGCAGGTGAATGTCTTAACCGTCCTGCCACCTTCCTTCTTGTTGAAGATTACGATGATTACCACAAATAATTTTTTCATACCATGTGAAAAAGTTACTGTGAACACCAAATACAATTAGTATCAAACAGGGACAGATTATGAATGGTGGGTGGGAACAGTCGCATATACATATGCAAAAATCTCACCATTGGTGAACCTCGGAATAAAAAAAAAAACCCTCCACCAAACCTAAAACTCTAGCACACATAAACCCTGGAAATGATGGCAGTAAACATTCTTACCTGCACCACCAGTGTCCTTCCTGGAAGGGTTGACGAGGCAGTCACCACTCCCCTCCCCACTCCTGGAGCTGGCTAGGTCATGACCTCCTGTCTCAGAACACGACGGCTCCGACAGGGGAGACCCTTTAGAGTGCGGCTGTCCCACACTTCCAGAGTGCACCTGTCCTGAAGTTTTAGAGCGCGGATGTCCCACACTTTCAGAGTGCAACTCTCCCGAAGTTTTAGAGCGTGGATGTCCCAAACTTTCAGAGTGCAACTGTCCTGAAGTTTTAGAGCGCGGATGTCCCAAACTTTTACGGTGCGGCTGCTCTGAACTTTCAGAGCTCGATGAGGCAGGGCTTTTAGCGAGTGTTTGTTTGGAGCTTCTGGATTGGGGCGGGAGACCATTTTGCCGGGACGCTGTTTTCAGCTGCTGTTTGCGGCTGCTGAGTGTCTCTGCAATGTCCTGGCGGTGCTGCTTCAGCAAATCACTGGCGTTGATGGACTGGAAGGTTGTGAGGGGCTCCCCTTTGCCCACTTTCTTTACATCTGGGGGGGGGGAAAATAAAGACAGAGATGGTCATCACTTTGCGGAATCAACTGTATGATATACCCCCGAAGTTGGAATGCGTTACCTAAATGGTGGGAGAAAAAAATAAGACGATCGCATTCGTGGAAATCTCACCCTTGATAAATTTCAGAGCTCTAGTTGAGAAACAAAAAAAGCTATGGTATGGGTCGTGGACTGAGAAGACCTAGAAAAATGCTAGCTGCAATTTCTGACATGGCTAGACTTTCTCATTTTTTGTGCCTTGTCACATGTGGGGTTTTTTTTCCTTGGGGTGGGGGGGGGTGGAAATCGCCCTCCCCCCCCAAATCTACACACACACATCCCCCCCACACACACGCACGCACACGCACACACACACACACACCACACACACATCCACACACAGAGGATTTGCCAACACTTTCAAATTTTTTGGGGGGAACACAGTGAACACTACGAGTTACCTGATTCATCTGTGATAAAAGATAAATGTTTCAAAAATATTTGGACAGAAAAAAAAAAAAGAATAAGAACGAATCGTACTTACCCTGCGACTTTTCTTCTGCCTTGGCAATGTGACGAACCAGATTCATAGAGCCCACAGTTGGCACAGACAGCATGTCTAAACTGAAAGAAAAGCAAAACGGGTAAGGTAAAAAACCTCCATGTATTATCCACCCACTCCAGCCCTGATAATGTGCCATGCCTCTAACATGTCTCATCAACTTGATTATTACACTAATCATTTCCCCTTTTTTTTAGTGGTTGCCAAAATCATATTTTTATCAGTAAATTTGTCGTATTTTCATATTTAGGGTAAACACATTGTAAAAATATGGTAAAACTGTATGGATAGGCAGGTCTGCTGAAACTAAATCTGTCAAAGCTTATAAAAAAAAATCTACTGAATTTAACCTGTAACTTTTTGCCAAATCCTTAAGATCAGACAGAAAAACTGGGGTCTTGTGTGTGAACGCACACAGAACATCCTGCGCACATATTAAATCATCTTCCACCTTTTGAAAAACTAGGCCACTGTGTGCCAGTGAGAATGGATGACAACATTTACAAAACTGCATGCACACCAGGAATGGATGTAAACCCCCCCCCCAAAAAAACCCCACATGAGCACTTATCCACTATCACTGAAATAAAAGAAATATACCTCCCCCTCTCCACTCCCTCTTTTGAAGATAAAATAAAAATTAAAAAAACCCCATAAAAACGGGTGTTCAAAAACAGAAAACAAAGGAAAAAGAAGTGGCATTCACATTTTCTTCAGTCTTTAACACTTATTTCTAAATTGACTTTGCATTGCTGAAATAGTAATAATAATAATAATACATGGAATTTGTATAGCGCTATCTCTTGTAAAAACAAATCAAAGCGCTTGCATTTGACCTACAGAGCCACAGATCATGCTGCCACCAGGCGCAAAGATCAACGACGAACAACGATGATCAACTGTTGTTGTCTTGTTGCTGCATAGTATAAACATACATTTCCTGGCCAATACATACATATATATATATATCCACAGAGATTTCCTCTCAAACAGATTGATACATAAGGATTCACACACAGGCATGCATACACACACGTAAAACCCAGACTCTCTCCTTTTCATGAAAACATACACAGACTCACTCACTCACTCACTCAGCCACCCATTCACACACACTGTATACACATGGAGGCTCCTCTCACACAGACGGGCACAAGAACTCACACACACACACACACACACACACACACACACGGGAGGATGGGATAGCCTAGTGGTCAGAACATTACGCTCGCAATTTGATGACCCAGGTTTGATTCCCGTTCGAGGGGAATATTCCCCTGGAGTTAACATCAGTGCTGACTCCACTCTCCCCAAAAGTCTTTCGGATGAGACTGTAAACCGAGGCCCAGTGTGCGAACGCACGCAGAACATCTTGCGCACACGTTAAATCCTGTTCCGCTTTTCATAAGAGTAGGCCATCCTGTGCCAGTGGGAACAGATGACAATATTTACACAACTGCATACACACAGGGACTGGATGAAAAAAAGCACAAGAGTGCTTATCCCATTATCCTCGATATAAAAGAATAAATCAAATCAAAAATCCTGTTCCACTTTGAGTAAGAGTAGGCCATCGTGTGCCGGAGGGAACAGATGACAATATTTACACAACTGCATACACACGGGGACTGGATGAAAAAAAGCACATGAGTGCTTATCCCATTATCCTCGATATAAACGAATAAAAAAAAATAAAAAATAAATAAATAAATAAATAAATAAAATAAACACGCACACACAACCTCTCTCTCTTATACAGACAGACACGCTCTTCTCGAACAGATGGACACACAAAAACTCACACACACACACCAGACTCACTCTTTCTCTCTCACACATAAAAGGAACTCACATCCACCCCCCCTACCCCCCCTCCACTCCCCTACCCCCACCATTCGTCACATCACCAAACTCACAAAGGTCGCTGATGCTGTGAGGTCAGGGAGGTTTGAACCCTGGCACTGTGGGTGGGCAGGAGGTTCTGGATGGCCAGCGTGTTGACCTTGCGCTGCTCCTGCTGGGTCAAGGCCGTCTGCAGCTTGGACAGGGTCACTTTGTCCTTCTTGCCTCCTCCCCCTTTGCCCTTGCCTCTGTCAGGGGAACCACCGGTTTGATTATATCCTCATGCAAACGGAACCACATACACAATCTACCCCTAGGGGATGCCCAGGGGTTTGTCAGTATAAATATCATCCCCACCTTCTGGAAATTCTAGGAATTCCCTCTTTTCAATCCCTCTCTTTGGTTTTTCTGCCTTGTTCTTTTTCTTCCTGTCACCTCCTTCTTGTCTTCTTTTCTGCCTTCCTGGTCCGTTCTCCTGCCTTTTAGTCCAGAAAGACCTAAAAGATAACTTTTCTCTCTTTCTCTCCCACGCCAAAGTCGGATACGCTAGGCCTGACAGGTCAGGTGCTTAACAACAGGGCAACGCATTTTCGCTCATATGACAGTGAATAGTTGATGTCTGAACGTTCAACAGAGAAAAAAAACCCTACAATCATTAGTTGCTGTATGAATGTTCAACGAAGAACTGCAATCGTGGCATTAGTAGTGATGCATCACCTCTGGCGACACTCCTGCTATAAAAGTGAAATAGTGGTGTCTGAATTATGTTGACAACAGCCACTGCACTACAAAGGTTAATGATAATGACTTCTCTTATCAATATCAGGAAACCCCAATCCGCCCCCCCCCCAAAAAAAAAAACCCAACAAAACAACAACCCATACAAACCAAACCTTTGTTTAAAACTCTCCCCTCCCACCCATCTTCTACTCTCCCCTCCCCCCAACTCTCCTCATTCCTCAACACAAATAGATAACAACAATAATAACAATATGACTAATGATAACAGATGGAATTTCTAAAGCACTGAATCTTGTAAAGCAAACAAACCAAAGCCACTGCATTCATGATTCAAATCACTAATGCCAATGCCACTGTTCATAAATAAGATTAACAGATAAGGAGTAAACCTGAAGAATTTTAAGAGCAGTGAAATCCACCCTCCCCACCCCCAAAACCATCCCCCCCCTCCACCACTGACTACCATGCCTCTACCTGAGCACTTAAAACTTACTTGAAAAGATTATTTTTAACCTTTAAAATCACACAGACAGATAGAACGAAAAACAAACAGAAAAATGCTGTTGTGTCAAAAAGATTTTTAACCTTAAAATCACACACAGAGACAGACAGACAAACGAAAAAATGCTGTTGTGTCGAAAAGATTTTTAACCTAAAAATCACTCACAGAGACAGACAGACAAACGAAAAAATGCTGTTGTATCGAAAAGATTTTTAACCTAAAAATCACTCACAGAGACAGACAGACAAACGGAAAAATGCTGTTGTGTCGAAAAGATTTTTAACCTTAAAATCACACACAGAGATAGACAGACAGACAAACAAACGAAAAAATGCTGTAGTGTAGAAAAAAAGGTTTCTGAGAACTGACTGTGAAGCAGTGAAGCACTCTCCGCCATAGAAGAAGGTGTTGTTCTGCAGAATCTTGCTCTTCAGGGAAGACTTGGGCGTGGTACCAGGGCAGCTGCAAACACAGGCAATAATAATAACAATAATAATACATGGAATTTGTATAGCGCTATATCTTGTACAAAAAACAAATCAAAGCGCTTGCATTCGACCTCTACAACACAGAGCAATCAATAACAATTTACAGTTTCAGCAAATTCGAATGTACACACGCACACGTTAAATCCTGTTCCGCTTTTCATAAGAGTAGGCCATCGTGTGCCGGTGGGGACGGATGACATTTTCAAAACTGCATACACACGGGGACTGGATGTAAAAAAGCACAAGAGTGCTTATTCCATTATCCTCGATATAAAAGAATAAATCAAATCAAATCACACACACACACACCTTGTAGCGCTCGCCACCGTCTCCTCACACGTCAGTCAGCGCCACTTTCCCCCCCAGCCACTAGTGGAGGTCTGGGTGCTAGTCTTTAGGATGAGATGATAAGCCGAGGTCCCGTATGCAATACATATTTCTATCTATCTATCTATCCCTAGTCTGGCAACTGTGGGGGCACCCCTGAAGACTTGACAACCAGTTCCCTCCATTCCTCTCTCTGTTCTGCCTTTTAAAAAATATATTTAGTACATGTAAAAAGAACCCACAGCAACAAGGGAGTCGTCCTTGGCAAAATCCCCACCCACCAGACTGTAAGTGGTGATCTGGGTGCTAGTCTTTTGGATGAGATGAAAAACCATGGTCCCATGTGTAACATGAATTTAGTGCACATAAAAGAACCCATGGTAACAAGAGAGTTATTCGTGGCTAAATTCTGTGGAAAAAGAAACCTGATAGGGAGACAAATAAAGTTGCAGACAGGAAAAGAAAAAAATAATGGGTGGCGCTGGTCTTGTGGCGATGTGCTCTTCCTGAGGACAGCAGCCTAAATTTCATGCAGAAAAATCTGCCATATTGAATGGTAATACAATATAATACCTAAAACTTTTTTCCTCTTTCTCCGACCTCCTTGAACAGTCACTAGGCCACTGTTGCTGGTCAAAGAAACAAGTTGGAATCTACAATAAACTTGATATAGCACTGTCATCCCATGTGGAGTGTCAGTGTATTTTTTCTTTGTTTTGTACTACTGCTAACAATTCTAAGCTTGCTCTGTGCATTCCCTTGATAGTAGGGGTGCATAGTGCTTAGTCTTCTCCTGTGCTTGTAATTTTACAGATCTGCCCACTGGCCTCAGCTGACACATTCTGACTTCACAGCAGCTCATTTCATTGTACAGAATGCATGCTGGGTATGTTTGTGTTGCCATAACCCACCAAATGCTGCAGGAATGACAAGATCTTTAACATGCATATTTGATCTTCTGCATGTGTATATATACATGAAGGGAATTAAGGCACAGGCATATTTGTACAAAAGTTGACTTGGGAGATTGTAAAAGTCTCCACCCTTAATTCACCAGGTGACACTACCGAGATTCAAACCCATGATTTCATGGACCCACAGGACTGAAGCCTTAACCACACAGCTATAATGTTCGTCAACATTACAGCTTTATCTGATCCTCAATATAAAAGAACAAATAGATAAACACAAAACAAAAACAAAAAAATCCTCGAAATATATGAATGAAACCGAATAAAATGAAAGAACAACAAAAAAAATGAAGCATCTCCTACCTGCCATGCAGCTCACTTCGTTTTGCTGACTGCTTGCGATAGGCTGCCTGCACGTGGTAGGTGCAAAAGTCACCCAACTTCCTGAAAACACATCAACTTCTTTCACTTTTTGTTTTTCGTGGGTTTTGTTTGGTTTGTTTTTTCGTAAGAAGATGGGAGACTGAACTTTGAAACCCAGCTTCCTGAAAACACATCAACTTCTTTCACTTTTTGTTTTTCGTGGGGTGATTTGGTTTGTTTTTTCGTATGAAGATGGGAGACTGAACTTTGAAACCCAGCTTCCTGAAACACATCAACTTCTTTTGGGAGACTGAACTTTGAAACCCAGCTTCCTGAAACACATCAACTTCTTTCACTTTTTGTTTTTCATGGGGTGATTTGGTTTTCTTTCGTTTGAAGATGGGAGAGTGAACTTTGAAAACATATGACACGACATACTGACATCCGCTAAACTAAGGTAAAGGTGAAATGTGTAGGCAAAAGACAGGCAGAAAAAGAACGAGTGGGAAAGAGAAGGAGAAAGAGAGGACAGACAGATGGAGGGATGGAAAGAATTTAAGACAGCAGAGACAGAGAGAGGGAGAGGGGGGGGAGGGAGGAGAGGGGGAGGGAGGAGGGGAGAGAGAGAGGGAGAGAGAGAGAGAGAGAGAGAGAGAGAGAGAGAGAGAGAGAGAGAGAGAGAGAGAGAGAGAGAGAGAGAGACAGACAGATAGACAGAGACAGACAGACAGAGACAGAGTGGAGAGACAGAGAGAGAGAGAGAGAGAGAGAGAGAGAGAGAGAGAGAGAGAGAGAGAGAGAGAGAGAGAGAGAGAGAGAGTGCGCATAAGGAGTGAGAGAGACTGCAAGAAAGAGGGACAGAGACAGAGAGCAAAACCCCCCCCCCAAAACAAAAAAAAACAACCAAAAAAAAAAAGAGAGAGAAAGGGAAACAGTGGCACACACACACACAGAGAAAAAGAACATAGAAGAAAAACAGGCAGAGCCCGAACAAATCACAATCATACATTAAAAACAAATTCAATACACACACACACACAAATGATGACCCCTCCCCCTACCCACCCCCACCCACCCTAACCAAAACTGAAAAAATACAGGAGGAGCAGCGCAGCAGTAACATACTTGTAGACCAAACACACACCAAAAAAAAAAAAAAAAAAAAAAAAAAAAAACCACCAAAAAAACCCCCCTTACTTGTTGACGATGTTGGTGCAGGGCGCACCTCGCTTGGTCTTGCTGACGCACCAACCCAGGTCCTTGGACTGTCCTATCTCCATCACCTGCTGGGCACTGTTCACTGTGAAGGCAACGTCCCCACCACCCTGCACAGAAAGAAAACACACTGACCACTCATCACCACCACACCCTGCCTACCTCACTTCCAAAACTACACAGGGTGTACCACTCTGTGTGTGTGTGTGTGTGTGTGTGTGTGTGTGTGTGTGTGTGTGTGTGTGTGTGTGTGTGTGTGTGTATGTGTGTGTGTGTGTGCATAAAAAATAAAAAATATATATACACTAATACATATATACACGAAACAACAGTTAAGACTCACCTGCCAAACAATAAACCGAGATCTAAATCCCAGTCCACCGGCTTCCCATATAAAACTAAGAACGTCAGCCAGCAAGCCATACACAAATGTACAGAACCAATGTTAACTGCCCTGGTGGACCTTCACTGAGTCCTGCAGATTTGCGGCTGTGAAGTGTTAAGCTGGACACCCAACCACAAGAACCACCTCCACCACAATACCACCACCACCCACAGAACATCACACCACCACCATCAAACCACCACACCACCACCACAAACCACCACCACCACAAGAACCACCACCACCACCACAATCACCACCACCACAACCACCCACACACCACCACCACCACCACCCACCACCACACCACCACACAAGACCACACAACCACCACCAACCACCACCACACACGAAACCACCACCACCACCACAAGAACCCCCACCACCACAACCAACCACCACACCACAGAACCACCACCACCACCACCACAAGAACCACCACCACCACAAGAACCACCACCACCACAAGAACCACCACCACCACCACCAACAACAACAACACCACCACAAGAACCACCACCACCACAAGAACCACCACACACCACCACCATCACCACAAGAACCACCACCACCACCACCACCACAAGAACCACCACTATCACCGCAAGAACCACCACCACCACCAACACCACTATTCAAGGATGCCTGTTCTAATAATCGGTAACCCTCTCCTAAGGATAAAGGAAAGGTTACTGATTATTAGAACAGGCATTTTTGTTGTATTTTAATCGATTTTACATTATCATTAACACACACACACACTCTCTCTCACTCACCACACACCATGCACGGATGCACACACACACACACACACACACACACACACCGCGTGCGCGCACGCACACACACATACACTTTCCGATTTTTCTTTTGATCGTCTGGTATCACTTTAAGTGGAAAGACGTTAACATTGAAGACTACTACAACTACAACTACTACACAGAGGCAAGTACAGGTGTACCTTCTCCATGGAGTCCATGATGTTGGGGTTAAGCAGGCCTACCACAGTGCCCACGTCCATCTTCCACAGCTGTTTGTACACCTGGCCAAACAGGAAGAAGCCGACCATCCGGTCCGTGTCCTGCAGGTCACTCAGCTTCCATATGCTGTACGTCTTGCCCTGCAAGCAAAGGTGTCGTTGCCAGTACACTGTGCAGAGCTATGGTGTCCGCACTCACCTTTCCCTTTATAGCCAACTACACTATCCTTCACACACACGTTACATTCATTCAGAGCATGCAACACCTCATAA
This sequence comes from Stramonita haemastoma, assembly GCA_030674155.1. Lineage (NCBI taxonomy): Eukaryota > Metazoa > Mollusca > Gastropoda > Neogastropoda > Muricidae > Stramonita > Stramonita haemastoma. Next base: position 10,405,555 of record CM060332.1, read on the forward strand.
AAACAGTAAAACACAAAATTCATTCAGAGCATGCAACACCTCATAGTAGGCACCCATTAGTCTCGGAAGACTATGGAGTTGCGCTCTAGAACGCAAAGCTTGGGTAAGAAAGTATGGAGGGCAAGCTGTTACCCATGCAGCAGACCCCCCTCTTCTACACGCCACTGGAATGATCCATTGGAAAGACAATGACCGATACGAATGGTCCAGTATCATCGCAGGAGCCACCAGAATGCTGCCATATACAGCCCTGAGCCGCCCTGGGACTCCAACTTCCCGATTTTTCCTCAGGGATGGTGTCTAAACACGACGCCTGTGTGCATGCTGGGTTTTTTAAAAATAATTTTGTCATCCACTCCTACTGGCACACAATGGCCTGCTCTTCCGAAAGGCAGAATGGGGTTTTAACATGAGCACAAGATGTTGTGCGTGCATTTGCACACAGGGCCTTGGTTTATAGTCTCATCCAAATGACTTTGACATTCAGTTTGATTTTTTCGTCAAAATGGGAAGAAAGGGCAAGGCTGGGTATGAACCCAGAACCTCATGGTTTACTTGTTGGCAAGTGAACGTCTTAACCATCCTGCCACCTTCCTTCCTCATAAAGACAGTAAAACACAAAAATTCATTCAGAGCACACAACGCCTCACCAAGACAGTAAAACACCAACACTGGCCGAAGCATCAACTCACAGTCTGCGACTTGCGGGCCTCTGACTTGTGGACAATGACCCCGATGGTGACCCAGTCGCCCTGCAGCTCGGGGCTGCCTTTCTTCAGGTGCAGCCTGGACACTGCAATCAGCCTGCGACCCTCCATCTTGGACGCCAACAGGATGGACGATACCTTAGGGTTCCTGAAAAACCCAGTCAGCACGCCCTCTTTATCTTCTTTCTCTTCTTCTCTCGTTCACTTTACACTGTCAGATGTGTCTGGGGAAAATACCGTAAAATCCCTAGCAACACGCCCACCCCCCCTGTGCACTTATTTAGGGCAAAATTGGGGGGTGGGCGTTTGCTAGGGATAGACCCCTTTGCACACAATATTTTTTGTGCTTAACCGTGTAATTGAGTGAATACAAACCCCGAAAGCATGTAAGTTAGGTCCTGCAAGTAGAAGTGAAGGAAAATAGAAAAAAAAGGGATTTTGAGGCAGAAGGCCAACGAGTTCCATCGCTTTCCGTTGTAGGTCCTTGTTTCGCAATACTCTGCATTCAGATCTTTCATCTTCCAGATAATGCAGCACACCTTGGTCAACATGTTTCAGATCTAACTGCTGATCCTTTTGACAGTTTCCGTTTTTGTTTGTCTTTTTCCGTACTGCTGTCAAGTCTATCTCTGTTTTCACTCCATTCCCTGATCCTCTTCCTTTCCACAGAAAATTCACAAGCACACTCCGAAACATTCCCACCTGCTTCGTTATCCAGATACTAGAGGGCTTTCAATTTGAAAGATACAGTGTAAGACTGTCGCTTCGGCATTTTGCAAAAATGGCACAGAGAGATTCAAAAATAAAGGGGGAAAAGATGACTTTTAGAACAGTCTGCACAAATCCTAGTGAAAGTCAGCATAGTCTCTTTGAAAAAAGCAGGGTGGGCTTTTGCTAGGTAGTTACCCCTGTGCACAACTTTTGGCCCAAAGTGGGGGTGGGCGTTTGCTAGATGGTGGGCTTATGCTAGGGATTTTACGGTAATGGCGTGTCCTTTCCAGCTCCACTAGCTCGTGGGCCGTACAGCTTGGTCTATAGGGTTATCTCCCTTGGCCACACTTTCTTCCTCAGGTCGCTGAATAGCGTACATCTTTGAAGGATGTGCTCGCCAGTCTGGTTTTCTTTACCACAGGCACACAGGGGAGGAGGAGCAAGTTTCAGTTTTGTGGACATATGGTGGTTTAGCCTGTTGTGCCCAGTGCGGAGTCTTAGAATTCTGACTTGATCTTCTCTTTTGAGGTGGTGGTAGTCATCCTTCTCTACTGTAGGTTGGGCTATAGATTTGATGATTGTCTTGCCCTCTTTATTCACAGTGCACAAATCCGGGGAGGGATAAGGAGACGGGATAGCCTAGTGGTCAGAACATTGCACTCGCAAATTGACGACCCGTGTTCGATTCCCGGTCGAGGAGATTTTTCTCCTGGAGTTAATGTCAGTGCTGACTCCACTCTCCTCACAAGTCCTTCGGATGAGACTATAAACCGAGGCCCGTGTGCAAACGCACGCAGAACATCTTCCGCACACGTAAAATCCTGTTCCACTTTTCATAAGAGTAGGCCATTGTGTGCGGTGGGAACAGATGACAGTATTAACAAAACTGCATACACAAGGGGACTGGATGTAAAAAAGCACATGAGTGATTATTCCATTATCCTCGAAATAAAGGAAATAAATAATAATAAAAAAAAGAATCCAACATCACTTAGTCCAGTGCTAAATTTAGCATGCCCCTTCCCTTTACCTAGTCCCAGCGTGGTCAGTGTGCGCTTAATAGCATCACTGCTCCACTGCTGAGGACAGTAATCAGCCCTGAGGCAGCTGAAGGGGAAACTGAGGATAGAGATCAGCCTCGAGAGCACTAATGGGAAATGGAAGGGATAGATATCAGCCTCTGAGAGCAGCTGAAAGTGGGGGAAACTGAGGATAGAGTAATCACTCTGAAGAGTAAGTGGGAAACTGAGGATAGAGTAATCAGCCTCTGAGAGAGCTGAAATGGGAACTGGAAGGGAAGAGTAATAGCCCTAGGAGCTGAATGGGGAAATGATTGAACATGTGATTGGAGTTTCTTAAACAACAGGGATGGGCTGGGATGGGTCTGTGGTTACAGCGTTACACGTGTGATCTGCTGACCCAGGTTCGAATCCCGTTCAAGGTCCTCCCCCACCTCCCCACCATCCAGAGTTAATATCAGTACATACCAACTCCATTGCCTCCTTTAACCCTCTTAGTCCCCATCCGGGATTTGCCGGGATTGAATAATCACCCCCCCCCAAGTCCCCATCTGAGATTTACCAGGATTTACACACAGTAAATTTCCACCACGCTGTGACCATCAGTAATTGCTACCACATGTCAAAACTCTATCAGGCCAGATGGAGAAACCCTGTAGAGTGTCTGGAAGTAATTATAGCTGCTGGTATGTACTTAGAAGGAGGAAAAGGCCAGCCAGCATGTGTGCCTGACCTGATTGTGTGAGGGAATGCGAAATCTAGCGGCAGTTTGTGTTCAGAGACACGAATGCTAGAGGATTAAGTTCTTTGGATGAGACTATAAACTGAGGTCCTGTGTGCAAACGCATGCAGAACATCTTGCCCACATGTCAAAACCTCTTCTGGTCTTTGGAAGAGTAGACCATTGTGTGCCAGTAGGAACGTACGACAAAACTGGCAAAACTACATGCACATGGGGACTGGATGTAAAGAAAGCACATGAACGCTTTCTCCAATATCCTGGAAATAAAACAAGAAAATAGCAAAATATGTAAAAGATAAATAAATGGAATAAAGCAAGGCATAACCATTTTTAAAGCCAACTTTGTCAACGGATGATACATTTGTATTCCGAAAGATAATTTCATTCAATTATGTATCCTTTTTTTTTTGGGGGGGGGCTGCTTGCAGAAACAGTATACATGTATGTGTGAGATAGCAGAAAATAGACATGAAAAAGGTGACAGGAAGAAAAAAGTGCGAGACTAAAACAAAGAGAGGGATAGAAAAGAGGAAAATTCCAGCACAGAATTTTCAGAAGGTGGGGATGCTGTTTAGACTGACAGGCCCCTGGCATCCCTACTTGGGAAAAGAGCTTTGGATTAGTGGAAGAGACAACACTCCTCTTGAGCTCTGACTGGAAAATGTCAGGGGCCTGAAATCTGAATGTTTGCATGTTGCACAGCATCTAATTAGCAACATACTTAAACAAAACATCCAATTTGGCACGTGCCACTATAGGGGATTTTTCCCCTGGAGTTAACATCAGTGCTGACTCCACTCTCCCAAATGGGCCAAAGTCCTTCAGATGAGACTATAAACTGAGGCCCCGTGTGCAGATGCACACAGAACATCTTGCGCATGTTAAATCCTGTTCTGCTTTTCGACAGAGTAGGCCATTGTGTGCTGGTGGGAACAGATGAGATTTACAAACCTGCATATACACGGGAACTGGATTAAAAAAAAGCACATGAGTGCTTATTCCATTACCCTCAATATAAAAGAAAAAAAAAAAAAGTTATGAATCAGTCAAGAAAACAAAAAGACATAAACCTTATGCAGAATCCACAAATTACCAGCTATGTAAGTGTAAAGCAGAGTCCTAGCAGCAGTACCGTTATTCTTTCTGCTTCAACAGCAAAAGCTTGCTTGTCCACGGTACACAAATCCTTCACGAGAAATACACATACCTGAGCTGTCAAGGATTATGCACGCCCACATGAACACACAATCTACCGTTCAGTTGCTGTCTCCATCATTTCCTAGTCTTTCCACAAATGAACTAGTTTCCCCTCACAAGCTAGCTGCCTTTCACTTACAGCATTCTTTTATACATTCTTTGTGTGTGAGTGTGTGTGTATGCATTGTACTGCACTGCACTACAATATCTTGATAATCTTGATAATCTCAATATCATCAATATCTTGATGATATTGCTCTTATTTTACTTTTATTCTCTGACCGTGTAATACGCTGTGTAATGTATGTGCATGCATTTTTTCCTTATTTTTTTTGTGCTAGTCAAATTTTTCACGTTCATATGTAACCTATTTAAATTGATTTGATTGTACAGCACGGTGAACCCATGTTTTGGGGAATTCGCGCTATATAAGCCTCCATTTTATTATTATTATATATATACAGGATTTTCTGCTGGATATCTTAACACAAACACCTAACAAATCTTGAAAGATGTACGGAGCCAGAGGTACATGCATGAAGACCTACTTAACAACTTTTACTATCACCAGTTTCAATCCATTTTTCGCCTTCTTCTTCTCCTCATTTTATTCATTTATTTATTTATTCATTCTTTGACATCAAGGATAATGGAATAAGTACTCATGTGCTTTTTCACAGGCAGTCCCCGCGTGTATGCAGTTTTGTAAATCTTGTCATCTGTTCCACTGGCACACAATGGCCTACTCTTACGAAAAGTGGAACAGGATTTAAGACGTGCGCAAGATGTTCTGCGAGCGTTTGCACACGGGCCTCGGTTTAAAGTCTCATCCGAAGAACTTTTGGGGAGAGTGGAGTCAGCACTGATGTGAACTCCAGGGAAAAAATCCCCTTGAACGGGAATCGAAACCGGGTCGTCAAATAGCACTAAAAAGAGCGTTAAGAAAGCTTGAAAAGAGCTTTAAAAACAGTGTTAAAAAGGGTTACATGATGCGGAGGCCTGAGAATTTCTCCGTGGTGTAGTCCCTGGTGTCTGGCTCCTTCTTGAGGAAAGAGGTGCTGCTGCTGCCGGCACTGAGGAGAGGTCTGCAGGGATTCCCTGAGGAAGGACCACCTGGCAGGGCAGAGGCGGACACTTTGGATTTCCCTGAAATGACCAGACACCATCCATTTCTCACCTTCTGGCCTGTTGTAAAAGACTTATGCTGTAAATCATAAAATTACAACAACAAATTTCTCAGCTTCTGCCCTTGTTGCAACAGATTTATGCTGTAAATCATAAATAACAAAATTCTCAGCTTCTGCCACTGTTGTAAAGACTTATGCTGTAAATCATAAAATAACAACAACAAAATTTCTCAGCTTCTGCCACTGTTGTAAAAGACTTATGGTGTAAATCATAGAATAACAACAAATTTCTCAGCTTCTGCACTATTGTAAAAGACTATGGTGTAAATCATAATAAAACAACAACAACAAAAGTACCTTAACCCCCCTCCAAAAAAAAATAGAGAAAACTAAAAAGAAACACAAGACATCTACAAGACATTTTTCCCCATTTCTTTTTTTTTTTTTTTTTTCATTCCTCAGCTAGACCTCTGAGGTTCACCAATGATTAGATTTTGTGTATGTAACTGTTTTTGCTCACCAGGAGGTAGCCATATTTCGACTTTGGGTATGTACTTGTTTCCATAATCTACCAATTATGGGATCTTTAACAAGCATATTTGATCTTCTGCATATGCAGATACACAAAGGGAGTTAAGATACTTGCAGGTCTGCACTTGAAGTTGACCTGGGAGATAATAAAAATCCCCACCCTTCATTCACTGCACGTCACCAGAATTTAAACCCACAACTTCATAGACCCATGGGATTGAAGTCACAATCTTAACCACTTAGCTACAGTGTCTGTCAACATTTTTCCCTCAGAGAACTTTCAATACACGGGTAAGTAATCTATACGACAAAGTACAACTATTTTTCAAAGACCACATTTCACAGGGGCAGCCTTAAAACAAGCGAATCAGACATTTTTTTGATGTCTTATCATGCTTTTAATCACAAAAATCCAGGTCAATACTTAACAAAAAGCAGTGCACTGAAATGATAAAATAAAACGACACAGTTAAGTAACCTATCCTGCAGACTGGCACTGGCGAATAGAATAGAATAAGCCATGACGTGAACGACAACACATAAGGCAGACAGACTGACATGTTGTAGCTGTGAACAACAACACATAGGCAGACAGACTGACATGTAGCTGTGAACAACAACATATAAGGCAGACAGACTGACATGTTGTAGCTGTGAACAACAACACATAAGGCAGACAGACTGACATGTTGTAGCTGTGAACAACAACACATAGGCAGACAGACTGACATGTTGTAGCTGTGAACAACAACACATAAGGCAGACAGACTGACATGTAGCTGTGAACAACAACATATAAGGCAGACAGACTGACATGTTGTAGCTGTGAACGACAACACATAAGGCAGACAGACTGACATGTAGCTGTGAACAACAACATATAAGGCAGACAGACTGACATGTTGTAGCTGTGAACAACAACACATAAGGCAGACAGACTGACATGTTGTGGCTGGAGAGGAGGGCAAGGGGTAGGAGGGGGTGTGAGCCTGTCGCTGTCGCTGCCCCTGAACCAGCAGTCTCTTGATCTCTTGTCCACCACTGCTCAGTTTGCTTCTGTCGGCTGAAAACAAAGTTTTAAAATGCACTCATTACAACAGAGATCATGCCATTAAGGTAAAGGTAAAAGTGCTTCCATAACCTATGTGGTCATTAGGGAGTCAAGTAAGATATCAAGACACCTCAGCTTCTCCAGGGGCCAGTATATTGAAGTCGGTGCCAATCTCCTCTCCCTAGCTGCTTTATCTTCCCTGTCCCTAAAGGCGGCAGGTAGCATTTACAGCTGGGTGAACTGGGGGACTTTACAGAAGCCAAGGTGCCCCAAAACAGCCACCACTTTACTTGGTAACCACACTCAATGCTGCTTAACCTTAGTTTAGGGAAAGCAAGTGTGCTGACCCCTGAGCTATCCTGTCCCCTACTGAGCTATCCTGTCCCGATGCTTTTTCACAAATCTGTGACTAGAAAAAAAGATTGTTTCTTGATGTAGCTCTGTGAGTAAACACAACTTATCACCTGCATAGTCAGTAACTTTGCTTTGGATGCAAACTTTAAATGGAGATGTTAGAGAAAACACAGGAACAGATCATTTACAGAAAAGATTCAAGACTTTGAACAGGAGTTCTTTCTCCCAAGAGATATTTAAAATGATGGCAATCTGGACTTCTTCCATGTCATCGAACACTCACACCAGCTATTATTGAATCACTTGAGCGAAAATGTGTTGCGCTAGCATTCATAAAGTGCCTGACAAGTCAGGCCCAGCACATTGGACTTTGGTGTGGAAGAGACTTGTATTTCTGAAAAAAAGCATGGAAATGTACCAAGAAGACAGAAAATAGACAAGAAGGAGGTGACAGGAAGAAAAGGCATAAGACAGAAACAAAAAGAGGGATAGAAAAGAGGGAATTCCTAGCACGGAATTTCCTGAAGGTGGGGATGCTGTTTATACTGACAGGCCCCCAGCATTTTGTATTTTGTACCACTTTATATCACAGCAGATTTCTCTGCGTGAAATTCGGGTAGCTCTCCATGGAGAGAGAGAGAGAGAGAGAGAGAGAGAGAGAGAGAGAGAGAGAGAGAGAGAGAGAGAGAGAGAGGAGAGAGAGAGAGAGAGAGAGAGGAGATCTTTTTTCTCTTTTCTTTCCTAGGATAGAGCTCCTAGAATTTTCATAATGAGAATTTTGCTTATAAATGCACAACCGTTTTATGCCCCCAAGATTACAGTAGCCTGATTCCAACTTCAGGGAAGCAGAGATGAAGATCAGGGGAAATACTAACAAGAACAATCAATTTTACAAGACTCTTTCCCACCCCTACTTGGGCTGCTCTTCACACACAACTTCTTATCCCCCCCCCCCCCCCCTCTCAAAATTTTGGGGGTTACACAGCAAACTCACCGTCTTCATCCTCCCAGTCACTGTTGCTGTCGTCATCCCCGAACAAACTCCGCTTCAATGATTCTCTGTCGTGGCTGACCTCCCCCTGTTTCTCCGCCACATCCACCAAAAACGTCGACGATGGCGTCCTCTTCTTCTTCTTGCTGCTGCTGCTGTCACTGCCAAGCTGAAGCGAGTCTTGATCACCCTCATTCTTGACAGCGCTTTTGGGTTCTGAGCTGTTCGTAGTGGGAGCCTGATCTTTCCTTGTCCTAGTTACCTGTTGGCCGGTGCTGTCAAACATCTTAACACTAGCAGTCTGTGGTGACACTTGGGGTGTTTTACCTGAAGAAGTGTGAAGCCTGGAAGAGGCAGAAGAACCGTTTGCGGTCACAACATGTGCGGACTTGCTGGTGGGCGTTTTGCGGTTTTCTGCGCTTGTGTTTGTTGCCAAGGAGCTCGTTTGACTGGCAGGAGTTTTGCCTGCTGCTGTGTGATTTGCGGAGAGTGAATACTTCGAAGATGGCTTCTTTTCAGGTTGTGTACTGCTGGCTGGTGAGAAAGACTGGACTTTCTTGCTGCTGGGGGTGCGGGTGGTGGAGGTTTTGTTTGATGAATGTGTGGATGATGAGGCAGGTGATGCAGAGGATGAGGGTGTTGCTTTTGGTGATCCTGCTGTGCGGAAAAGAAGAAAAATAACACTCTATGACATTGTTACACAAACACCTGCTGTGTGGAGAAGAAAAAAAAAAACACTCTATGACTTTGTTACACAAACACCTGCTGTGTGGAGAAGAAGAAAAAAAAAACACTCTATGACTTTGTTACACAAACACCTGCTGTGTGGAGAAGAAGAAAAAAAACACTCTATGACATTGTTACACAAACACCTGCTGTGTGGAGAAGAAGAAAAAAAAACACTCTATGATATTGTTACACAAACAGGAAAAAGTGAAATAAAGGTTACCTACTACCATAACAAATAAACAAACAGGAAAAAGGGAAATAAAAATTACCTACAACAACGACAAAATATTAACAGAATGACATAAAAACACTCTGTGCTTGTAAGAGAAACAGATTTATTTGTGGGGAAATAAAATTTCACGGGAAGCTAGATGCAAAATCTTCAGTGGTGCCCTTACATGACTACAGGATAGGTGATGGTGAAAAATTTGTGATTCTATTATGCATAGCCTCAAACTTAAATTTCCACTGCAACAAGTGACAGCTTCCATATGGTCATGTTGTATAATATATATATATATATAACATAGAACTGCAAGCTTAGACCAATTTTTTTTTTTATCTCTGCTGCAAGAAACATTTTTAGATAACTAAAATATACAATTTTTTCTTTTGCTCAGTATAAACGACTGATTTTCGGACATCATTTTTGTTTCTCTCAAAAATGGAAAAAAAATGGGACAAAACATCAACTTTCAATCTAAATCTTTTTCTCTTTTTTATTGGTTATCTTTATAGGAATTTGCTTATTTCTCTGTGCTTAACCTTTAGCACGCTGCAGGCGCATCGTGTCGCCGAACGAATTATTTCCCTTGCATCTGCAGGCGCACTGTGTCGCCGAACATAGGGTGTTTAAACTTCGCGGTTCATTGGCTGAGATTCCCTTACTATTAATAGCAATAGACGTCACTTTCGATTCAAAACGAGGCTAGAGTTTCCTCTGCTGGCAGCCATTTGCATTTTCTTCAACACAACACGCGACAGTGAATTTTTGAAAAATAAAAATCAACTTTCGGGATTTGTCCATCACCAAAATGGCGGACACCGATTCGGAACGATTTTTGCTGGAAATATCCATCGAATATGACTTAGAAAATGATTTTGAAGGCTTCAAACTTGTTAAAATAGACTTTGAAGTGACGGTAAGTGATCTAGGTCACAGTAATAGTGTTTCAAGTGAGATCGATGATGATCGCGAATACGATGTACCAAGCGGCCGTAAATATTTGTCGCTGGCCGGTATCATGGAAACTTTTGGTCGAAATGAGATGCCTGATGGTATTTCTGAAGGAAAAGTGTTTTATTTGTTTATAACCGATAAAATTATCACTTTGAGACTGACTGAAGTGCCACAGTCCAGTAGAAAATGATCACGAAGACGATGTTCGTAATCGCCATGAAAACTTTTCGCGGATCGACTTCGACGAAACTTTTGGTCCAAAGGAGATACTTCGTGCTATTTATAAGGAATAACTGTTTTGTTTACTTCTAAAAGACGACATAATCACTTTATTAGTGACTGAAGTACAACAGTTTGGTAGATAGCACACAAAAACTCCATTCAAAGTGAAAAAATAGTAAGTCAACACGGTTCCGGTTTTTGTTTTTATGTCTGTTGTTTTTTTTTCAACGTCAAAACATGCATGCAGAACATATTGCCTTATATGAAAACATTCCTCATCCATTCTTTTATTAATATACAAAATATCAAGTCTCTACATTAAATTCATCCACTTTTATAAAGGTTCTAAACAAGTAGGTGCTCTCAGTTTTTGGTAACCGGAAAAAGAATGCAGGGAGAGAGGAAAGCGGTCACCAAAGAACACAGGGTGCTAAAGGTTAAACGTGAACAGGAAATAATACGAGAAAAAACGGGACATAACTTCAACTTTCAATGTAAATTTTTTTTGGTTATCTTTATTGGAATTTGACTATTTCTCTGTGTTCAAAGGTGAACAGAAAATAACATGAGAAACTTACCTGTTTGCTTTGTCTGCTGTTTAGAGGAACCGCTGCGTTGTGTGGTGGTAGTCTGAGGAGCTGCAGCAGCAGCAGCAGCAGCAGTAGCGGAGGAAGTCTGCGATGCCAGCATCTGCTGGATTTCCATCATTCTCTGCTGCATCATCACCAGTTCATCTGTCAAAATGACCATCACCTACGTGAATGACAACACTTTTTGTGATTCATTTCATGTCAGTCTACCACCATCTGAAAGAAGAAGAAGTCACCATCTGAAAGAAGAAGAACAAGTAATCATCTGAAAGAAGAACAAGTCATCATCTGAAAGAAGAACAAGTCATCATCTGAAAGAAGAACAAGTCATCATCTGAAAGAAGAAGAACAAGTCATCATCTGAAAGAAGAAGAACAAGTCATCATCTGAAAGAAGAACAAGTCATCATCTGAAAGAAGAAGAACAAGTCATCATCTGAAAGAAGAAGAACAAGTCATCATCTGAAAGAAGAACAAGTCATCATCTGAAAGAAGAAGAACAAGTCATCATCTGAAAGAAGAACAAGTCATCATCTGAAAGAAGAAGAACAAGTCATCATCTGAAAGAAGAACAAGTCATCATCTGAAAGAAGAAGAACAAGTCATCATCTGAAAGAAGAAGAACAAGTCATCATCTGAAAGATCATCTGAAAGAAGAAGAACAAGTCATCATCTGAAAGAAGAAGAAGAAGAAGTCATAATCTGAAAGAAGAAGAAGAAGAAGTCATCATCTGAAAGAAGAAGTCATCATCTGAAAGAAGAAGTCATCATCTGAAAGAAGAAGTCATCATCTGAAAGAAGAAGAAGTCATCATCTGAAAGAACAAGTCATCATCTGAAAGAACAAGTCATCATCTGAAAGAAGAACAAGTCATCATCTGAAAGAAGATCATCTGAAAGAAGAAGAACAAGTCATCATCTGAAAGAAGAAGAAGAAGAAGAAGTCATAATCTGAAAGAAGAAGAAGAAGTCATCATCTGAAAGAAGAAGTCATCATCTGAAAGAAGAAGTCATCATCTGAAAGAAGAAGTCATCATCTGAAAGAAGAAGTCATCATCTGAAAGAAGAACAAGTCATCATCTGAAAGAAGAAGAAGAACAAGTCATCATCTGAAAGAAGAAGAAGAACAAGTCATCATCTGAAAGAAGAACAAGTCATCATTCTAAGAATCCACACTGGGCACAACAGGCTAAATCACCACATGTCCACAAAGTTGATGCTCATTCCTTTTTCCCTGTGTCCCGGTGGTAAAGAAAACCAGACTGGTGAGCACATCCTTCAGAGTTGCATGCTATACAGCAACCTGAAAAAAATTGTATGGCCAACACAGATAACCCTGCCAAACCAAGCTGTACGGACAACGAGAGGAATGGCATGTCGCCTTTAGTTTTCCTCCAGACACATCTGACATAGTACAGCGAACAAGAGAAGTGGATTTAATGTCAGCACAAAAACAAGGATCTTTAGAATTTCCCAAAGGCAATGGTACTGTCTATAGTGACTGAACCCCTACAGAGAGAGAGAGAGGAGAGAGAGAGAGAGAGAGAGAGAGAGAGAGAGAGAGAGAGAGAGACAGAGACAGACAGAAGGACAGAGAGAGAGAGAGACAGAGAGAGAGAGAGAGACAGAGAGAGAGAGAGACAGAGAGAGAGAGAGAGAGAGAGAGAGAGAGAGAGAGAGAGAGAGAGAGAGAGAGAGAGACAGAGAGAGAGAGAGAGACAGAGACAGAGAGAGACAGAGAGACAGAGAGACAGAGAGAGAGTGTGGATGCGTTGGCATTCTGGTGGTGTATGGGTGTTTGTGATTTTGTTTGAGTGAGTCAATGACTAGCTGATGTATTGCTGACTTTTGGGTGCTTTTACTGGGATGGTTGCGTTCTGATATTTGGCTACTGTGTTGTTGGACCTTTTTTTATGTTTACCTTTTTAATGTATGGCTTGTACCCGCTTGAATTTCTCTGTCTGTGAGATAATAAAGTGTTTTTGAAAGTTAAAATTTTTTTTCTAACAGTCTTACCAGGTTGTGTGTGTGTGTGTGTGTGTGTGTGTGTGTGTGTGTATGTATGTGTGTGTGTGTGTGTGTGTGTGGTATGTGTGTGTGTGTGTGTGTGTGTGTGTGTGTGTGTGTATGTGTGTGTGAGCGCACATATGTGTGGTGTATACAGTGTGTGTGTGTGTGTGTGTGTGTGTGTGGTGTGTGTGTGTGTGTGTGTGTGTGTGCGTGTGTGTGTGCGTGCATGTGTGTGGGTGTGGGTGTGTGTGAAGGTTGTGTGTGTGCGTGTGCGTGTGTGTGCGCGCGCGTGCATGCGTGGGTATGTGTGTCAACCTGTGAGTGTGTGTGGATGAGTGAGTGAGTGAGTGAGAGAGTGAGAATGTGTGTGCGTGCAAGCGTGCGTGTGCATGTGTGTGTGCGTGTGTGTTGTCTTACAAAAAGATGCTTTACCTTGCAGACGTTTCACATCCTGAGGGTCTTGCTGAGTGTCGTTATCACTGTTACAGGTGGAGCCAGGTTGAGGACTGCCATGCCTCACACAATCTGGGCCTCCTGTCACACGGCTGCTGTCTGCAGGTTCCAATCCACTTCCATTCTCCAGGTGTCCGTGACTCTCTTTGCTGCTGTCTTCCATTTCTTCATCTATGGAATAAGAAAAAAGATAAAGAAAAAAAAACAAAAAACCCAAGGATGCAGTTCATTCCTTTTATAATGTTGTTTATGGCTAGGTATCAAGCAGACAGTGAATTTTGCAAGAAAACAAGGTAGGCACATGACACGAAACAAACGAAATGCATTCATATATTATTATGTCATGGATAAGAAGAAACAAAAATACATGACATGAAACGAACGAAATGCATTCATATATTATTAAATCATGGATAAGAAGAAACAAAAAGACCACAAAGAAACAAAGTAAACGCCAGATGCCACTTAATCTATCACACTGTTTCTAACTGGTTCTAGTCCAAACTCAACAAATTCTAACATGCAAAAAGAAAACTCCAAACAAATCTGCACAGTAACAATTTACACAATGAACAAAGAAGCCAGTCAACAGAATCTTCCACTTGAAGTGCTCAAGACAGAAGTGGATTTAGAAAGTGTAGTGCCTGGTAACATGTATTTAAAGAGACCATGTTTACTTCTCAGCAAAACTAGTGTATGAATACTACTACTACTACTAGTACCTTACAAATTACTTTTGAGAAATCTCCCTAATTCAAGTTAAAATACTTTATCATCTCAAAACAGAGAAATTCTCCAGTTAGCAACGAAGCCATGTTGGATTATTTCCTCTCAGAAACAGGTGGGTATGATGTAAGCAAGCTGTTGATCGTGGTAAATTTAAAGCTTTTGATTGTATACCATACCGTTTTCGCTGTCAGAAGTTTCATTGAAGAAGGCAGCGATATCGTCTGCAGTAACTTCCTTCTGTTTCTCCTGACTGCCAGCATCTGAAACAGAGGAACAAACAATTCCTGTCACTCTTCTTCTTCCAACACTCAGACAGCAACTATCACATGAGTGAAAATGCATTGCGCTGCTATTTAGCGCCTCACAAGTCAGGCCCTGTATATCCAACTTTGGTGAGGAAGAGAACCGTTATTGTGGGCATGCTATTTATACTGACGTGCCCCCAGCATCCAAACTGGGGAATTTCTGCTCATGTGCATTACTCAAACCAGTGATGCTGATTTTAGAGCTCAAACCACAGGAACTGGTTTACATTCTTCTTTCATTCAGGCTGGTCTTGACTGGCTGTTTAGGCATGAGTCTTTTGGCTGACGTGGTAAATCAGAGTTCCCTATACAGTATGTGTGATGTGTGCGGCTAGGAATCTGTATAAACAGGGCAGTTACCCTGGGGCACATGTATATATGCTGGAAATCTTATTTCATACACACACGAAAAAAGAGACTTTGAGCCATGATGTCAAAGGCATGTATGTGACACTGCATATGATGCGACATGATTTCTTCCTGGATCTTTCCTCCTGAACTATTGAAGATTTATTTTAAATTATCTATGAAACGCATGATGATCGCAGGGAATGAGGATGATGATGCTACAGGACTGCACATTTTGCTTTGAGACTATTTGAAAGAGTTACACAAGTACTCTACTCTTCTTAACACAAAATATCCCAGCATCTACCACTGTACCAGGCCTGAGAGGCAGTCACCTGCAGTACAGATCAAGTGATATGAGCTAAACCTTCAAAATCAAATCCATGAAGTTCCACCCCATTTTCTCATTAATTAACCCTCTTAATCCCGAACCGGGATATGCTGGGATTGTATGATCCCCCCCCCCCCCCCGAATCCCGAACTGGGTATTTGCCGGGATTAACACACAGTTTTCCATCAGGCAGTGAACATCACTTATTGCTATCATATGTCAAAGCTCTATCAAGCCAGAGGTACAAATCCTGCTGAGAGTCTGGAAGTAATTGTAGCTGCTGGTATGTACTTGGAGGAAAAGGGGAGCGAGCATGTGTGCCTGACCTGATTTTGTGATGGAATGTGAACTCTAGGGCAATTTGTGTTCAGAGAATCTGACAATTACTTCCCCTATCCTGAATTTCTGCCCCGGTGCTCTCCCTTTCAGTCCTGTCAGCTGTTTTTCAGGCGATAACGGTACCAGAGAAGGGTTTGTTTATAGTGATCCATCATGTGGTTAACTGGCATTAACGGACTCGGGAAAGTAGTTTTGATACAGCAAACACTGCTTCTCCTTTCCCACAAGAATGTTTATAAAGCTTTGTGTGTGTGTATGTAAAATTTACCTAGTACCCATTTTGCATTCTTCTGCATCTCGGAAACCCAGGAATTGAAGGAAAATTTGGTTGCGCCAGTTTTCCTCCTTACAGGACTAAAGGGTAGCAGAAAGCTGAGCCAGAAACAGGCTGGCCGTATTGAAAGGATTAAGCCCACTTCAAACTTACTCACTCAGGGAAGAAGCTGACTGGAGCCCCCTAAATAAGATCTATACTCTGCCTATGACAGGATCTCAACCGACCAACTTTCAGCCAGAAATCTAGTGTGTTAACCACTGAGCTACAGATACCAGCACTGATACTAATCACTACTTTTACCTCCTTAACCCCCTCCACAACACAGCTCTGCTGTATTATAATGCAATATAACATACAATTCTGTGTTTCAAAATCACAACAAACACACAGGCCAAAACTTCTGACGCTACAGCATAGTACATCACCCCATAGTAAATCTCCATTCACCAATTTTTTTCTCCTTACTTTCTAAATCGGAGTCTTGATCCAACATTGATGATAGAGCATCCATGTCCATCTCTTCCTCCTCAGGGCTGTTATTTAATCTCTCCTCTGCCAGTGACTCGGTGTTCTCCTTTACTGCAGGCCATTCTTTAGCAGCAGTAGCAGCTGTGTGAGAAGAACAATGCTGTTTTAGGCCAAGGTTAAACACTGGAGATGTGAGTACACTACAAACAGCAAAAATCATGGGGTTTTTTTGGTTTTTTTTTTTTTTTTAAGTGTTAAGTTGCTGTGTGCAGACGTTTGTGAATACTTTTTTGTGAACATTATTTTCAAGAAAAACCAAGTCTGTGAAGACAGAATTTCTATTTGCTACCACTGGTGTATCAGAACTTACATATAAGTTTCAAAGGATTAAAAAAAAAAAATGACAGCCATACTGGATTGCTACCATGGTAACAGAGCATAAAATTAAAGTAGTTGATGGATTCTTACGCTGAATAAACGATGGCATTTAATTTCTGGTGTAACTATAATACATATTATCATTATCAGTATTATATCAATTATCATTCACTTAACCCCCATGCCCACCCTAAACTTCATGTTGGAAAGTTATAAAATTATTTTTTTTTAATGACAATTTTCATTGAGTGAGGCAACACAAAGTAAAAACAAAACTGAAATTACTACTTTAAGGATAAAGTTCCTAAATCTGGTGAATACACTACAAATGTTAGTAGAATAGTAAATGTAATGATGTATTCATCATCATGAGCAAGTATGATACTGATTTTCATCTAGGAATGAAGGCCTGTTTCTTACTAACTTTACAACTAACAGCAGCTTTAACTTTCTATTTGTCCAGCAGAGTAAAAATGACAGGCAATATATGTAGCTGAACTGGCAACACTAGTTACATAAGTATGACAAAGACATACCCTCAGTGGAGAGACCATCTTCAGAATCTTCTTCCAGAAGCGCTGACAGAGTATCCAAGTCACACTCATCATCTGTCAACAACACATGTTACATGTATGTCCATGAACTTTCTTTGGTCTCAATGATTTCAACATATTGATCAACTACCTTACACTTAGTGACTTACACATAATGTGTCTGGGATGAAATAATAAGAGCACTGCAAAAAACAGAGCGTAGAATTGGCAGAGAAAAAAAAAGAGGAAAGTAAGCCGGGGTCCAGGGGCCGCTTAGGCCCCGGTGGGGTGCAGGGGCAAAGCCCCGCTGGGGGGTCCAGGGGGGCGAAGCCCCCGGCCGAAAATGATTTTTAGCATTTTATAGTCAATTTGGAGGCCTCTCCAGGCACCATTTTGAGCAATGTGAGAAGTGTGTGTGTGTGTGTGTGTGTGTGTGTGTGTGTGTGTGTGTGTGTGTGTGTGTGTGTGTGTGTGTGTGAGTTAGAGACAGACAGACTCAGACTTTTAGACCTTCCATAAAGAACCACCAGAGCATGACAAACTTGTTTTAAAAAGATCCCTTCTGGGTAGCCTTAACATAAGTTTGTGTGTACAACTATGGTGGTTAATGGAAAACATGGAGACAGACAGACAGACAGACAGACAGACAGATAAAAACAGTGTGTGAGAGAAATGAGGACATAAACATCCAGCAACTAATTGCAGAATTAAAAAAGGGGATGTATGTATGTAATGATATCCAGGCATGGTACTGGAGGAAAAGCACTTTTCTCTGAAATGTAGTGGGGGTCCAGGGGGCACTGCCCCCTCATGGGGTCAAGGGGCAAAGCCCCTTGTGGGGGTCAGGAAGCTGAAGGTATTTTGACAATTCTAGCCTGTTTAAAGGCCTCTTCCTGTGGGGGTCAGGAAGCTGAAGGTATTTTGACAATTCTAGCCTGTTTAAAGGCCTCTCCTTGAACTAATTTCAGTTTCCACACTAAGCAATTTCTGCCTAAAATAAACTCTCCAAGTATGACCTTTTCTGTCATTTCTTCAATCTAATGGAAGTTCTATACTCAAGTAATCACATAGCAAAAATAAGTACATTTCTAGACAAATGTGCACAAATGCAGATAGAGGAAGAAAGAGAAAGAAAGGGCAGACACACGGAGACAGAGAAACAGAGAGAGGGGGGGGGGGTAAAGAGAGAGAGAGAGAGAGAGAGAGAAGAGAGAGAGAGAGAGAGAGAGAGAAGAGAGAGAGAGAGAGAGAGAGAGAGAGAGAGAGAGAGAGAGAGACAGACAGACAGACAGACAGACAGACAGACAGACACCGCCAGAAAGAGAAAGGGCAGGCTGGTCACCTGCCCATTGTTATGATACTGCAAACATTGCTCTCTGACCCCATAGGCCTACACGCTGAAGGCAGCCCATGAAACCCCCCCCCCCCCCCCTCTTCCTACCATCCCTCTTCACCCCTCTGCCTTAAGCTTACAGTTGCAACTGACACCCTTCTGTCAACAGATACCTAGTAGACTGGTGATGTAAAGAAGAGAAGGAAAGTACTGGGCATGGAAGCATGCTGTCCCTTGACTGGTTCTCTGTGGGTTTCGTTATTTTTCATTTCTTTTCTCTTTTTTTCTTTTTTGCGGATTTCCGCAAATTCGTGGAGATGTACCATGCCTGATTATCCTATGTCTGCCTGTTTATTTACACTTGTTCTGTTTCTCATTTTCTGAAGAAGCTGCATAATGTTTTCTTCCCTGCTTGGATATCCTGAGTGTTGTCCACAGCAGTATTTTTCTCTGTGTCAGTCTGCAAGAGTTGTATTCCCGCGGATGGAGTAGATCACCTTGTGTTTGGCCTTTTGCAAAATTAATGGTCTTCAAGTGCTCTGCGGCTCTGGCTTGCATAGAGAATGTCGCACTGGCAAGCTTCGCAAAACGCTTTGCCTGCAGCATCCAGTTTGCCAATGTGCTCGCCAATCCACACATTTCGATCCCCAATCTTTACTTCAGTTCACCTTCCACCCACTCCCATTTCCATGCATTTTTGCATCCTCTGTCATCATAAGCAAGAGTCCGATCCACGATCGTTCTCCCGCATATGCTAGCCATTTTGAAATTTTATAGGCTTAGCCTAGCCCTTGATCGGCTTTAGCTACCGAGTCTATTGAATGAGAACTGAACCCTTTGACGGCACTCGCACCATTTGAGAATTTCATCTGGTTTCGTTTTTTTTTCCCCAGATTTTTTTTTCCGCGGAAAGTTTTTTCTTTCCGCGGAAATCAGCTTTAAAAAAGCGGAAATCCGCGGAAACGCGGAGAATTCTACGCTCTGAAAAAATCAACGGAAATCAACATTTTCTTTTGTGGTATGAAATTGTCAAGCCAAAATTATGTTGATCATCCCATGACATACATGTACACAATCAGAAAATATTTCGAGTACTTACTCAATTAGTACTGAACTTACTCACTGTAGGAGCATCCCGCCCAAATAAACTTCTTTATTGAAAATTTATATTTTTTCATATCATTTTATTACAATCTTGACATAAACCATTATATATGTAATCCCCAGCATGTATCCATATATAATATGAACTAACAAACACAGTGAGTCACACACACACACATACAGTGACACACACACACGCAAGTACATTCATGTACATGCAGTCACATACACACATTATGTACACACACACACACACACACAGTGACACACACACACACTGTATACACCACATATATGCGCACAGACAGAGACAGACAGACAGACAGACAGACAGACAGACAGAGACAGACAGACAGACAGACAGAGACACTCAGACACAGAGATATTTTAGTTTATTTTTTTACTTTATTCTTTTACTTTTATATATGGAATAAGCACTCTGCTTTTCTACAGTTTTGTAAATTTACTTATTTAGGTATTTGGGGGGGATTTTTGCTGCCCCATCTTCTGTAATGTCCCCATCCTGCTGTTCCCACACTGCTCATTTCAATCTTCAGTTTCAGGTTTCAAAACCCAGTTTTGTTATGATTCATCCTGAGGGTCGAAAGTCCACAGGGGGGCTATCAATATCAGGCCACCACCTAGAGGGGCCCTGCACTGCTGCTGGGTCACTTTGGTGGTCTTCAGTGGTGCCTGTTCTGAGCTAACATGTATGACACCATCTACTAAGCCCCCTACTAACGACAGTATTAGATCAGTCACGGAGCCAGACTGAGTGAGTCACTCACCCTAGGTGGTGACCACCACAATGTCCCTCCAACAACTAGCCCCCCTGAACTTCCAAATCCCAAAGGCTTTGACAAGAACTTGCCACAAGGACAAAAGTCAAATGTATAGGGAAACTGAATCTGAGGTCACCATGATACCAGAGGAACAGGGGCTAGCGAATCAGAGGCAATTGTTTTCTATTGCATGATGATCAATGATAATGATGACATGACGCTGCTGTGGAAGTGCATCTGCTTTGAGACTACTTGGCAGGGTTGTACTCTACCCTTACAAGCTACTTTACTATCAAAATATATGGCGTCAACCGGGCTTGAGAAATACAGACACCTGCACTGCTGCTGAGTTGGTCAGGTACTTTGAGCAACTCTCAAACTTGCATCAGTAAAGAGGATGAAGCTCAACTGTGTGGTCCAAGTCTTCCCACTGAGCCCACAGCACACTCACTGAGTCACTCTGAGTCGGAGTCAGCCAGAGTCCACAAAATCCCTAAGAGTATGACTCTTAATGGGATTCAAACCCACGACCATCCAGTCCGAAATCCAAGGCACTAACCACTGCACCATGGGGGCTGGTTCAGTTTTGTAAATTTTGTTCCCACCAGCACACAATGCGGTCAATGGCCTACTCTTGCAAAAGGCAGAACAGGCTTTAGGTTTTAATGTGTGTGCAAGATGTTCTGCATGCATAATGTGCACATGGGGCCTCAGTTTATACTAATTTTAGTCTCATCTGAAGGACTGTTGGGGAGAGTGGAGTCTGCACTGATGTTAACTCCTGGGGGGGTCTCGGAAAATCCCCTTGAATGGGATTCGAACCTGGGTTGTCTGATTACAAATGCAATATTCTAACCACAGGCTATCCCATCCCACATGAGAGAGAATGAATAATCTTTTGAGTGAGAACACTGAAATGATTTAATCATCAATGTACATTGGCCTTGGACCACAATACATTGGTTGGGCTTGGGGTGTACCAACAGGTTCTTCCATATCATTTATGAAGCAAATGCACAAATAAGACATGATTTATCACTGATTAAAGAAGAAAAACACACATTTAATCGGAGAGAGAGAGAGAGAGGAGAGAGAGAGAGAGAGAGAGAGAGAGAGAGAGAAGAGAGAGAGAGAGAGAGAGAGAGAGTTGGAAAGGGATTTCCATACCACTGCCTGCCATTCTTGCAAATTTTAAACGTGCCCTTGAGCTGGTAACTTGATCCAAAGACTGCTCTCCTTTCTAGTTTCCACTGTAGACTAGGCAAGATAATCTGCCATTTTCAGGATTGTCTGTGAAATGATAACAAGAGATCTATCACGCCAATGAACAAAACGTTTCTACATTCATTTGACTAAGTTATTGCTTCAGACTCTGGAAATAGAATCCACTTAGGACAGATCATTTATAATAAATTTTTACATGGGATGGAAACTGAAAGAAAAATTATTAGGATCTATAGGAAAGTATAAAAAAAAATATCCACACAATTGTCTCGGTCTACCGTCTAGAGTATCTCTGGAATAGTGGCCATTACATGGATTGAAATAAACAAAGAAGGACACATCCTATGGGACAAGAAGATATGGAAGTCATACCTACACAAGTAAATGGCTATAAATATCTACGAGATGTGGGCATGAAAGAACAAGCGAACTCAGGCTAGGCCTAACCTGCAGCTTTCATAGTTTTTGTGTTTTCCGCGCCATTACGAAACAGTAGCTTCCGGTATTATTTTCGAAAAAAGAAGACTCAAGCTTTCAAAATACTTCTTTTGTCGGTAGTTTATGACAAATAAGATATTATAATGATTTGTATATGTGACAAAATATCAATAACACAATTTTATTAGTTTAGTGCGAAAATAAATATCGATATAAATACAATAATAGAAGGCCTAGGCCTACATGCAGTCCATCCGGCCAGGTACTATTTCACTGATCAACGTAAACATTTGGTTGTTGTCTGTTTTGTTTGAAATCACCCGTGCTCTTTGGTTTTATACACTGCACTTCCACATTACGGCGTTTGTCACCCTTTTTGTTTTGAGGCTGTACACTTTTTACCTGTCAGATAGTTTTATGCGAAGTTTATGGATCAGCTGATAACGGTTTCGGGTTTGTGTTCGCTGTTTTGTGTCACTTCTGAGATAGCGTCTTGGTCTATTCACAAAGCATCACGAAGTAAGTGATCATCGGCAAATGGTGTGCATACTGTTATGTCATGGGTACAGGGGTGTTAACGATTATGTCCATTAATCATCGACATGGCCTGCTTGGATCTGACTTCGAAAGATCAGCAAAAACCTTGTACTCTCAATCATGTCAATGTCTCTTTGTCAATGTCATACAACATCATTGAACATGTGTGTAGCACTAGCACTATGTAGTTGGAGAATAAGTAAGCATGTGGATCCATTCTGTGTGAGTGTGTGTATGATGATAGTTGATACACATTATACATTTATAGATCTTGATAAATGTATATTATTTTTTTAATATAAAAAACCCTCTTATTTTGATAGTAATGGATTAACTTATTAAGAACTCAATGTGCTTTTTTCTTCTTTTTTTTTTACATCCACAGATCCAGTCCCCATGTGCATGTTGTTTTGTAAATTTTGTCATTTGTTCCCACCAGCTCTAATTGCGGTAATGGCCTACTCTTCTGAACTGAAAGACAGAGCGAGTTTTAACATCAAACAGTGAGCTGTTCGGTGTGTGTTTGCACACAGGACATCTGTTGATAGTCTTATCCAAAAGACTTTTAAGAGGAGTGGATTTGGTACTGATGTAAACTTCAGGTAAATAATCCCTTCAGACACTGAACATGTAAAACAGGTGTGTTGGTGGTGACTTGAGTGAACATGGGCTTGAACACAGGCCATTAGATTGCAAGCATAATAATTTAACATACAATTCTCTCTCCACCAGGCTTTCCTGTCTCCCTGATGTTAATTTTATATTTAAAAGAGGTGATTAAATTTTTTTGTGGCTTTATTAGGTTATTTGATTTAAAAATGCTTAGGACGTTGAACTGAATAAATTAGAAATAATATAGTAAGTTTTTGGTATATATTATAATATCATATTTTTTATTATAATGCTTATCAGTTGTTCGTTATAATGCATGCATTGAAATTAGAATTCTGTTGACCATTATCTTGTTTTACTCAGATATATATTTATATTACTTGGAATTATCCTTTCATCCCAGTTTGAGTTAATGGAATGAATGTCAAAGTCTGCGGATAAGAGTAAGACTATAAACCGAGGTCCTGTGTGCAAATGCATGCAGAACATCATGTGTGCACATTAAAACTGTTCTGCCTTTTGGAAGAATAGGCCATTTTGTGCCGGTAGGAATGAGTGACAAAATTTTTTTTAATGCATCCACACACGGGTACTGTGTTCAGATACCGTGGCATCCCCAAAGTTGGATTGCAGAGTTCTACCTAACTGAGGGAGGGGGGAGGGAGCAGTCGCATGTGTATACATATATACACATGCTAAAATCTCACTGTTGGTGGTGAACCTTGGAGCTCCAGCCGAGGGAGGAAAAGCCCCAAAATTGGAATGATAAGCTTTGGGCCATTTCTTTTGTTTTACTTTTTGTGAGTATTGTTTTTTAGTTAATAAGTTTTGGGCCAATTTCTTTAATATTGTTTTTGTTTTGTTTTGTTTTGTTTGTTGCAGATTCCATGGTGCTTTCAGCTCTTTAGAGTAAGAAGAATATCTGGACTACCGTGTCCATGATAGGATTTGATTAGGTGGAGCAAAATACAAGAACTTGGTTTTAAGTGTTTTCAGGGGTTTTACATCTTTTTATATTAATCTGATGAAAATAGTATAAAAAACAGTAATATTGCAATAAGATATTCAGACCTTGTATGTTTCCAGGTTTGAATTAAAAAAAAAAACAACAGAAAACCCCCAGTTCAAGTGAACTTTTTTTCTCTGGCTAAAGAAGGAGTAAAATATTTCACATTATGCTGAACTTGTTTATGAAAGTGAGTCCATCCATTCATCTGATAATTCTTCAAAAATCTTTCAGGAAGAGAAACGGGTGACAAGAGAACAGAAGACTGCTGAGAACCAGAACAAGTGGCTTGATTTTTGTTTTGTTTGTAAGTAATGTGGTGAGAGCTGGTAAAAAAAGACCCAGGCATTATGTCAGATCGACCCAGGAAAGGCGGAGAGGGTGGGGGTAGGCATGGTGAACGCCAAAGAGGTGACAGCAAGATGGAGGTGAAGCCGCCCAATAGAGAAGCTGGAGATGGCCCAGTGCCCAACAAGGAAGGCAGGGAGAGGTAACTTGATCTTTGATTTGATATTCCATCTCTGCATTCCAACATCCTAAGCCAAGGACGTTTTTGTCCCTGTAGTGTGTGTGTGTCTGTGTGTGAGACTGTGTGTGTGTGTGACTATGTCAGTGTGTGTGTGTGTGTGTGTTTCATGATACAATATTTATGAATATATACTACTGCCACTGTACTAGTCTAACTTAATCCAAAACAGTAATAGTACTAATTAATTACATTATACTGTAGTCTTCTTTTCCTCTGCAAAACAAAAAAATACAGAAAAGTTTCTTAATTGAATTGACAGTATTATTGTACATAGTGACTCAATCATTACATGACACATCACAGCAAAGTAGAGAAAAGAAAAAAAAAAGATGAACATGTTACTGAACGAAAGTTATAAAATTTGAAAACCTTAAATTTTTTTCTGGCTGAAACATGTTTTCTGTGATGTTTATGAATTCAGTACTGATAACTGAGCCAGAGGAAAGAAAGAAAAAGAAATGAATGAAACATACCGTATTGTCAATTTACATTTTGAAATTTTTCACTACACAGTTTTTCTTAATATAAATCTAGTTTATTTGAATTATTATGTTATCATGTGTGTTGTGATTCATATTTTGTTTTGGGGTTGTTGTTTTTTTTTTGTTTGTTTCTTATGTGCATGTTCCACATTAGCTTGTGAAGATTGCTACCAGCTATTGACATTGTTCAAGCGTTCGTTTTATAAAGCAGCACAGAAAGTGTTCAGGCTTCAGGAGAAAAAACCCATCTACCACCAGAAGATGTAATCGTGTATCCTAGTGTGCAGACAGGAAAAAGACCCCCCCCCCCCCTTCCCCCAAAAAATACAAAGCAAAAATAAACTAACATAACAAAAGTTGAAAACAAAACCACAAACCTCCCTTCAGCTGTGTTTTGCAATTGTCACAGCTATAGATCCATCATAGGTTTTTAAATCTGATAATTGTATGGGCAAAGTATAAAACTCCCCTTGAACTGTGTATAATATGAGCTAGCATCTGTCTCGATTGAAAAGAAAATGGGACATACAGCTGGTGCAGGATATGTCTTGTGCTGAGTTATGGGCACAGCAGTGTATTTTGATAGTTTTTAATGCTAGATAATCTTTTCTGGCTTTTTGTTTTGCTTTTACACAGGTACAGTGAGAGACGATATTCGACTCAAAGAAGTCGAAACAACAATCAAGCATACAGCGATGAACGCAGTGACAGAAAAAGCAGCAGGTAATTTAGATGTTTGATTTTTAATATTCATTTGTTTGTTTCTTTATTTATCATATAATGTTTTTTCTCTACTCATTTGTGTAATGTATGGACATGGAGTAGGTAGCGGCAGCCCCCGGCATATCCCGTCATCACAGCTGAAAAATGGCTGTTTTTCGATCTTTTCACTTCTTTATTACTCTGCTTCTGTTGTACTGATTAAATTTTTTTATATATCAAAATAAAGTTCGATCTTTTCTCTTTTGATTGAGTGCATTTTTATTTCTGTGACTGATCTGAGATGAATACGCGAAGTGCGTGAATGAGGTGTGTGTTCCGCTAAAAAACGCTGCGCGGCCGCCATTTTCACGAACACGGACAAAGCTTCAAAAAGACATGCCCACTTTAAGTTCCCCGAGCATTCGCGATATACAATCAACTGTGCTATATCAGGTATCACTGTGTTCAGTATTTATGCTATAATACTGAAATGGGTACATAATTATTGATTTATGGATAGTTTTTGCAAAAATTTCGTTTTTTTGCGGCACACAATCTTCGTCGGCAAGTTCTAAAGAACCTGTAGCTTAAAATAGTCAATACCACAGGCGAAAATGAAACAAGACCACCTATTGGTTCTAATTTGTAAATGGGTTAATGTATTCATGGGCTGTCCTACATAAGCAAACCAACCAAAACATAGTTTTCAAATCTTGGAAAGATCAGAAACATGGAGGCAAGAACGAACGATCGCTGCGAAACGATCATGTCGAAAATCGACGATTTTCTCGATTTACTGGGTAGATATGATAAATTTGTGATTGTAGATCATTAATGTTATTGTTTATTTAGACACGGGTCGCGTAGTTTGAAAAAAAATTCATTAGATCATTAAAAACGAAGACTTTGAAAAGGGTAGATACGATCGTCGAAGACGATCGGGCATGCGCAAACCGGAAAGAAGAAAACGTGTCCGATTTCCTTGGATATTTTCACGAAATTACTTCTTAAATTTATGATGCTTATAAAATCAGATATTTTAAACATACTTATATTCAAACTTTTTTTTTTTTAAGGTCGTATAGTGAAATAGGTGTGTTATTGTTCGTTTTATTGAGTGACCGTCTAACCAAGAGGAGGTAATCCCGAGATCGCGATTCACTTCTTCGTGAAACAAACGTCGGTCGTTGCTTCTGTTTTGGGGGGATTTATTAGAACCAGTTTAGGTCACGGTTTCATTTATGATTGATGAATTAAAAGTTTAAGTTTGTTACAGTTTTCATTTTTGTTTTTTGTTGTTGTTGTTGTTGTTGTTGTTTTTTTTTGGGGGGGGGGCTGCATGACTTGGAATATTTTATGCAGCCTGAGTAGTAAATCACTAAAATGCCATATCAGTGTTTGAATGAATTTCTTTTTTAGTAACTTGAACTGAAGCAGGTTTAGTTTCAGCACAGTAGTACCACAAGTAAGCTTGCTCTTTGTGATTTATGCAGTGTATCTAATAGCCATAGTCTTTTCTTTTCATTTTCCCCAGTCATTCTCCTTTTCATTTTCCCCAGTCATTCTCCTTTTCAGAGTTTCCATTATTATGTTTTTTTGTTTTGACTCATTTGAGGGTTCACTATCTTTACTACTTGAATTAGTACTTTACTTTTATTTTCTGTGATTGGTTTTATACTATTTCGAGATATTAAAAAAAGGCAGAATCCACTTAGGCTACTATTTTAATTGTGATTTTAAGAAAAGGATAAAGAAGTCAACACCGTTTAAAAGTAAAATTGTGTTATATATTGGGTAATTTTTAACCTTCAGTGACTTTACAAAAATATGTGACACATCTACATTGATAGATACCATCCCCAATACCCACAGTTCTGATACTAATGAGATGTTTATAAATTTCCCTATGTGTGTCAGTTTATTTCAAATTTCAATTTTCAAAATTTCAATTTCAAAATTTTATTTCAAGAAAACCCCCCAAGGGTACATGAAATTTGACAAAACCAATGCTTGCAGATATGGGCGTGTGAAAAATACTCACAACAAAAATCCTAACACAATGGATGGTAGAAAAAAGAAAAAAAAAAGAAAGGAGTAATCACAAAACATTAGGAGAACAACCCCCCCCCCCCCCCCCCCCCCCCCCCACACACACACAAGTTGTTCAGTTGTCACTCCTATTGTTTGTCTATTCTTGTTATCAGATTTCTTTTAAACCTTTTGGCAGTTTTGCCTTTTGAAATTCTTTTACACTAATTACAGTTTTTTTGCTGGTTTTCTTTTATTTTTAATTATTGTTTTTTAAATTTATTTTTTATTCCCTGAAATGCTGACACACTGATGGAAGTCAACTGAGCAAGCTGGGGTCCATTTTTCTGGCTACTGGAAAAGGTCGTTGTCCAAAGGTGCCTGTTGTAGAGATTTCCAATCATCTGCTGATTCAGTTATTGGTACTGAAGCAAGAGGGTGGGAAGACATTTGATGAAACAGCTTCATTTCTCAGTCAACTCATTCCGGATGCTGAACTTTCAAGGTTGCAGTATCATCTCATTAAGGAAGAAGAAAATGTGCAACTTCTTTAGGATAAGTCACAGAGAGATAAATTTCTGTCTGAGCCAGTTTATGTTGAACAGCTGGGTCCACTGTTTGCATAATTTTGATAAAATTTGATGTTTCATAACATTTCTCTAGAATGTTCGCCACATTTTTTGGGCACTTGGCGGCCATTTTGAATCCAAAATTACATTATGTAATGGATGAACAAATTCAACAAATGCATTTTTTAATAGCATATAAAACCATGTTTTACATCACCAAATTTCAAGTCAGTATCTCTACAGGTTCAAAAGTTATTGACAAAAAATCTACTGTGTACTGTATTTTGGTCCGTCGCAGGGCATTTTAAGGTTTTTAGCAAAATCAGACCCCAAATATTTGAAACATTTGGTCAAGTACAGCCTTAGAAAAAATTGGGCATAGTCTATATTAACATATCTTTTGAACAATGTAAAAAAGTAACCATAATTTGCCATCTTATCCTTCCTGTTGGACCTCAAACATGGCCAATCGTGCAATTTGAACTGACTGCCAATCAACACGATTAGGCATTTTCAACATAGTATATCTTTTTTTTCCCTTCAAGATAGAGAGTTGATGTTTCTTGTAGGGATTATCAGTGTTACAGACATTGTGTATAGAAATGTGCAGGAATGTGATTGCAGTGCTTTGCACAATAGGCCCCTTTCAAAGTATGGCTTTTCATATTATGAAAACACCCGAAAAATGTTATGTCATCTTTGGACATCAATAACTTTTGAAAGAATAAAGATAGAGACTTAATTTTTTTTTTATTGTGTTTCTTTTAAAAAGTTCTTTTTAAAAATACCAGTTTCATGCATGTATATGCTAATAAAAAAAATTGGGCTGCCCGCTAACCTACATGGAGTCTTATTTCAGAGCTTCTGTTTGAAACTTGCAAGTTACATAATATACCTATACCCTGGAAAACTGTCAGGGAAAAGGATGCATTGTAAGCCATTGTGTGCCAGTGGGAACAGATGACAAGGTTGACAAAGCTGCATACACACTGGGGACTAGGATGTTTAAAAAGCACACGAGTGCTTTTTCCATTATGCTCAATGTAAAAGAATAAAATAAACAATAAAATTTTATAAAACACAGACTCCACACACACACATGCACGTATGTGCTCTCTCTCTCTCACCCCACACACACACACAACCAGACACACACACAGCACACACACACACACACACACAACAACACACCACACCAAAACACACACACGAGAACACACACACACACACACACACCACACATACACACACACACACACACACCCCACACACACACACACACACACACACAAACACACACACACACTTGAGCGCATGTCACTATCCACACTTAACACAGCATGCAAACACTTGAACTTATGCATATATATATGTACCCATTACACTCAACATTTTGTCTAATATCACTTTTTGTGAAGAGACGTAAAATTGAATACCACCACACACACACACAACAACACACACACACACACACAAAACACACCACACAAACACAAACACACACACACAACACACACACACCAACACACACACACCACACACACACACACACACACACAACACACATGTCCTTTGGATGAGACATAAACCAAGACCCAGTGTATGAAGCTCACAGAACATCTTACACACATCCTTAAAAACCTGTTTCCAACCTTAGGTAAGAGTAGCCATTGGGAAGGAATGACAGATTGGACAATACGGTATGCCACCAGAGGTGGACTTGGTATGTAAGAAAAAACAAAACATGGAGGAATGGGATTAGCTGGTGGATTAGCGCGTTGGCACTTACTAACTTGCAATCTGACAGTCTGGGATTGGATCCCAGTTAGAGCTACTACCAAGACCCATTGAAGGGAATTTTTCCTCTCTGGAGTTTATTAATGTACCACACATCACACGCACACCCACGGCACCACACACACACACACACACACACACACATCACAATCCCAACAACACACAACACCAGAAATACACACACATTCACACGACACACACACGATACACACACACACACACACACACATACACACACCACACCACACACACAACACCCAACACAACACACACACCACACATACACAAGGTCAACACACCCCTCCACACACACACACAACACATCACACACACACACGACACACACAATATCACCACACATTAAGTTTGTTACAGTTTTCATTTTTGTTTTTTGTTGTTGTTGTTGTTGTTGTTGTTTTTTTTGGGGGGGGGGCTGCATGACTTGGAATATTTTATGCAGCCTGAGTAGTAAATCACTAAAATGCCATATCAGTGTTTGAATGAATTTCTTTTTTAGTAACTTGAACTGAAGCAGGTTTAGTTTCAGCACAGTAGTACCACAAGTAAGCTTGCTCTTTGTGATTTATGCAGTGTATCTAATAGCCATAGTCTTTTCTTTTCATTTTCCCCAGTCATTCTCCTTTTCATTTTCCCCAGTCATTCTCCTTTTCAGAGTTTCCATTATTATGTTTTTTTGTTTTGACTCATTTGAGGGTTCACTATCTTTACTACTTGAATTAGTACTTTACTTTTATTTTCTGTTGATTGGTTTTATACTATTTCGAGATATTAAAAAAAGGCAGAATCCACTTAGGCTACTATTTTAATTGTGATTTTAAGAAAAGGATAAAGAAGTCAACACCGTTAAAAGTAAAATTGTGTTATATATTGGGTAATTTTTAACCTTCAGTGACTTTACAAAAATATGTGACACATCTACATTGATAGATACCATCCCCAATACCACAGTTCTGATACTAATGAGATGTTTATAAATTTCCCTATGTGTGTCAGTTTATTTCAAATTTCAATTTTCAAAATTTCAATTTTCAAAATTTTATTTCAAGAAAACCCCCCAAGGGGTACATGAAATTTGACAAAACCAATGCTTGCAGATATGGGCGTGTGAAAAATACTCACAACAAAAATCCTAACACAATGGATGGTAGAAAAAAGAAAAAAGAAAGAGTATTCACAATACATTAGGAGAACAACCCCCCCCCCCCCCCCCCCCCCACACACACACACAAGTTGTTCAGTTGTCACTCCTATTGTTTGTCTATTCTTGTTATCAGATTTCTTTTAAACCTTTTGGCAGTTTTGCCTTTTGAAATTCTTTTACACTAATTACAGTTTTTTTGCTGGTTTTCTTTTATTTTTAATTATTGTTTTTTAAATTTATTTTTTATTCCCTGAAATGCTGACACACTGATGGAAGTCAACTGAGCAAGCTGGGGTCCATTTTTCTGGCTACTGGAAAAGGTCGTTGTCCAAAGGTGCCTGTTGTAGAGATTTCCAATCATCTGCTGATTCAGTTATTGGTACTGAAGCAAGAGGGTGGGAAGACATTTGATGAAACAGCTTCATTTCTCAGTCAACTCATTCCGGATGCTGAACTTTCAAGGTTGCAGTATCATCTCATTAAGGAAGAAGAAAATGTGCAACTTCTTTAGGATAAGTCACAGAGAGATAAATTTCTGTCTGAGCCAGTTTATGTTGAACAGCTGGGTCCACTGTTTGCATAATTTTGATAAAATTTGATGTTTCATAACATTTCTCTAGAATGTTCGCCACATTTTTGGGCACTTGGCGGCCATTTTGAATCCAAAATTACATTATGTAATGGATGAACAAATTCAACAAATGCATTTTTTAATAGCATATAAAACCATGTTTTACATCACCAAATTTCAAGTCAGTATCTCTACAGGTTCAAAAGTTATTGACAAAAAATCTACTGTGTACTGTATTTTGGTCCGTCGCAGGGCATTTTAAGGTTTTTAGCAAAATCAGACCCCAATATTTGAAACATTTGGTCAAGTACAGCCTTAGAAAAAATTGGGCATAGTCTATATTAACATATCTTTTGAACAATGTAAAAAAGTAACCATAATTTGCCATCTTATCCTTCCTGTTGGACCTCAAACATGGCCAATCGTGCAATTTGAACTGACTGCCAATCACACGATTAGGCATTTTCAACATAGTATATCTTTTTTTCCCTTCAAGATAGAGAGTTGATGTTTCTTGTAGGGATTATCAGTGTTACAGACATTGTGTATAGAAATGTGCAGGAATGTGATTGCAGTGCTTTGCACAATAGGCCCTTTCAAAGTATGGCTTTCATATTATGAAAACACCCGAAAATGTTATGTCATCTTTGGACATCAATAACTTTTGAAAGAATAAAGATAGAGACTTAATTTTTTTTTTATTGTGTTTCTTTTAAAAAGTTCTTTTTAAAAATACCAGTTTCATGCATGTATATGCTATAAAAAAAATTGGCTGCCGCTACCTACATGGAGTCTTATTTCAGAGCTTCTGTTTGAAACTTGCAAGTACATATATACCTATCCCTGGAAAACTGTCAGGGAAAAGGATGCATTGTAAGCCATTGTGTGCCAGTGGGAACAGATGACAAGGTTGACAAAGCTGCATACACACGGGGACTGGATGTTAAAAAGCACACGAGTGCTTTTTCCATTATGCTCAATGTAAAAGAATAAATAAACAATAAAATTTATAAACACAGACTCACACACACACATGCACGTATGTGCTCTCTCTCTCTCACACACACACACACACACACACACACACACACACACACACACACACACACACACACACACACACACACACCACACACACACAGAGACAACACACACACACACACACACCACACACACACATCACACACACACACACACACACACACACACACACACACACACAACACACACACACACTTGAGCGCATGCACTATCCACACTTAACACGCATGCAAACACTTGAACTTATGCATATATTTTATGTACCCATACACTCAACATTTTGTCTAATATCACTTTTTGTGAAGAGACGTAAAATTGAATACCACCACACACACACACATACACACACACACACACACACACACACACACACATACACACACACACACACACACACACACACACACACACACACACACACACACACACACACACACACACACACACATGTCCTTTGGATGAGACTATAAACCAAGACCCAGTGTATGAAGCTCACAGAACATCTTACACACATCTTAAAAACCTGTTCCAACCTTAGGTAGAGTAGGCCATTGGGAAGGAATGACAGAATTGACAATACGGTATGCACAGAGGGACTGGATGTAAGAAAACAAAACATGGAGGAATGGGATTAGCCTGGTGGATAGCGCGTTGCACTTGCAATCTGACAGTCTGGGATTGATCCCAGGTTAGAGCTACTACCAAGACCCATTGAAGGGAATTTTTCCCTCTGGAGTTTAATTAATGTACACACACACACGCACACACGCACACACACACACACACACACACACACCACACACACACACACACACACACACACACACACACACACACACACTACACACACACACACACACACACATACACACACACACACACACACACACACACACACACACACACACACACACACACACCCCCCACACACACACACACACACACACACACACACACACACATACACACACACACATACAAAGAGCACATGAAAGCTTTCTTCACTATCCTCAGAATATAAGAATGAATGAATAAAACTAAATGAAATGCACACTTTGCTGTTGTTGTTTTTTATTTTATTTTATTCTTGGTACCTGTTGCAGTTCCTCATCTGGTAGACCCTCTGGCCCAAGAGAGGGAAAGGGGAACTACAGAAGTGAGGAGGACAAAAACGCTGCCAAGAGACTTCAGAGAGAGGAAGAGGAGAGAAAGAAGAAAGAAGAGGAGCAGAGGCAAGAAGAGGAGAGAAGGAAGGCAGAAGAAACCAGAAGAGAGAAGAGGAAGAAGCTAGGGTGGGTTGGGATATATATATAATATCTATATATCTATATCTGTATAGTATATATATATATTTGCTGTTGCTGGGTGTTTGTCTTGTACTTAGTTGCCTTTGACTTGTTATGAATATTAGCAATATTTAAATTTAAAAAAAAAATATGTCAGCATTAGTTAAAATACAATACACCATGTGCACATGCACACACACTTTCTCTGTCTTTTTCTGTGTCTGTCTGTCTTCTGTCTGTCTGTCTGTCTGTCTGTCTGTCTCGTCTTCTTCTTCTTCTTCTCTCTCTCTCTCTCTCTCTCTCTCTCTCTCTCTCTCTCTCTCTCTTCTCCTCTCTCTCTCTCTCTCTCTCTCTCTCTCTCTTTTTTTTTTTTTTTGCTTATACAAAAATATCACAATTTGAAAACCTCAAAACTCTAGCTGAGGAATAAATATAAAAAGTATGTCTTATGTGAAGAAAAAAAAAGTGTATGTATTGTGCTGTCCCTAACAAAAGGCGGTTACTTACCATTTTTTTGGTTGTGTTTAAATTTCAGAAGAAAAAGGAGGAAGAAGCAGAGAAAGCAAGGGCAGAGGAACTGGTAAGAGTTTATGAAACTAATTATGCTAAAACGTAAAAAAACAGGCACCTTACCTACCAACACTGACGTGGTGTTTTGGATGTAACATGTATCCCCTTTGTCATCTAGAACTGAAAGTCCTGTATGAATCCTCATTACCACAAAACTTAGCATTGTAACTGTGGAAAGAAAGAAAAAGAGAATAAGTGGCTTTTTTTTTTCCCCTTTAAATTTCAAACACAAATTTATGAGCGGGATTTTGAGGTTTTGCAGCGAAGGTGAAGTAGAATATCTTCAGCTCAAAGCTGTCATTTTAGAAGTTTGGTTCGTCACTTTTCTATGAATTTTTTTTTTTTTATATCTTCACCAGATTGGTTCATGTCAGAGTAAAATTAAAACATCCTGATGATGATATAAGATAACATTACATGTGAAGGGGATAAAAGAGGTGTTTCATATATGGGGTCTACTTTTTCTGTGAACAAATGAGGTACTGATGGGCCGTTGTCAGTGTAAAGAACAGAATGAAAAGTAGATGCCTTGATTGATTGAGTTGCTGAAATGGATGCAGTCACCTAGAGTTTCACTTTGCTGCAGAAAACCCTGGAAGAATTTATGAACGAGTGTCGCGAGAAAGCAAAGCTGAAGACTGAGCTTCGAGAAGCAAACATTGCATCCGTTGGTGAGTGGGTCACATCTCCTCAGTGTGGCTGTTTCAGTCACTAGTTGTCATTTTGTTGAATGTTTTTTTTGGATGAATGTGTATTGTGAAAGAGAAAGGACTGAGCTCAGTAGAGAAAGTGGTTTGTAAATATTGGTAAATTGAAAAACATGTTTTTGTGGAGTTTTGTGTATTGTGAAACGAGTTTTAATTCCACTCCACTGATTTCTTTGTTATACGTGTGTGTGTGTGTGTGTGTGTGTGTGTGTGTGTGTGTGTTAAAAATTTATCATAATTTATCAACATAACTTTTGTGTATCTGCAGACATAGATAGGTGTGTGTGAAAAGGGGGGGGGGGGGGGGGGGGGGGGTTGTGCAGGGAGTGAGAGATAAAACAGATTGACAGACTAACAAAGATTTGCAAATGGAAGGACAATGAAAGATACAGACAACAGATGAGAAAAACAAGCATTTCAAATAGAGATGGAAGGGGTGAACATTTTTTTTTAAAAACAAAGCTGAAAAGAACATAACAAAACAAAAAAAACAAGAAAAAGACGTATATGAATTAAGACAAAATTATGCTTTTTCTTTTTCCACACTGACAGACTGCCAAACAGAAATGAGTAAGAGTGTGTGTGTGTGATGATGTGTGTGTGTGTGTGTGGTGTGTGTGTGTGTGTGTGTGTGTGTGTGTGTGTGTGTGTGTGTGTGTGTGTGTGTGTGTGTGTCAATCAATCAATCAAATTTTTATTTCCGGATGTGTGTGTGTGTGTGTGTGTGTGTGTGTGTGTGTGTTGTGTGTGTGTGTGTGTGTGTGTGTGTGTGTGTTTAACACCAGCAGACTTGTCCACATGAATTTTGAGTTTATCTCCTTAGGGAGGAAGAAAACATCTCACCATGATGCAACACCCACACTCAGTGGCTTTTTCCTGTGGGTACATATAGTGTGTGGTCAACTCATAGAAAGAAGTTTATGTTTATCTCAGAACAATCTGGGGGAACAACTCTAATGCTCCTCTGCTTCTTTCAGGTGTTTTCAATTGCATGTTGTTCTCCTTGCCATCAGTTTTGTTACCTTATCCTAAAGATTAGCTCCCAGACTATGACTTGAATATCCCACAACATGAGTAAGGAATGAAACTGTGAATGGGATTGAAACGGTTTATCATACACACCCTAGTCAGGTGCATGATTTCAAAGTCCATCACAGTACAGGTTCATTTGGCAGTGACCAGTATTGTAGAGAAGATTGATGTGAATAAAGTTAGTTGATGCTGCAAGTATCTTGTCAGACATACTAGTCATTCTAAAATAACCATTTATATTGGCTAAAGTCTGAAATGGTTGGTCACCATTCTGGACTGTATGGTTGGGTCATGTGGTGCTGAAGAGTTTTTTCTTTGAAAAGTCACTTTAAGAGAGAAATCTTTTTAAAAAAAAAAAGAAAAAAAGAAAATGCTTTTCAAACCTACGAGCAGTTTGAAAAATTGTCATGCGAAAAGTGTGCATATAATAATCATTTCAGAAGAGACTTAACCAAGCCAAAGAAAAACAAGCACATATGAAAAGGCTTATCTGCTGCATACAGTAAGTTGGGGCTTATCTGTTGCTAGTAAGCAATAAAGACTAACTTGTTGCTAGCAGAGAATAAAGCCATATCTGTTGCTAGTAAATGAAGACTGATGCAAACAAACAATAACTAAAAATTCTGAAGGCAGTAGTTTGCTCCGATTTTTTTTTTAACACATGCTCCATGCCTGGTGATTTCTTCCTAAGCCTAGCATTCTGTCTCTCTCCCTATGTTTATCTTCAGATAACCGTCCAGATGAATCATTCTTCTCCAAGCTTGACTCCAGTCTGAAAAAGAACACGGCATTTGTCAAAAAACTGGTAAGTGTTTTTTACATCCACATTGTCAGGGACCAGCAAGTGTAAAACACACATTACATGTCAGAGAATGGAGTGAGAAATTAGCTGTAGACTGACACTAGTAATCCCAGTTGGGTTCTCCCTTTTTCTGTTTTTTGTATGGTGTTTGGTTTTTTGTTGTTTTAAAAAAAAATTTTTTTATATAGAATGAACTTTATCATCCACAAAAGATGACCCTACCTAGGTCGTATCCATGAAAAGGACCAACTGAAATAGGAATTTAGAATAAAAGCAAGCAAACCCCTTCCCCACCCTACCCCTACAAAAAAATCTGCTGGAAGTAATGTGATCCTAAGAATTTTTCAAATAGACACAGTTGTAAGATTTGTTGTCATAACTTTTGAAACTTTGACAAAAAAATAGTGGTACTAAAGCTAGGTTTGCATACCTATGCAATGGGTGTGGGTGTGGTTTTTAAATTTTTTTAATTTGAGAATAATGGAATAAGCACTTGTGTGTTTTTTTACATCCCGTCCCCTTATGTTTGATGATTTGTAAACTTTGTCATCTGTTCCCACTGGCACACGATGGCCTACTCTTCTGAAAAGCAGAATGGGTTTTGATGTGTGCGCAAGATGTTTTGCATGTCTTCACATACAGGGCCTCTGTCTGTAGTTTCATCTAAAGAACTGTGTGTGCATGGGTGTGCGTGCGTGCATGTGTGCGTGTGTGTGATGACAGTATCTTCATCTGATAAATCTGTTTTGTCTCTCCAGCGTCTTCTGACTGAATCCCAGAAGGAAAGCCTGGCCAAGGATTTTAATGGACTGAACCTGAGCAAATATGTTGAGGAAGCTGTAAGTTTGTTTTGATACAGGTCATATTTCAGTGACATAAGCAGGACTTCATTTCACACATACCACACACACAGCTTGCATGCACACGCACGCACGCACGCACGCACCGCACGCACACACATACACACACACACACACACACACACACACACACACACACACACACACACACACACACACACACACACACACACACACTCTGTTGTTCAAATATATTAAAGATGATAATATTGGTAATGAACAATGAACAGGTAAGAAAATATAGGTTGTGAAGAGTCATAATTCTATCGGGTTACGCAGGTTTACGTCCTTTTAGTGTGGAGGTTCGTTGGTGAAACTTGATGAGAAAGTAAATCCTGGGAGTGACTTTGTATATCACAATTTTTATCATAAATTACTTGTTTACACATTTCACAAGTGGGGTTTACTAACAGATATAAGTTGTATATCATTTTGCATTAGGGTGCTCTAAGTTTGAATTATAATGAAGAAAACGTAATGAACAGAATAGCTTCATTGTCAGAGCATTGGACTTCCCATCTTGAGTAACCTGAGGGCATCGACTGGAGTCAGTGCAGACATGTCTATTTGAGGGAACTTTTCCCAGGAGTTAATACCACTTCTTACTCTATTTCCATGTTGTTGTTTTTTCTTGGGGGTTTTTTGTTGCGTTTTATTTTTATTCCAATAAGCTCTTGTGTGATTTTTGACATCCAGTCCCTGTGTGCATGCAGTGTGTGCAAGATGTTCTGCATGCATTATCACATTGGACCTCACTTAATAGTCTCATCCAAAGGACTTTTGGGGAAGTTGAGTCAGCACTGATGTAAATGCCATGGGAAAAATCCCCTCGAACAAGCTTGGCGGTGGCTCAAACAAAGGCCCTCAGATCACTAGCGTAGTGCACCAACCACCAGGCTGTCCTTCCCCCTGTCAGTCCTCCAGATCCGATGATAAAGTGTGTGTGAATGCATAGAGCAATGATGTAACCCTCCACCACAGTGTCACATGGTACAGGTTTGCTTATTGATTGTTGGCATGTTATCAATATGCAATAAAAAAAAATAAAAAAAAAAAAAATGTATTCAATGAAAAAGAACAAAAAACAGATTGAAAATTGGATATTTCTCATAAAAGTTATTACAAATTAAAATGTTAGACACCAGGAAGTGACAGAACGAGAAACTGATGAATTTTGCATCATAATAGATGGCCAGATGGAGGGATTTGGTGTTTTAAAACATGCTTTCTGGCTTTGATACTTCAAGATGGAAGAAACCTTATAGTTTTATAACCTATTGAAATTTAACAATCATCAACCTGACCCTCACCTTTCTAAAATGGCTCCTAGCAGAAAAGTGGGTCAGGTGCAGTGTGACTGACTTTGTGATGGAAGGTCACACACATGTGTATTAAATGTGCAGTGACTAAAACCCATCTTTCATAGAACATTAGACCAGCCATGGGCAGTGGTTCAGTGATCTCAGCACACCCATCTGGCAGTAAGCCACCTGCTGAGGGAATGGCTTGGCTGGCCCAAGACTCACTGCAGGAAGCTTGGTCATGGGCCTCTAAGCGTAGACTCTTCAGGGCAGTCGGGGGAAGAGAAGGGAAAAGAGGGGAGAGGAAGAAAAAACGTTGTACCAAATCTGTATGGTTTCATGAACAGGTATTGTGTGTGCAGGCTTCGGCCATCTCAGAGGCCAAGCTGAAGATGTCAGACGTGCAGACAGCGGTGTACCTGTGCAGTCTGATCCATCAGCGCTATGCAGACTTCGCTGCCTTCTTGCTGGAGAACTTCCAGAAATGTCTCCTCAACAAGAAGGATGAGGGAAAGGTGAGCATCATCTGTCTTTTTCTCTTCTATACAGGCAAATTCACTCACAGGCATGTTATTTGATATTAGTACGTGAAATATACGGTTGTTTACTCATCTGAACACATGCTAATGACACAGGCTAGAAAACACATAGTCACGGATACACACACACACACACACACACACACACACACACACACATGCCGAAAACTGTACAAACTCTGATTCATTATAACCACTTGGCTGCTGACAGCATAGTCATTCCCAGGAAACTATGTCAGAAAAGCGTACAGGTTTTTTAATCCATTACAATCACTTGACAGCATTGTCATTCCCAGCAAACTATGTCAGAAAAGTGTACAGGTTTTGAATTCATTACAATCACTTTACAGATTGTCATTCCCTGCAAACTACTTCAGAAAAGCGTACAGGTTTTTGATCCATTACAATCACTTGACAGCATTGTCATTCCCTGCAAACTACGTCAGAAAAGTGTGCATGTTTTGAATCCATTACAATCTTTGACTGACTGACGACAGATTGCCAACCCCAGCAAACTACGTCAGAAAAGCGTGCATGTTTTGAAACCCTTGCAATCGCTGACTGACGGACGACAGATTGCCAACCCCGGCAAACTACGTCAGAAAAGCGTGCATGTTTTGAAATCCTTGCAATCGCTGACTGATGGACGACAGATTGCCAACCCCAGCAAGTACCGGGTGGACCTGCGTTTCTTTGGGGAGCTGGTGTCGGTGGGTCTGTTCCGCGCGAAAGAGGGTCTGTCGGTGCTGGCCAGTCAGCTGCAGCTGCTGGTGGCGCAGGACAGGGAGGAGCACCACAACCTGTCCATCCTCACCTCCTTCTGCCGCCACTGCGGGGACGACTACATGGGGCTGCTGCCCAGGAAAATCAGGTACGTCTCTGCCTGTATACCTGATTGTACTGGAAGGAAGGTGGCAGGATGGTTTAAGACGTTTGCCTGCCAACAAGTAAACTGTGAGGTTCTGGGTTTCGTACCCAGCCTCGCCCTTTCTTCCCAGTTTGACGAAAAAATCGAACTGTAGTAAGTCCTAGGAAGAAACCCCCATGAATGGACACCTCTTTGGAGACTGGGTGTTTTTTTTCAGTTACAGTCAGATCACAATTATGTGCAATCTTAGATGGTCACCTGGAAGTTTAGAAATGATCCTGTTTTGGAGATGGGGTGACTGTTGCCAGGGCAGATGAAGAAATAAAGTATGGAAGTTAGTGCATGGACAAAACTTTTCTTTTGGTGCCTGAAGGAATCTCATTTTATTTTATCAGTGCCCCAAAATTGGGGATTAGTTGAAGTGTCAATGCAACGTGCGTGTGTGTGTGTGTGGTGTGTGTGTGTGTGTGTGTGTGTGTGGTGTTGTGTTTGAGAATTAAGTTCTGAGGTCTGCTCTTGTGCACTGCCTTGATGAGTGCATAGCAGACACATGTGTAGGACATCAACATTTTGTTCTTCCTGTGGGCATATGTCCAGCTAAGCGATGAGTTTTATTTACCTTTAGATTGCCATTTCTGAAGAAACAAATGTGTTCCTGTCAGTTTCTCTTTGTGGACTTCTTTCTCTGTCCTTCTTGTCTGTCTCTTTCTCCGTAATCTCTCTGTCTCTCTGTCTCTTCTCTCCCTCCCTCTCACCCTGTTCAGCATTTAGTGTGCTATATTTGATTGCCTGTGCAGTGTCAGATTGTTCACCAGACCTCGTGTTCTCTTACAGATTGCTGGCAGAAAAGCACAACAAGGAGATATCCCGCAGCGAGGTAAGATACTTGATGGAAGGTTGTGAAATTTTGGATATTTTGTGGTTCATGATCTGTGGTTTAGATCTGCATTTTGGACACTGAATGATCTGTGGTTTGGATCTGTAGTTTGGACAATGAATGATCTGTGGTTTGGATCTGCATTTTGGACACTGAATGATCTGTGGTTTGGATCTGTAGTTTGGACAATGAATGATCTGTGTTTGGACACTGAATAATCTGTGGTTTGGATCTGTAGTAGGGACAATGAATGAATGATCTGTGGTTTGGATCTGTAGTAGGGACAATGAATGATCTGTAGTGTGGATCTGTAGTAGGGACAATGAATGATCTGTGCTTTGGATCTGCAGTTTGGACAGTGGATGATTTGTTGTTTGGATCTGTAGTTTGGACAAGGAATGATCTGTGGTTTAGACAATAGTCAATTTGTGGTTTGGACAATGAATGTTCAGTGGTCTGGACAATAGTTCACCTGTGACATGGACAATGAGTGACCTGTAGTTTGGACAGTGAATAATCCGTGGTTTGGACAATATATTTTTTTTATAATGATTATGTTAGTAGAAAATGGAAAAAAATGTTTTGCAATTGTTTACATGAAATTGATAGAGTATGTATGTCTTTATCTAGTTTTGACACTGGAGCATTCAGTGTTACAGATGTCAGGACATAGTACAGTTCTCTTTTCACAGTGAGGACAAAGTGAAATTAAAACATGTGTCATGTTTTATCTGCGATGATCGGCAAATCATGTCAGAACGGGCTGAAGTATGTTAGTTTATCGGATGTTTACATTTATCCTCATATCAAGTTGGGTTTTCAAATCACAAATAACCAATCAAGATCTTTGTCTAAACATTCCTAGAGAAGAACCGTTCATCAGAAAGAGTGGTATGTCGGCAATGTGAAGAAGTCCTGTGATAAATGAAATGTCCTCTATGCACAGGGCAGTGTTCTTTTAATTCTTATGGCTAAACTTTCATTTCAGATGCTGCCTCCAGAGCGTCAGAAAGCCTGCAGAAATTTGCTGAAGGAATACTTTGCTTCACTCATTCGTCATGTGACCAATGACCATCAGAACATCAAAGCCATGGAACGTCAGAATCGCAAAATCTTGCAGGTAACATCTGTGTGTTTGTGTCTGTGTGTGTGTGTGTGTGTGTGTGTGTGTGTGTGTGTGTGTGTGTGTGTGTGTGTGTGTGCAGGCATCAGTTTTCTTCTTGACAGAGTCTATAGAGTTCACAATGCAGGTCTTGGTATATGAAATGTTCATGGTGATGACACAGTGTGGAGGACATATATTGGTTTTATAATGGAAACATTCTGTTTACGGTCTATAAAAAAATTACATACATCTTGAAGAGTATTAAACCTATTTCTGAAGCTGAGCAGAGGTTGTACTTCAAAGTAATGTAAAAGTTTTACCTAAGAACAAGTTTTAAACTTAGTTTTGGCCAGCAGGGAAAACACACATTGAAATGTATATGCTTCTAAAGACAGGAGTGTTTAGGAGGCAAAGTAAAACAGGTTTTACCATCAGTCTCAAAATTAGTCTGAAACTTTTTTCCCGGTGTGTTGCCTTTCATTGAATTTCTTTGCCAGTTCCGTGCATGATGGTGCTTCCCCTGTCTTTTTCAGACCAAGGGAGAGCTGACCCAGGAGAGGAGGGAAAGCTATGAGACAGCCTACAATGCCTTCCACAAGCTTCACGCCAGTGCAGCGGCCTTGGCGTGAGTTCTTGGGGTTTTTGTCCTCAGCCATTTTTGTCTACATACAATCAAACATCTGGACTGGGATGATGTTCAGGATTTTTTTTTCTTTCTTATAAACTGGAAAAGATCAAAGAGTAGCAGGAGAAGGGAAGGGAAGGGAGGATATTAGGTTGAGAAGGGGAGTTGGTACGTGCTTCCATTGCTTGCTCTGTGTATCAGAGTGTGTTTTCAGCTTTTGTTTGAACATTTTTCTCAGAATTGTGAAAATAGATTTGATAACAGATTTTTTTTTATATAGATATGTCCTGGTCCACTGTTTGCAGAACATCAAAATCTCTTCATTGGGAATAATTTTTTC
Organism: Stramonita haemastoma; assembly: GCA_030674155.1. Classification (NCBI taxonomy): domain Eukaryota; kingdom Metazoa; phylum Mollusca; class Gastropoda; order Neogastropoda; family Muricidae; genus Stramonita; species Stramonita haemastoma. Next base: position 10,449,704 of record CM060332.1, read on the forward strand.
CTTACAAACAGGTGGTTTTTCTTCAGTTGAGAAAAAGGAATGACACAAATTCAAGACTGAATTTGCTAACTGCATTGCAATGTGATTTCAGCTCAGAATTGATTAAAAAAAAAAAGGGAAAAAAAATGTAAAAAAGAAAATTGATCAACAAAAAGGGGTGCTAGTAGATTGCTGGTATAGTCAGGATGGGACAGGATAGCCTGGCTGGTTAGAGCATTGCGCATGGTGCTTGTGATCTGCTGACCTGGGTTCAAATCATGTTCAAGGTGATAATTTCTCCTGGAGTTGACATCAGTGCCAACTCCACCTCCCTCCAAAATTCTTCGGATGAGACTGTAAACCAAGGTTCTGTGTGGGAACGCAAGCAGAACATCTTGCACACATGTTAAAACCTGCTCCACTCTTTTGAAGAGTAGGCCATTGTGTGCTGGTGGGAACATATGACAAAATTTACAAAACTGCATACACACAGGGACTGGATGTAAAAAGGCACATGAGTCTTATTCCATTATCCTTGAAATAAAGAAGAAGAAAAAAGGTTGGTTTCTAGAGCCAAGTTTCTGGACTTTCCACTATTTTCGGATGTATTGATGCGCACAATTTGTGCCGGTGTGCCTGTGAGGGTGAGTTAGTGACAGTGCATTTTTCCTTGTGTTGGACAGGATTTGCTGGATGAGGACATGCCAGAATTCCCTGCTGAAGGTTGGTTTTGCTTTTTTGGCTTTTATGTTGCCATCCGGCAGTTGTGCCCAAATTTGGATGATTTTTGCAGTTGTAGCATTTACTTTTCAAAATCAGAGAAGTTAATGCAGTTTTGTATTTTGTATGATTTATTATTGCAAATGAGGAATGTAGTTTTAATCAATTATTCTCTGTCATGAAAGATCACTTTTGGGTCATTGGTCTGGTATGTTGCCATTGGCAAAAAGAAAACTTTTTTTTTTAAAGGATTACAGAAAAAAGACATTTTTTTCAAAGGGGTAGTGATCTCAATGCCTACAAGAAAAATCTGGACAAACTAGACAGTTTGGTTTGGGACTGTTTGAAAAGCTACAAGTAAAGTCTTAGGTTAAGCAGGTCTGCAGTATTTCATTGTATTTAATATAAAAAAAATTTGTTGCCTCATCTCTCATGCCCCTGTCCTGCTGTTCCCATGCCGCTCATCCCAATCTCCCTGCCACAGCCATACCTAGATTCATAATGTTTCATCCCCAGGGTCGGAAGTCCACAGGGAGCCCATCAATATCAGGCTGCCGTAGGGCCACCAGCCAGAGGGGCCCTGCGCTGCTGCTGGGTCACTTTGGTGGTGTTCAGTGGTGCCTTATCTGAGCTAACATAAGCAGGACACCACCTTCTAAGCCCCCTACTAATGACAGTAATAGCTCAGTCGTTGAGCCAGACTTGCCCACCCAAGGTGGTGACCACCACAATGTCCCTCCAGCACTTGTCTCCCGCAAACCTCCAACCCCTAAACCCAAACCTATGATCTTTTGTACAATGGAAAGAAATTAGAAGGGGGATGAGCAAACAAATTAAGAGGGGGGAAAAAGCCAATAAGAAAATAGAAAATAAAAAAACATCTATTTTTCACGATCAAAAAAGTGTCACAACATTGGGCAAAAATACTGAAACTCAGTGAAAAATACAGGAAATTGCCATGAAAATACTGAAATCAGTAGTGAGGGGTTGCACAGGTCTGAAGAAGTATGCTTTTGTAACCCACTGAACACAGTCATGAATTATGTTAGGGTTAGCATGTGTGTGTGACCTTCTGCATGCAGGTATACACAAACAGAAACAAGGCACTGGCAGGCCTGCATGCAAGTTGACTATGGCGATGGTATAACTCCCCACCTCTGATTCACACAGTACCGTTACGATTCAAACCTATGACTTTAGTGAATTGCTTGCCTTATTCTCTCAGCTCAAGTATGGCCAACGTTAACTGTTTGTCAGATATCAGTATTTTAAGGAGGAGTCAATATTTCTCTGTTAAAAGAATATACATAGTTTATAAAGGGTTAGCAGTTTTGTATATCCTGAAGACAGTTACTTTGTTACAGAAGTTGTTTTAGCAAAAGAATGGAGAAAAGAACCTTGTTTTAAAGTGGTTATATGATGTGAAGTTTCTACCTTTTTTTTTCCTTTAAGGTCCTTAATATGCAAGTTCATGACTGCTTTGTTTGGACAGATTCATCAGAAGACGGTGGAGGTACTTTTGACATCTTTAACCCCTTGAAAGATGCAGAGGTAAGGTTTTCAACTGTTCAGTAGCTTGGTAAGCCCTTCCCCAGCCTACCTTCCCTCCTCTCTTCTCCAGAGCACAAAATTCTCCGCGTTTCTGCGGATTTCCGATTTTTTAAAGCAGATTTCCGCTGAAAAAAACCCTTACCTCGGAAAAAAAATCTGGGGGGAAAAACCGAAACCGGGTGAAATTTTCAAATGGTGCGAGTGTCGTCAAAGGGTTCAGTTCTCACTCACTAGACTCAGTAGCTAAAGCTGATAAAGGGCCGTATGCAAAATTTCAAAATGGCTAGCATATGCGGGAGAACGATCGTCGATTGGACTCATTCTTATGACGACAGAGGATGCAAAAATGCATGGAAATGGGAGTGGGTGGATGGTGAAGTCGAAATGTGCGGATTGGCGAGCACATTCGCAAACTGGATTCTGCAGGCAAAGCGTTTTGCCAAGCTTGCCAGTGTGACATTTTCTGTGCTAGCCGTGGCCGCAGAGCGCTTGAAGACCATTTGCAAATGGCAAAACACAAGAAGGTGATCTACTCCATCTGCGGGAATACAACTCTTGCAGACTGACACAGAGAAAAATACTGCTGTGGACAACACTCAGGACATCCGAGCAGGGAAGAAAACATTATCCAGCTTCTTCAGAAAATGAGAAGCAGAACAAGTGTATGTAAACAGGCAGACATAGGCATCACTACATACACACATCCCCCTTTTTTTTAATTCTGCAATTAGTTGCTGGATGTTTATGTCCTCATTTCTCTCACCCACTGCTTTTGTCTGTCTGTCTGTCTGTCTCTCATTCTTCTCTCTCTCTCTCTCTCTCTCTCTCTCTCTCTCTCTCTCTCTCTCTCTCTCTCTCTCTCTCTCTCTCTCTCTCTCTCTCTCTCTCTCTCTCTCTGTCTCCTTGTTTTCCATTAACCATCATAGTCATACACACAAACTCATGTTAGGGCTACCCAGAATAGATCTTTTTAAAACAAGTTTGACATACTGTCGTGGTTCACTATGGAAGGTCTGAGGTCTAAAGGTCTGAGTCTCTCTCTCTCTCTCTCTCTCTCTCTCTCTCTCTCTCTCTCTCTCTCTCCTCTCTCTCTCTCTCTCTCTCTCTCTCTCTTTCTCTCTCTGTCACACACACACACACACACACACACACACACACACACACACACACACACACACACACACACACACACGCGCGCGCACACCCACACACACACACACACACACCCACACCCACCCACTCTCTCTCTCACTCTCTCATTCTCTCACTCTCCTCTCTCTCTCTCTCTCTCTCTGTGCTCAAAATGGTGCCTGGAGAAGCCTCCAAATTGTCTTTAAAATGCTCAAAATCGTTTTCGGTCGGGGGGCTTCGCCCCCCTGGACCCCCCAGTGGGGCTTTGCCCCTGCATCCCACCGGGGCCTAAGCAGCCCCTGGACCCGGGCTTACTTTTCTCTTTTTTTTTTCTCTGCCAATTCTATACTCTGCTTCTCTCATTATTCTGCCCCCCTTGCTGTGCTCACATTTACAGTTGAATGAAATTGTTACGTGGTTTACGGCCTTATTGATTCAGTTCTAGATTTAGCTGGTATTGAAGAGCAGGAGCATTAAGAAGTGTTCTTGAGAACAAGATGGGACAAACAGATCTGCAAGCATTAAGGAATATTCTTGAGAGCGATAGGACACCTGATGTCTCCAGATCTCTATTTCAACAACAGCATTTTATTGAAAAACCCATGTTTTATTTTTCGTTTCTTTCATGAATGAAACTTTGCAAAATCCTGAGTTTAAATGTCAGGAGCAGGAGGATTTTTTTTGGTCATGTCTTTAACTGATTTTTGTTTAAATTGTCAAGTTGTTTTTATTAGACTTTTTTTTTCCTGTTGGCTGTAAATACTCGAGATTTTTCATGTATAAATGAATGAAAACAAAATGGGATATTTTCCACAGTTCCAGTATGAAGGTGACACCAACCTGTTTGAAGACGATGACACTCGCTGCTTTTACGAAAATTTACCTGACCTCAGAGCTTTGGTACCAGGGGTAAGTATGTGATGTAGATTGGTCTGATCTTTCAATCGCAGTTTGATACTTATGTAGTTGCTTTATGTCTGTTGGAATAATTTTCTTTCCTCTTTATTGGCTCCTCTCTGTTGGGTTCCTTTCTCAAGAAACGGTTATGGATTTTGAAAGTAAATATACTTAGGAAGTCCATATAGAACAACTTCTGGGATGGATAGAAACCAAAGTTCTTCGAGTAAGTTTTTGTTTGTTTTGTTTCCTTGGGGGCAGAAAGGAGAAGGGGGGGGGGGGGGGGGGGGGGAGGTATCATGCCTTATGATGAGTAAATAAATAAATCTTGAGGTGATAAACTAGACAGCTAAAAAAAAACACCAAAAACTGAAAAAAATCAAGACAAACAATTCCTTGTTTTTAAGGCTGTTAACACATAAGTTTTTAAAAGATAAAGAAAAGGAAAAAAAAAAAAGGTCCCAAAGATAACAACAATTTCCATCAAACAAACAAGCCAGCGACAGAGAGAAAGGGAAGGATGGATTTGAAGTGATGTTGTAGGTATTTTGCCCCACTCTTTCAAATACAGGCATACATGTGTGTATGTGTGTGTGTGTGCGTGCGTGCGTGCATGTGTGCGTGTGTTGCTGACAGATTCTGTACAAAGACAGTGAGCAGTCGTCCAAGGAGGGGACCAAAGAAGCTGACCCACTGATGGAGGAAGGTAGTGTGTGTGTGTCTTCATTTTTTACATCTATCCACTAGAAAGTGATATTAGACAGGTGATGAGTAAGGGGAAAAATGAGAAATTAATGTCAGTGTGGTTTTTTTGACAAATGATTGGAGGAAAAAGGGAAAAACTGATCTAACCATCACAAACTTGTGGAATTATACATACAAAAAGCAAGCAAAGGAAAACAGATAAACTTGGTTAAAATAAATGCCAGAAAGCGCGTGCGCACCTGTGTGTGTGTGTGTGTGTGTGTGTGTGTGTGTGTGTGTGTGTTTTGTTGCAGTAGGTAAGACAAGTACATGACAGTTTGTTAACTTGCGACTTAGAAATGTGTCCTTTTCTCTCTTGTATTTATTCTGTTAAAAGGTAAACTTTGACCCCCCCCCCCCCCCCCCCAAAAAAAAAAAAGAGAAGCAAACAATGCAGCATTGAAAGGTTATGCATGAGTATACACATAGAGCTAGACACATGTCTGCACACGCACGCACGCACGCATGCACGCACACACCTTGTACCATACAAGTCAAATCCAAAAATGGGTGTGCACAAACTGTACTAGTTTGCAGATTTATTTATTTATTTATTTATTTATTCTTTTATATCGAGGATAACAGAATAAGCAATCATGTGCTTTTTTTCATCCGGTCCCCGTGTGCATGCAGTTTTGTAAATATTGTCATCTGTTCCCACCGGCACACGATGGCCTACTCTTACGAAAAGCGGAACAGGATTTAACGTGTGCGCAAGATGTTCTGCACAAGCGGAGATTGTGTGTGTGTGTGTGTGTGTGTGTGTGTTTTAAAGTAAAACTAAAGGAATGGGGTTTGGGATAGAATTGTTTTGTATTGTTGGTATCCCCTGTGTGAATGCCGTAGTGTGTGTGTGTGTGTGTGGGGGGGGGGGTGTTAGTATAAATAGCATCCCCCACCTTTCAGAAATTCTCTGCTAGGAACTCCCTCTTTTCTATTCTGCTTTTTGTGTTTCTGCCTTATTCCTTTTCTTTCCCTGTCACCTTGTCTTTTTTATTTCATTTATTTTGTTTTATCTTTTTTTTTTTTTTTGCCTTCTTTGTCCATTTTCAAGCCTATTTTTCCAGACAGGAAGACTTGAAAAGATAACAACTCTCTCTCCCACGCACACACACACACACACTCACACACACACACTTACACCCACACACACACACACACACACTTACACCCACACCCACACACACACACACACACACACACACACACACACGCGCGCGCGCGCTTGCAGAAGTCGGATGCGCTAGGCCTGACTATTGTCCAGCTCTGAATGGCAGCGCAACACATTTTAGCTGCCATGTACAGACCACCACCACCACCACAACAACACAACACCACCACAACCACCACCAACAACAGCAACAACAAAACACCACCACCAACAACAACAGTAGCTACCTTGAGTGCTTGGTGAAGAAGGAGAAGGAGAAGTAGTAATGTTGGTGGGCGTAACAATGCTCTGCGTTGGTTTGACAGACCTGGGAGAGCTGGAGGTGGAGGAGGTGGAGAAGGAGATAGAGACGGCCAGGATCGAGGAGAGCATGAAGGACGCCGACACCGAAAACAACGCCGCCGCCACGGTGCCGAGTACGACAACAACCCCGAGCTGACCCAGGAGCCTGAAGGTCAGTGTCAGGTTGTCGTGACCTTTGTGGGTCAGTGCAGGTCAATGGTGGGGGCTCTCTCCGTGAGGGAAGGACTGGAGGGTTTGAGGGTTTTTTTGGGGGGGAGAAGGAAAGTTGAAGGGAAGGGGCTGAGGAAGGAGAATATTGGGGGGAAAGGACAGGGGGGACTGTGACAACAAGGGAAAGCTCAGCTGTGGGTGGTCTTGTCTCGTGTGACTCCCGTGTGTGTCTAGAGCTCTTTCTGTGTCTCAGACAGACTCACATAGACACACGCACGCACACGTGGTGTGCGCTCGTGACACGCGTGCACACAACATACACCACACACAACATGAATCTGACAGTTCATGTTTGCGCAGGTTTAAGCCATCACCAAGATGCCGTTCAAGGTGATTTTTTCCCCCCAGGGTTATACATCGTGCGACTTCACTCCTCCAAAAGTCCTTTGGATGAGTATATAAACAGATGTCCAGTGTGCGAATGCTCGCAAAATATCTTGCGTACAGGTTAAAACCTGTTCTGCTGTTTGGAAGAGTAGGCATCATGTGCCAATGGGAACAGATGACAAAATTTGCAAAAGGACATGCACACATGGTCTGGATGTAAAAAAACAACCCCAAAACAATAAAAACACATGAGTGCATACTCATTATCTTCAAAATAAAATATATTGGTTTGTTTTACATCATTCTTGTGCCTGTTTGATAATATTGTAGGGGATTTGGGGTTTTTTGTTTTTTTTTTAAGTCCTTGTTGATTCTGTCTCCATACATGTTGCTGGGTGGTGTGTTTTTGGCAGATGAGGACATGGAAACAGGAACTCTGATGAAACAACAGCTGGATGCTTACCTGCTGTCCTTACCCACCTGTGTCAACCGGGACCTCATTGACAAGGTGGGGAGAAAAGGGAGCCAAGTTTTAGTGTGTGTGTGTGTGTGTGTGTGTGTGTGTGTGTGTGTGTGTGTGGTGTATGGTGTGTGTGTGTGTGTGAGAGTGTGTATGGGCTTTGTTTGTGTGTGTGTGTTCGTGTTTGTGTGTAGAGTGTGTATGGGTGGTGGTTGTGTGTGTGTTGTGTGTGTGTGAGGAACTGTGGTGTGTGTGTGGGGGGGGGGGGGGGGGTGGGGGGGGGTGTATGTATGTGTGTGTATGTGTGCATACCACTTTCAGTTACGGCGTATACATTTCTCTGCTGAAATTTAGAATGCTTTTCCCAACTGTGTCCCTACAAGAGCAGCGCTGCCTTTTTTTTCTTTTTTTTTTTTTTTTTTTCTGTTCTGTCTGCATGTGTTATTATTCTTTCCCCTTTCAAGAGAGGGTTTGTTTTTTTCTTACAGAGTTTTTGCCTAGGAACAACTCTCTTATGCAGTGGGTTCTTTTAATTGTGCTGAATGTGATGCATGGGGAACGTCGTTTATCATCTTTATCTAATAGACTAGCACCAGAGTCTTGTGGATAGGGAAGTTTCAGACCAGCATAGTGATTTGTCTATATGTACAGATCCAGTCACAATAGAATTAAGGAATGGTGCATTTTATAGACGTTTCTATCTCAATAACTTTTTTCTTTCATTGTTTTGCTTTGATTTGGTTTAAAGATATAAGTAGCAGTAAACATTTAGAAAGAATATACTCAATACCTTTGTGTATTGTTTTGTCTTTTTCGTTTGCAGTAGCTATTGCTTTGAACAGTTTAAAGATATAACCAACAGTGAAACTTAAGAAGAGCAGTTTTGAGAACTTTGTTGGTTTGGTTTTTTTCCTTTTGCAGGCAGCTATTGAATTCTGTATGAACTTCACACCAAGTGAATCGAAAGAAATTGGTGCGTGCCTCTTCATGTTCATCGAACAAGGTGAGACTTTCCACTGTCAGCAGCCCTTTAGTTTAAACAATGTGATGGCTAGATTTTTATTTTGTTGTTGTTGAGGTTTTTTCTTTGGGGGGGCAAGGGGTCGTGATGCTTTAAATTGCTGCATGGCAGCTTGAAAACTTACTGGATTTTTGCGTCATATGTTGAATGGCTTTATGTCTGTTTCTGCATGATACATTATCAACGATGGCAAAAATGTTTTCAGCATGAAATTAGACATTGTTATTCCTTAGTACTTACTTTACATATTTAGTAGAGGAATTGTTGTTTGGTTAAATTAGTGTGTTTTTAGAGTTATCATACTTTCTGGTGAGTGTGTGTGTCGTGTGTCTGTTGCGTGTGCGTGTTGTGTGTGTGTTTGTGTGTGTGTGTGTAATGTGTGTGTGTGTATAAGGTGTGTGTGTATGTGTGCATTCTGTGTGTGTGTTCTGTGTCTGTCTGTCTGTGCTTGTGTGTTTGTGTGTATGTGTTCATTTGTTCACTGATATAGCTGTGTGTATGTGTGTGTGCGCGCGCGTGCCGTGCATGCATGTGTGTATGCATGCATGCATGTGTGTATGCATGTTGTGTGTATGTGCACACACTCATATGCATGTACATGCACTTGAGCACATGATGCCTGCACAAAGAAAATGGTTGGAGCCAAAGATAAGGGGAGGAAGGGGACCTGCATGAACTAGGAAGGGGCACTGAAAAGAGTCGGGACAACTTTACTTGCTTTGTCCCTAAACTCTGTTTCTGGCCTCCCTTTTTGTCGGGTTTGTCTTTGGGTGGATGTTTTGAATATCAGGCCTCAGCATCCTCAGCTGCTTCTGTGACAAGACTACTGAAGACTACATGTAGTTACGGGTATTCTTCTGATGAAGGAGAAAAAATAAACAACAGATTTATATGCTTCTTTCAGTCATTCGTAGATGATTTGTAATGCTTTTATTTCCTTCACATGACTATTTTCTTGTAAAACTAAGGTCTCATTTTTTAGTTGTTTGTTTGTTTAGTTTTATTGTGTGTCATGTCATTTTATTGTATGTGTTAAAAATTCCTTCCAACAGATACGACTTGCTGCCATTCTTCGCCCGACTTGTGGCAACCCTAAGTCCTTGCATGCCGGACGTGGCCTACTGACCTGGTGCATAATGTCAAGAGCGATCTGCGATGGCATGTGAGTGTCACTGAACCTACCTATCAATGCATGATGACATCTTTTGCCATGATAATGTATTGAGGGATCCTTCTTCGTTTAAAAAAAAAAAAATTCTGTTCTTTTTTTGGTGACTGCTGCTCTCTGCATTGCACAAGTGGCATGTTAAATGAGTGTTTCACTTCATAAAACTAAGACAGAGCTGAGCAGTGATAAGAAATGGTCACTTTAGTGGGTTGAAAAGGAAAAATTGTTTATTCCTGTCTAAAAGAAATCTCTTAAAAAGTTAAAAAAAAAAAAAAAAAAAAGGAGAGAGAAAGAAAACAAAAAGAAGATTGAAAAAAAGAGAAAGAAAACAAAAAGAAGATATGTTAAAGGTTTATATCCAAGTGTCCCTTAATCTTTCAGATTTCAGTTGCAGAGACCAAAACTCTTTAAGTCAAGGAGGGATTGTGTGTGAAAATTGTTTTTCATAACATGAATGGAAGAAAGAAAAAAGAAAAGAAATGGGTATGACAAAAGCAAGGAAATTGTCAAGTGACACATTTATGGACTTACAGTGATAATGGAAAAGAACTGTTTGTGCGTTTGCATCATTCATACCAAGAGAAATATTGCTAACCTGTACTCTGAAAATCCAGATCCCACTTTCATTGTATTTTCAATCTGCCAGTCATCTTGGAGAAAAAGACATTCATCTTTGCAAGAACAGTGGCTTTGACTAATAGGTAACATTGTTTTAAAGATTTATTTTAGGAACTAAAAAGCCGTTAAGTAATTTAATCAAATACTAGTCATGCACAGATTGTCATTAGCATATTGTCACATAAACCATGTTAATGTTTAGACTTTCTGCACAGATTTCATTAGCATGTTGTCACATCAAACGAGTTTATGTTCAGACTTTATGCACATAATGCTGTCAGTACCTTGAGAATGAAATTCTAATCAGTTTCATGTTTATATTGTCATGAAAAGGGGAATTTATCTATAAACATGGTTTTTTTGGCATGGAGTATCTAGGTCTGCAGTGATGCATATTGAACATAAAATAAGTTTTGCATTATGTATCAGCAGAAATGAACAGGTATCTGGTTTCAATAAGGTGCACACTTCACATTTAGGTATTCCGACTATTTTCATGTAAGCAACTTATAATTATATGTTTAATGTTTGTATGTAGTGTGATCATAGATCCCTTGCTTCTTTTTATTTTGTTTGAGGGTGTGAGAGAGTTGTTTAGCTTGTTTGTATGGAAAGCTCTCTTCCACATGTTATCTTGAAATTGGAATCAGTGTTCTATATCTTGAGGATATATGTTGGGTTTTTTTCAGATGAGGAAAAAGGATCAAATCAACATTGAATCCAAACTGAAGACAGTCCGCTATTTGGGTAAGGTCCTCAGTGCAGATTTGTAGTGTGAGTGCATGTGTGCGCACACATGTGTGTTTCAAGTTTGTGTGCATATGCATGCATGGGTAGGTGCGTGTGTCTGTAAATATGAGTGTGGTAAGCATACATATTTATATTATCTAAAAAACAAAAAAAGATGGAATGTTTCTGTGTCATGTTTATTCATTGGCATTTTTTTCTTTTTGGTGTCCTTTGCTAGTTGGTGTGTGTTGGTGTGTGTGTGTGTGTGTGTGTGTGTGTGTGTGTGTGTGTGTGTGTGTGTGTGAGAGAGAGAGAGAGAGAGAGAGAGAGAGAGAGAGAGAGAGAGAGAGAGAGAGAGAGAATGCGTGTATAATGAGAAAGTACTTGAAAACTGTTTTTCTTCTTCTATTGAACAGGTGAGCTGGTGAAGTTCAAAATGTGCCCCAAAAGTGAAGCGCTGCATTCGTTGAAGGTCAGTTGATAAAAGTAAACTTGTAACAACCTAATTCGCAAGTTATTGTTGACATAGTCTGGTCAAAGGCACAACAGGGGTATATAAAGGCCGAAAAGTGCTTCACAGCACACACACATGCCCTTTTCTCTTCAAACTGCCATTTTCGAGGAAGTAACGCTGTGAAGTAATCGTAATTTTTGCACTGATGGAAAAATACAAGCCTCATATTTCTCACAGAGTAAAATCACAAACATCGCTTTCATTCAAATTATGATCTTTTACATAAAAAGTATAGTTGTCAGCATTTATGAAGAAAATAAAATTTGAACTTAACGAACAGAGGTGCAGCTGATGTCACGTAACTGACAAGCAGCACTGGGGGCAGCCTCTCTTTTTTCACCCAGATAAGTCACCCCTGCTCTTGCCTCCTGGACCCTATCTCTAGGATCAGAGTTTATGTGCTGTATGGTTGAAGCAGTTGTACAGTGTGTTTCATCTTGAAAGAAGTTTGAAATACAGTAAAGCAGCAAAATATTAATATGTTGCTTGCAGTGTATGTCTGTGTCATGTTTCTTCATGCTTCTTTGATTTTAAAATAGCAGTGTATCTGTCAGGCTGGTTCTTGTTTTATTTCTGCTGCTGCTTTTTAGAGATGAAGCATTTCCAGTGGTGGTCATTCCAGTCAATGGAAGCCTGCAGAGTATATTCTGTTGGCATTGTCTTGTGTTCATGCCTTGTACTGTGTTACTATTGCGGGGGTTCGTTTATGTGCACTAAATGTATTTAGGTCAGTCGGACAGATAAAAGAACAAATGAAAGCTTCTTACATGATCTGGGAACAACAAGAAAACTTCTTACATTAATAGATGAAAGAAAATTCAGATATGTAGGCCATGCGCTACTAAACCAAGATCGGACCTAAAAAAAACCCCATGTCTTTCAAGGCGAGACCGAGGGGAAAAAGAAAAAAAGAAACAAGCTGTCCACCAGCTTCTCTCATTGGCAACATCACTGTTACGATCCAAGACAGTATTATTAGGTGCTGTGGCTAACACCAAACTTGGTGATGCTGACAGGTGAGAAATGGATGTTGTACACAGGGCTTCAGGTTATCGGTTAGTCTGAAAGAGTAGCACCAGATTATTACTACTCATGGCTAATGTATGAGGAAAACATTCCACTTCCATCAGGACTTTCACATGGCTGTGTGGTCTCTACTATGCTACCAATCCACCTCACGTTAGAGAGCAGGTGTTTTGTAGCTCAAGTTCCACACTGAGGAATATTCCAGATAAACGTGTCTTTTATGTACGCTTATAACTTATGAGATGATCTTTAGGTATATTTCAGGAGTTTGAACAAGAGTATAGCTGATGCTTCCCATGTGACTGAGGATGTGTTGGCTGAATTTCAGATGCTGATGTTTGACTTTACTCACCACAACATTGAAATGGCCTGTGCCTTGTTGGAGACTTGTGGACGATTCCTTTACCGCTCCCCTGACTCCACTATCGCACCAAAGTCTACCTGGTGAGTCGCTGCTTTGTGCTGTTCAATGCTGGGCTAAGTCTCTCACCATTTTGGGTCTGTAATGATAGTTGTGGTTGTGGTGGTGGGTTTGTTGTTTTGGGTTGGGTTTGTGTTTGTGTGTGTGTGTTGCGTGTGTTGGTGTGTGGTTGTGCGTACATGTTTCCATTGTGTGTGTGTGTGTAAGGAAAAGTGTCTGTTACATTGTCTTCACATTACTTTGAGTTGTCAGCTTTGTCTTACATTCTTCAAATTGAGCAGACCTACCTGTTTATGCAATTTTGTTATTATTTGTGGGGGGGGGGGGGGGGGGGGGGCAAGGAGATGTTGTGGTGGTGGTTTTGTTGTTGGTTTTTTTTTATTATTTAAGGTATAACAAAAGTGCACTTCTAATACAAATACAAAAGTGACACCAAGGAAAGAAAGGAAAGAAAAAATCCAGATGGATCATTGGTGTTATTTTGGGCCTGGAGCTCTAGCCCCCCCCCCCCCAAAAAAAAACCAAACAAAAAAACAAGAAGTGATTCTCAAAGACCGTGAATCATAATTTGTACAGAGAAGTCAGTGATGAAAGAACACCCACCATTCCCTCAGTGTCCTTCTCCTTCAAGAAAACCTGTCAGCTATGGGGATTCTGGAATCTGTGATGGGTCACTTTGGATTGTTACTGTATCAAGTATTCGTGAAATGATGAAAATGTCTGCTGTATTTTGTCGAAAAACGATCCTTGAAAGTTTTTTTGGTGTGTGTGTGTGTGTGTGCATGTTTGAGACCATATAATCGGTACATAAAGATCTTTCGGTTTGGTATGTTTGATATCAATCACTGTACCTTTCAACAGAAGCAAACCGTACCTGTGCCAGACAAGTAGACAACTTCCCCATGTAACTGCCTTGGTGGTTTTACCTGCATCTGTACGTTTCAGGATGTCATGATGCGCAAGAAGACGGCCCTGAGCTTGGACTCGCGCTATGACACCATGATTGAAAACGCCTACTTCTACAGCAACCCTCCAGAGAACGCCCAAACCGCCCGTGGTGGAACGCCCACCCATGCACAACTACATCCGTCGCCTTCTCTACAAGGACCTCTCCAAGATCACCACAGAGAAGGTGAGCTGTTTTTGAAAGCCTGTTTATTGAGTCCTTAGGACGAGGCCCTGGTGTGTGTGTGTGTGTTGTGTGCCAATGAATGCATGCAGAGCATCTTGTGCGCACTCAGTCTCACGCACTCACTCAGTCTGGCTCTGTGGCTGAGCTAATACTGTCGTGAGTAGGGGGCTTAGTGGGTGGTGTCGTGCTTATGTTAGCTCTGAACAGGCACCACTGAACACCACCAAAGTGACCCAGCAGCAGTGCAGGGCCCCTCTGGCTGGTGCCCCATTGGTAGCCTGATATTGATGGGCTCCCTGAGGATGTGACGTAACAAATCTGGGTATGGCAATTGGGATGGGGGGAGACAAAGATTGAAATGAGCAGCATGGGAACAGGGGAGATGAGAACGTCACAGGAGATGAGGCAGCAAAAAAAAAAAAAAAAAAAAAATGCCAGGTGGCTAAGAGTGCTGGGTTAATGAGTTGCTTCACCCTAGGTACTGTGCTTTGAGAAACACAGATCGAGACATTGCTTTAGAGTCTATGATTTTGGTTGAAGCCTGGCATGGCTGGATGTATTGTTTCTCAGGGTTCTCTTCTCCTCAGGGTGTGGTAACTAATGGTACAGTCAGGGGCAGGCAGAGAGGGGACTGGGTGTGGTGGTGGACAGGGCTTGGTCAGCGTGAGGTGACTGTGGCTGACTGACCCCATGTGTGCTTCCTCTGTTTGTTGACACAGGTCCTTCGCCAGATGAGGAAGCTGAACTGGGATGACCCTGAGGTCTGTGCCCCCTTTTTTTTCCCTCTTTTGTTTTTGTCATTTTTTATGTTGAAAAAGTACCAAAAAAAATTTTTGAAAGTGTAGTAGAATGAAAAAAATGTGTAGAACCCAGTTTTGGTCCTTTTTTTTTTCTGTCTTCGTCTTTTCCGCCTTGTGTTTCTTTGTTTTGGGGTTTCATTTTTTCATTGTTGATGGGTTTTTTTGTTTTTTTTTATTCTTTATCGTTGTTTATGGAGAGAGTTGTTTGTTCGTTGTTACTGTATTCTAGCTTTTTGAGTTTATGAGGTAGCCCCCTTTCTTTCCACAGCGTCACATAAAATTCAGTTTGATATTCACTAATAAGTGAATCAAAACTTGAACAGTAAAAGCTGGAAAATTGTAGAATTGCTTTATGAGTATCTGTTGAATATTGTTTAGAACTCTTATTTGGTAGAAAGTAAAGTATACAATTTACATTTTTTATATATCTGAAAATGGAAAAGGAAAAAATGATTTGCTCACTGTGATGAGATATACTGTTTGGTTGAGCATGTTAAAGAAGTAAAACATGCTATTGTTGATTCCTTTTTCTTTTCTCTGTGAGAATATGGAAAAATCAGTGGTAGAGTTTTTATTTTGTTGTTCACACACACACACACACACACACACACACACACACACACACACACACACACACACACACACACACACACACACACACACACACACACAGAGTGGGGATGCCAGGGGATTGTCAGTATAAATTAGCATCCTCACCTGGAAATTTTGTGCTAGGAACTCAATCTTTTCTGTCCCTTTCTTTGTTTTTGCCTTGTTCCTTTTCTTCCTGTCGACTTCTTGTCCATTTTTTTACCTTCTTGGTCCATCCTCCTGCCTTTTTTCCATAAAGAGTTAAAAGATAACAATTTTCTCCCACATGCGCTGAGCCTGACTTGTCAGACGCTTAATCAACGGCAGTGCAGCGCAACAGTTGCTGAGCGTTCAACAAAGAAGAAGATTCCATTTCTGCATGATCATCTTTTCCAGAAATGGAGAACCACAGAGAAACATTGTGAGACATGACAAATAGTGTCTGTCAAGATGACTGAATGCTGGAGGGTTTCTTTTTGTTAAAAGAGACAACAACAAAGGCTAATAGCATTGTGTGTGTAAGAATGAGGGGTTTTTGTTTCTGACTGTTTTCTACACCACCAAGGCTTTCCCAACAGTCTGCTTGGCACGGTATGGGGTGTGTGTTGTGACGTTGTTTCTGACTGCACTCTTCCTGACAACCGAACGTTGACGTGCAAGTTTTGTGGTGAGCATCTTGTGGTGTGTGTGTGTGTGTTTCAGATTGCATTCTATGCCACCAAGTGCCTGACTGCAGTGTGGAACATCCGCGTTCAACTCTGTGCACTGTGCCGCCAACTTGCTGGCTGGCATTGCCCCTTACCACGTGAGTGAATG